>JAWNNX010000662.1:0-372500 GCA_035044505.1 Zaprionus lineosus | reverse complement strand
CGATTTGAGGCATTCAACAATATTTTGTGGTGTTTTTCTTATTGTTATTGTTGTTGTTGTTGTTGCAGTTGTTTTTACAATAAATGTTGTTGCTGTTGTTCTTGTAATGTTGCTGCTGTTGTTGTTGTTGTAATGTTGCTGTTGTTGCATGCCAAATTGCAAATTCTCATTTCTGTTTTCAGCTAATTGACAGCAGCAGCGCATTGCTCATCATCATCATCATCAACATCATGATGATCATCATCAACATCATGATGAACATCACCAACATCATAATGATCATCATCATTGACTTCATCACCCTCTTAACTATCATCATTATCGATATTCGATCACAAAAAGAACTTCATCCCCACAGCCCTGACCTCAATGAGACATTTATTAAGCCCTATATAATATTATCCCTGGAATAGAAAAGGATCTGTGTCCTTAATGACATATAAATATATAATCCCAATCATAGTCCAGCTTAGGTATGATGTGAATATAGAGGGCCGATTGCCTATAAGCAGTGATCGATATGAATTTTTCGAGAATATCGAGTTATCGAAATTCGATTAACACGAATAATATCGAAATCCCAGAACTGATATATAATATGATATATAAATAAATAATTACTATAGTATATATATATAAAGATTTATATGAAGAGTTGGGCAACATTTACTAAGGATATTCGAATTAAAAATTTAATTAAATTAATTAAATTACTTAAATTAATTACGTAGAAAGAGAAAGTCCTGCTCGGAAATTAAGGAAGGAGCGAAAAGTTTTTTCAAAATATTATTCAAAGTTTTGTACTTGAAAAATCCTTGTTCAAATATACCTTAAAAGTTTAATCCTTAAAAAACTGTGACTTTAAAGACTTGTATCATTTATGGGGAGTAACAGTAAAAAAAAACTATTTAATCTGTGAGTCATTGGAATCTTAAAGGAAGTAAAGCCCAGGTCAAAAGTTAGATTTAAATGTCAAACAAAATATGTTCCTTCAAAGGATAAGTTTCCTGGATACGGAACAGTTATACATCACATATGAAGGGGAAAGGCCAGGAGTTATTTGTACTCAGTTCTGATCGGAAGTGAAGATCTGGTCTGAGGTTTATAATAAAGGCAAATCATAAATCAAAGCTACTCGATAATCGGAGCTGTGAAATGGAAGACCAATTAAGTAACCATAAAATCGATGGGTGATTTATACACACTCCTCCATATATGTACATACATATATATATGATATAGTGAGTATCTGTGTCAGATATTCGCAGCTCTGATGTCAAAACACGCAACTCGGCAACCTTCGGCTCGGAGCGGATTTGCATATGAAAAACGCGCCTAAGAAGTGACAGATTCGCAGCTCAAAGACATCGAAATTTTTATAAGCGATATATATTATATATATTTGCATTATAAATGCACGATTCCGATGCTTATGGCTTTGGCCGGTGATGCCTTTCTAAACGCGAGATGTGGGCCAACTGGAGTTGGCCTAAACTCGCGCTTAATTGCAGGCGGGCCGCCAGTGTCAAGAGATTGTCCCAATGTTGGCCCACTAATGGGTCCCAGGCAGTTGGCAGTTGGCAGTTGGCAGTTGCCATTTGACATTTTCAATTTCATTTTCATTTTGTGCTTTCGGCTTTTAACTTTTCATTTCTACCTTAATCTGATATTTGACTGCCTTTTGACTGGCTTTTTGGGTCGTTACTCGTGTTGCCAACATGCGTGCAGAGACAATGTCAAGATGAGCCAACGGTTATGCAATGGCAGCCACTCGAGATGCAAGCGATGAAAATGAAATGCCTGGCATTTGCCTTTGCCAAAGGTCGAGGACTGTTGCCGAGTCAAAGAAAATGATGCGATGAGATGCGAAGAGCGACGAGCGACGAGCGACGAGCAACGAGCAACGAGCGGGCGGAAGTTTCGTCACTTTTTCAAATTGCGGGCGGTGACATTCGCCAGGCTGAGCGCCATTGAACCAAGAATCACGAAAACTCTTTCCGCTGCTTGAGCATGACCCATGCCAGCGACGAGGGGGACGGAAACGGCGAACGGGGAACGGGAAACGAGCAGCGGGGTACATAGTACAAGACTATACGATAATGAAAGGGGGATGGTGGGATGAGACGACCAGGGAACCGGGAGTACATTTAAATAGAAGCAAGGTTCCTGCATTGTGTTAAGGCCCATGAATTAATAGGCCAGGCGCGAAATCGGCTCAAGACCAACTCCTAACTCCGAGCCAGATCAGTCAACTGGAACGTGGGGACTGCCCACTTGGTGCTCGCTGCTCATTGGATTGACTGGCAACGAACAGCAACCAACACCAACCGACTGACTAAATGACTAACTGACTGACTAACTGACTGCCTTACTGACTGACTAACTGACCGACTAAACAACTGCCTTCCAAGAAGAAGGCAGAATCTGAATCATCGTCACGCCTGAGCGCAGTCCCATGCAAGAGTTCTGGGTGCATATGATTTGTATTCTTATAGACCTGTTTATAGGGTTAAGCCCCATATAATATATAAAATAATATAATATATAATATATAATATATAATATATAATATATAATATATAATATATAATATATAATATATAATATATAATATATAATATATAATATATAATATATAATATATAATATATAATATATAATATATAATATATAATATATATATATAATATATAATATATAATATATAATATATAATATATAATATATAATATATAATATATAATATATAATATATAATATATAATATATAATATATAATATATAATATATAATATATAATATATAATATATAATATATAATATATAATATATAATATATAATATATAATAATATATAATATATAATATATAATATATAATATAATAATATATAATATATAATATATAATATATAATATAATAATATATAATATATAATATATAATATAATAATATATAATATATAATATATAATATATAATATAATAATATATAATATATAATATATAATATATAATATATAATATATAATATATAATATATATATATAATATATAATATATAATATATAATATATAATATATAATATATAATATATAATATAATAATATAATAATATATAATATATAATATATAATATATAATATATAATATATAATATATAATATATAATATATAATATATAATATATAATATATAATATATAATATATAATATATAATATATAATATATAATATATAATATATAATATATAATATATAATATATAATATATAATATATAATATATAATATAATAATATATAATATATAATATATAATATATAATATAATAATATATAATATATAATATATAATATAATAATATATAATATATAATATATAATATATAATATAATAATATATAATATATAATATATAATATATAATATATAATATATAATATATAATATATAATATAATAATATATAATATATAATATATAATATAATAATATATAATATATAATATATAATATATAATATATAATATAATAATATATAATATATAATATATAATATATAATATATAATATATAATATATAATATATAATATATAATATATAATATATAATATATAATATATAATATATAATATATAATATATAATATATAATATATAATATATAATATATAATATATAATATATAATATATAATATATAATATATAATATATAATATATAATATATAATATATAATATATAATATATAATATATAATATATAATATATAATATATAATATATAATATATAATATATAATATATAATATATAATATATAATATATAATATATAATATATAATATATAATATATAATATATAATATATAATATATAATATATAATATATAATATATAATATATAATATATAATATATAATATATAATATATAATATATAATATATAATATATAATATATAATATATAATATATAATATAATATATAATATATAATATATAATATATAATATATAATATATAATATATAATATATAATATATAATATATAATATATAATATATAATATATAATATATAATATATAATATATAATATATAATATATAATATATAATATATAATATATAATATAATATAATAATAAAATAATATAATATAATTCCATATGAACATCCTATAAACTTTCCATAAACTTCCCATAAACTTCCTATAAACTTCCTATAAACTTCCTATAAACTTCATATAAATTTTCTTTAACAATAATATGTAATATATAATTTATTTAAGTTATCTATTCGATTCGAGAAACAAATAAGAATTAATTTAATCAAATGTAAATTAAGGGTTCCGCCAGGCTGATTATGAAATACGGGTAATTAAATTAAGATAAGGGTAATTAACTTCTGACCACATTTCTTTTCGGAAAACGTGCGTATAATTTGGCAAGAAAAAAAACAAAAATTTTACTAATGAAATTCGATATTTCAGTTACGGCAAATAAAAACTTAAAAACTGCTTGATTTTTTTCGTGCAATACTATCGATAGTTTGCGTGTATGCGATAGATTTCGAAGACGTTTGTATTGACTTGATTTTAAATATTCATTTTCTCCGGCCCCGACGACAACTTAAGAGCCACAATGATGCAAATGATGACATTGATTGGGCTTATGTTTGGGTTTGGGCTCGGGCTTGGAATCGGGAACTCGTCGTGGGGCAGCACTTTTACTTTTCGCTTTGTTATCAAAACCAGAACACCGCTAGTATTCAACGAAATCTAACGGTATCTTGGGAGCTACCAACGCTTGGACATGTCTTCGTTTTCGCTTTGGTTGCGTCTTCTTCGCCGTCGCCGTCTCCGTCTCCATCTTCGTCACCATTGCCGTTGTCATCTGTTGCCATTCAAATTCAAATCGAAGATTCAGAATTGAGCAACGCTTTGCACCTGAGATTGAGATTGAGATTTTCACTTTCCGCACGAAAAGAAAGCAAAAGTGAAAGATCGGCTTCAACTTTAAACTCTGAACCATCAATCGAGGCCCAAACGGTGGCAACCATTGATTGGCTCCCATAAACGAGAAGCTCCTCAAAGCATTCAAAGCTCAGCACCTAAAGCAGAATTCGCGCTGCAGCAAAGCTTTGCCCATCGGCGCATCCGTTCACACAGAAAGCCACGCCGAAAAGCTTAAAGCTCAGCAGCCGCAAGCACCTGCAAAGTGGGCTAAGTGGCCATAACTCATGCATATGTATGAGCGCGTATGTGTGCATCCGTCAGTCAGTCAGCCAGTCAGCCAGTCAGCCAGTCAGCCAGTCAGCCAGTCAGCCAGCCAGCCGTTCAGCCAGTCATTAACTCATTCAGTCATTCACTTATTCACTTATGCATTCATTCACTCCGCCAAGAGCGACCTCTGGCGAACGCCGTGAAAGTCCAAGCCAAGCAAAACATCTGTCGGGCAACAACAAACAAACAACACAAATACGCAAACAACTCAATCAAACAGACAACAAGACAAACAGCAGCAGCATCCAATGTGACCCCCCCCCCCCCCTCACCCCGCCCCACGCGTCTCACAGCACAGAATCGTACAAAACACAGAGCAAAATAAAACAATTGACAAAGCCACATGCAACATCCACACTCGCAGCACTTGTTGCACTTGCGGCACTTGCAGCACTCGCCAGGCAAGTGGTGACATTTGCATCTTCATATAGGCCACACTTGTGCTCAGATAGCCCTTAGATATCCCAGATACATTTGTATCTATATATTTATTGCTCGACTTTCATATATTTTATCAAGTTGATTAATTAGTTAATTAATTTATTAATTAATTGTTAATATATTAATTATTTATAAATAATCAAAAGAAGAGAAAGAGAAAGACAATAGAGAAAGAAGAAGACAGAGTATCTATAACCAATATTTAAATATCCCAGATACATTTGTATCTATATATTAATTTCTCGACTTTTATATATTTAATCTAGTTAATTAATTAGTTATTTAATTAATTAATTATTTATATATTAATTATGAACAAATAATAAAAAAAAAAAAAACGAATAAAACAATGGGGAACGAAGAAGAAACTGTATCTATAAGCTATATATAGATATCCTAGCTATCCTGTGTAGGAAGTTCATATGGAGGAAGGCACACACGAGGTACTTATAAAAGACTTGACACAAGTATCGATACCAAAATAGACATTTACATTGATATACTCAAAGGAATGGATATATATGGTTCGAGGATTATAATAAATAAGCGAGAAGAAACGTTACCGAAAAAAACAATGTAATTTTCACAGGAGTCAAGGACAAGAAGTAGGATACCAAATGAAATACAATTTTTTGAAAAAGGATAGATATATTTAAATATATATACAATATATAGTCCTTAGAGATTGTTGCAGGATGTTGGATCCTCTTACAACTCCATTCGAAGAAATTTTCTCGCTTTTGAAATAAAGTATCGATAGGCAAGTAAAGAAGACTCGTGGCTGGCGGACAGATCGAATTGACTTGGGCTTTTAGGAAAGGGACGAAGGAGTCCTTTAAAAGGAGGAAATGCGTTTGGCACTGATCACCGAGGAACTCCGTTAGACATGGACCAAACGGAGGTGGAGGTAGGCAAGTGAAAGGTGCGCGAGAGGAGAAACGAGAAAAGAGAAACGAAGAAGAGCTAACGGTGAACAGGAGGGTGGGGGGAGTTGATGAAATGGAGGGGTTGGGGAACGAGTATTGATTAAGAGTTCGTAGTGTCTTTGGCATCCATAACAAAATAGTCGATAAGCGATCTTTACGACGCGAAGTTGGTCAACGCATCGATGGGGGAGGGGGGGATAAGCCATAAGACACAGTGAACAAATGGCCAATTATGACAGTGACGACAGTCGAAGAAACTTGGAAAAACCAGTTGAGCGTCGCTTTTCAATATGGTAAATGAAAATCCAGAGAGCAACCAGCGGCCATCCACATTGGCGGCTCCATCAACATCGTCCACGTCGTCGGCTCGATTTCTAGTCAAGCGGCGAGTTAAAAATGTCGTATGTAAACGCTTTGCCTTAATACTTAATTGACATTGGTGGAAAGTTGCAGCGACTGCAACTGCAACAGCAGCAACAGCAGCAACAGCAACAACAGCAGCAACAACAACAACAACAAAAAGTAAACAACTCCCAAGCTGGGCTGGTTGTTGACCGAGAGATTTGCTGACCGGCGGCCAGCGTTTAAAGCCGTCGCCCGCGCCACTGGGTCTGGAGCGACGAACGAAAGCAAAAGGAGGAGTTGCCGGGCTGAAGGAGGGGCTGATTGAACGAGAGGAGATGAGGCGATGATGGTGACTGCGAAGGATGCGGAGGGTGTTTTGATTTTAGACTTTATTTTGATCCGATCCGATCCGATCGGATCGGGTTGGATCTATGAAACGTGTTTCGGGCTTTGGTCCACAGTCCTCGGGCTTCATTGAGCACCAAACGAGTTGGAGGCCCAAGAAAAAGCCTGTCCCATGGGACGGCCAAGTAATTTCACTTTTATTTTACTGTTTGCCATTTTGTTACTCCGATCGCCACTTTTATTATTATTTCTGTTATTATTATTATCATTTTTGATTTAAGCCAGAAAGCGACGCTAATTAACGCTGCAATAAATAACCCAAAGCCGCAATCCCCTTTAAGCCCCTTGCAATTTCGAAAAGTAGTCGAGTCTTGGCCTTCACTTGATCCTCGTCTGGGCCGTTTTCTTCGCTCTTCTATCGCACGCACAGGCGGGTTGAATGGCCGCCTCAGGCGGTGATCGGACAAGGCGGACAGGTCTCCTGGGTTGAGATGTGGTAACCGGGCGAGTCCTCCCCTCACGGACTGAGGAAGCTGGAGGACACTCCTTACATTCATTTGATATTTTTATTTGGTAATTGAGTGCCATAACCCAAGTATTTCGGATAATAAAATGATTATCTTTTCGGCTTATCCGAAAGGTAAATAAATCGAGTTCTCTCAAGGAAGAGGAAGGATGGGACGTTTAAGGCCCAATTAAAATAATTAAACTGATGGAAACTAAATTATTGAAGTTCCATTTTAGAAATGGAATTTCAAACACATGGACGATGTCCAAGTCTTCTTCTTCTGCTCCTCCTCCTCCACCTCCTTATCCTTTTTCCGGGGCTTTCGATTGCCCTGATATCCTTTAAAAGAATAGTCAAATAATGCTTTGGATGTCTAGGCATCATATCTTATTTTTAAGTTTCTATCTAAACCGATTTCATGTGAATAATCGCTTGACAAAGTTATCGATAAGTATCGACTATCGATTGCCGACAAGTCTGTTTCTATATTTTGAAGTTTAAAACGTTCAAGTCTCTTCATTATATAGAGGGATATTTCCAGCTGTTGCATAACTAAATTGCACCCCACACACACACACACGCACACACACACACACACACACGACATACATATATATAGAATAATTAAGGTAAGGCGAAGGCAGAAGACGCTTGTGAGTTGTTGTTAGGTGGCTGGTGGGCTTTGGCATGGCGGATGGGTAGCTGGGGAGTAGTTGCTGGGTAGCCAGTGGGTGGTTGATGGAGCAGGGCGACCGTTGAACGGGCACTGGGTAGGTGAAGGGGGCAGGGGGCAGGGGGCGAGCGTGTGCAACAGCGAAACAAAAAACGATTTAATGCGCTTTTCAAATTCTACGGCGTCTCGGATCAGATCAGTGGGCATGAACATGGATAGCTGCCCGCTCATTTATCATGGCCCGGATAGACCAGCCGTATGGCTCAGAGCACCGGCAATCTACGGTGGCCGAAATCAAAAGTGAGGAATAGCATAGAGTAATACGAGCAACGTGCAACGAGCAAAGTGCGGCGTGCAGTGTGCAGTGGCATGAGTCTCCTTGTTGCAACACTTTAGGTGTGTGACTGCGACGGATTGTAGCTCGAGTTTCTGCCCCAAAATCGTGTAAATTGTAAATTGCATCTCGCTCAGTGCTGCAATTATCGCCGCCAGCGGCCCAATCAACTTCAGCTTGAGCTGGGAGTTGTATAACTTAATAGCCGCGGCCGCAATATGGACTCATATTCAATTAAAGCTCCCCCCATATCGAAATCTGATCAAAAACCAGGCAATATCCCGAAGAGTGTATAGAATTATTTGGACGGGGGTTACATAAATTGATTGGGAAATTCAATATCGATTTCATTTAATTCCATCATTAATCTAGATCTTATATACAAATTACCTGCTTAACTGTGCTCCCTCCCACCCTCTCTCCCTCTCTTTCTTGCTCTCTCTCTTGCTCTTTCTCTTTTCGTCCCAATAGATTTTATGGAAAGTGATTCGAATTTAGGTAGTTGGTATTGTCTTTACCCATTGCTTGTATCCCACACATACACATATACATTCAACTGCATGTGTGTTGGTGTGATTGCATTGAAGTCCACACGTAGGCAGCCGTAAGCAGGACGACTGCTCAATTGTTTTACGCACGTACACAAATAATGCGGCACACTGTGTATCCGTTAAGAAATCCGCAACGAATCGGTTATAAAAAGTAAATCGGTAATCGGTAACAAAATTACAAAAACAAAAAAAACGAGAGCTTCACAAGTAAAGCAACATTTTCACACACAATTCAATTTTTATATTAGGTTTTCAATAGTTATCTTGCTTGTTGTTGTCGTTGTTGTTGTGTTTGTTTTCTTTTATTATTGTTTCTATCATAATAACGGCAGTTTTTTTTGCTTACAAGAACCACGACGAAAAGAGCGCGACGCGTGCTATACGAACAATGGTCGACGCTTGTTTAAGCCACGAGTCTTGCAGTCGGTGGTCGCGGAGTCTAAGTCTCAAACTTTGGCCACCGGTCGCCAAAGAAATGTAAAAGCCATAGCCGCAGTCGCTGCCGCAGCCGCAGCCGCAGCAGCAGAAGCAACAGCAACAGTAGCGGCCTCAGCCGCAGCCACAGCCACAAATACAACAACAATCGTTTACGCAGACGCAGTCGGAGTTGCTGTCGGTGTAGCCAACGCAGTTGCTGTTGCCGTTGCCGTTGCCTTTTCCGTTAACTTACTTAAAAGCGCAAAAGCAGACGCGACCGACTAGAAAGCTTTAAGCTTTTATTTAGCTTGTTTATCTCAAAAACATTGTTGTTGTTGCTGCTGTTGCTGTTTTCATTGCTGTTACTCGTACATAGCTTTTGCCTTAGGGTTGTATAAGTGTGCGAGACGGTATGTTCGATGCGCTTTTTGCACATCGCTGGACTTTTTCTTATGGCTCTTCTCTTGAAGTGTTATGATTTTGTTTTTGCTTCTGCTTATTGTTTTTGTTTGGCTTCTTATCTTGGGATAGTTGAGTTAATTTTATTCAATCGAGTTTATGTTTTTAATGCTTTTTATGGTCTCAGCTTTGTCATGCGCTTCTAGGCAGCTGCTTTTGTTTGGCATGCGGTCTAACGGTAATAACGTTTCTATAAACTTTCTTGTGTATATCCATAGATACACACACACACATACGCGTGCGCAAATATACTTAACAGATTTAAACTTATTATCGTTCAGTTTTATTGTAATTTAACTATTGTAACCACAGTTACTTTATTAAAGATACAATAAATACTCAATAAATACATATACATACATATGTACACATACATACAAGTGCATACAAACATATGGCATATTAAGAATTAACTTTTTGTACGGTGCGAACAAGTGAAACTTTTTTTCAAATTAAATCAAAGCGCAAGACATAACACTAAGACTCAGTAAAGAAAAATCCAAGAATTATAGAACCGTTTTTTCAGACTATTTCCTAAGAATTTCATGATTTTTTTTTGTGGAATTAAATACTAATAGTTCTCTAAAATCATTATCAAACAAATTTTTTATTTTAATTAATAAACATGGGCGGGATAAGCCAGTAAACACGAAATTTCATGCCTTTTTTCATTATGCAAAAAATTGTTTGACAAACTGTACTGTATGTGTCTCAACACTTTAAAGAAGATAAGAAAGAGAATCGAAGAGAAAGGGAAATGTATGGAAGAGAACAAAATGCAAGCTGATAAATATGAATTCACGAAAAAAGTTTGTTTCGGATGCAACTACATACATACATACGTTATCGCTGGGGTTAGCCACAGCTTTCAAAAGACACATACATACATACATACATACATACATGCATACATATATTCGTATGTATGTACAGTTTGTCAAGAAACTGTTTACACACTGAAAAAAAATACGATTTTTTGACTTTCGATGCGAAAAACATAACTTTTAATCAATATAATTTAATTTTTTTTTATGGTAACTTATAAAGACATATATTTTTAGTTCATTAACAAAAAAAAAATTAACAATAATTAAAAACAAATAACAAAAATTCAACGAAAACTGTACATAGGTTACATAGAAAACATGTAACTGCACACACATACACATGCATCTTCGATTGTATACACTTATCTTTATATACAGAAATTTGCTAAAAGTATATGTACATACATACATACATATGTGTAATATGTAAAATAAACACAAATTAGAAACTGGGTGAGGGCACCTTTGAATGTTTTTATAAGGGAACTTACTAGAACAGGGATGTGGCAATTAAAGAGTTAAATGATTCAAGTGCTCAAAAGGCAATCAAGCGAGAAAGCCTGTACCTAAGCAAGACCAACCATCCCAATATTTTAAATTATTATGGCCTATCACTTCATAACGCAGCTGTCTTCTTGTTGATGGATTACGTGGATGGCGGATCACTCCACAGCGTCCTGCACGCAGATATCAATTTCAAATATACCGTGGAAATGGCCATTGATTGAATCAATCCCTCATAAATAAATAATATACCCAGATTAGACTAAAAACAATAACTAAAGCAGAACATAAGCAATTTATTTGCACTTCTCTAGGGTCTTGCCTATCTGCACGGGATGGAGCAGAGACCAGTGCTTCATCGTGATGTGAGACCGCTGAGGAAAATAATAAAGCTTCGTGATTTTGGAACCATGAAGATGCTCGAAGCAGGCATAACGAAGGGCCTCGAAACTGCGTGCTACATGGCGCCTGAGCTTTGCGTTCAAAAAAAGGAATAAATTTCACCTTAATTTTTTTATAATGAGTCAAATTTTAAATACAGGTTGTTAACGGAGATTACTACAGTGAGAAATGTGATGTGTTCAGATTTGGTATTACCATGTGGCAGGTCCTGTCGCGTCACCTGCAATACGATATAAAGGTACGTATATCCGATCCGCAAGCATTGGCTGGTCACACTCACGCACGATCAGATCGCTTGCATTTTCGATTACTCATCGTATGTATCGATTTTTGGCATTGCAAATATTTCGATAGATATTGGCGGGCGGCTTGAAAGCTCTCAGAATTAATCGAAATTAGCAAATAAATGATTATATATTTATTTAAATATTTCGATCTCATTCAGCAGATCTAACGTTAGTAATATTATTATTTATGTAGGTCTAAGTCCTTCCCTAGACAAACTAATGACTAATTGTCCGGATTCCCTAAAAGCCCTTATTGTGGAGTGCGACTAGATATGGCTAGCATAGTGCGAAGGACTAGGGGTTGAAAGGATTCGATATTCAATTGAATTATTGAATATCTCTTTATTATTTTCATTTTATTCAGTCAAAC
Organism: Zaprionus lineosus; assembly: GCA_035044505.1. Classification (NCBI taxonomy): domain Eukaryota; kingdom Metazoa; phylum Arthropoda; class Insecta; order Diptera; family Drosophilidae; genus Zaprionus; species Zaprionus lineosus. The sequence goes on along the minus strand of JAWNNX010000662.1, from coordinate 359,831 downwards.
AAACCCCTAAGAATAAGGACTTCAATTATATACATATAAATTATATAACAATAAAATAGAAAAAATTAAAATTTATACCACATACCTGATAGCTGCAGTGACAGGCTGTGGCGTGGGCATTTTCATGGCACCGCCGAATCGATCCTGCAGTGGATGCTGGCGGACACGTTGCTGCAAATGCTGAGCGTTGGAATCAAGATCGCAGTCAACGGTGCCGTATCCGTTGCGATTGCAGCTGATGCGACTTGTATGTGAGCCGCGCTCCGAGTTGCATTTGGAGCCGCAAACGGAATTGTCGCAGAAGCGGCAACATTTGTTGTAACTGAATGTGGAAGTGCAGAGTGTGCAAAATGAGTCCAGCTGTGATTCAGCTTGGTCGTCATCTAAGTTGGCATCTACGTCAGGATCCAAGTCGCTATCAATTTGCATTTTACGACATCGCAGCTTGAAAGTGTGCGCATTGCTGCTCTGATCCTCGTCTGAGCAAAAATTGTATCTGTCGCTTTCTGTATCCTCAGCCAGGCTGCTGCCTGCACTTCCATCTCCCTGTTGATCGGAGAGGCCAAAGCTACTCAGTGGACAGGAGGGGTAGCGAGTAAGGGGAAACTGACGTACGTTGTACTTGCTGGTCATGGACAAATTCTCGTTAAAATATATTACATTGGAAGAGCCGTTGGGCTCACGCTGACTCTCCTGTCCTCTCTGTCGCTCGCTTGCTCTGCTTATGCTTAAATCGTGAAATTTATGCAGAAAGGCTGCGTTGCAATCGGCTGCAGTATATTCGTGTAATTTTTTGGGCTTTGAAATTGGTGAGAAGAACTGCTGCGTCTGTGATTGGGAGCCAACGGTATCGTTATAACTGTTATTGCCGTTGCCATTTCCATTGTTATTGTCACCGACGGATATTCCGCCAGAACGCAATAAGTCAAACAAGCGCTGCTTAAGATCGCGCATTTCGATTGCATGGGCAAAAAATTATTGATTTGTCTATAAATAAAAAATGTTGAATTTATTATTTTAACTACTATTTAAATAACATATTTATTGATTAAAAGATTTGATTAAACTGAACTTTAAATTTATTTTTGAATTTTGCTCATAACAGTCAGCTTATTTATATATATAGAGTCATGCATAGATTATTAAGTATTTTTGTAAAGCATTCATAGCAGCCAGCTTTCTAGCATAAGCAAGCTCGCATGCACATGGTTGTAAATCAGCTGATTCGACCGAGTAAAATAATAAATCGATAAATATTAATCTAAGCAAGCCTAACACAACACAATTTCGGATATTTTACACCAATCTAATAAATTAAATTGTTAAATCGAAAGGAATTAATTGTACATTGTAAATACTACAAAATTACATCGAAAATGAAGAATAAGCAAAATTAATATATTTTCTTTGCAGAGTAATGAGTACACAACGAGGAAACGCAAGTCGAACACGTGCCCAAAAACATAAAAATCGACATGTATTTAAAAATGATTTACACGACAAGACGCCACAACAGATGCGACTTAATAAAATGCACGTTTCAACAGTGTGTCAACGCTGCAAGGAGGTAATTGAATGGAAAATTAAGTATAAGAAGTACAAGCCTTTGACGCAGGCAAAAACTTGTGCACGTTGCCAGCAACGAACGGTGCGCAAGGCATATCATGTTATATGTCGGGATTGTGCAGTGAAAGATCACGTTTGTGCCAAATGCCTTAAAAGTGCCGACGAAGTTGCAATCGAAGCACCGGAACCTACACCTCAGGAGGAGCAACAGTTGCAAGTGGAGATGGATCGTTTAATTAAATCGTTTTCAGAACGGAAGCGTAGAGCATTCCTTCGCTTTATGGCTAAGGGCCGGAAAAAAGACAACGAGGAGCCGGCGGACGAAGAAACAAAAGAGGCTGAAGAAAGAACAAAACGTGTAAGACACACACGTGAAGAGTTGCTTGAAAAAATAAAGCAACTTGATCTTGCTGGCGATGACGATGACGAAGATTATGACGACGAGGATGAGGACGACGATGGCGATGACGTGGAGTGCGATAGTTCAGAACTTGATTCTGATGAATGTGGAAGTGATAGTGAGGGGTGTGACAAAAATGAACAATCCAATGCTACAAAATCTAATAAATCAAATCACATATAATTTGACAATTGAAACTACTTGGGCAATTGTGGGAATATAGTATATGTATATACATACTAGTGGGGTCTGATCGTTGGTCGCAATAGGTGGAAGAAGGACAGTAGCAAGGAGTTTGCTACTTCTAGTGGAGAGCAGAATTTGTGCTATAAAAGAGGGCTCTGCCTTGACTGAGGGGTCAATCCAAATTGTGACGCAATAACGATCAAAATTCGCTGTGCTTCGTCCTTAAATACTTAAGGTGTCAACCAAATTAATACAATGACTCATAATCCGACACATATATAGAATATAGTATAATTTTGGATATTACAGCACATATTATCTCTCATCTCTTTATTCAACTGGTACTTTTTCACAAAAGTATTTATTATTTAAAAAGCACTCCTTTAGCCATTTTTCCAGTGGCTAAATTAGTGCTTTTTATTACAATTAAATTTTAATGGTCACACTGTTAGTCAAGAATCACAGTGATTGAAGCTTTGCAAAAGCAAAACGAACACGTGTCAAAAATTTTGACGCCTAACAAATTGACAAGTAAAACAAAATTTAAAGTACGATTTGAACTTCTTCGTTAAAATCATGGAGGATGAGAAAGATAGTGAATTAATTAATATAACTGCTAAATGCATAACGAAAAAGAAAAAGAAAAAGAAAGGGGCGGCCGGCAAAGTGCAGCAAACAAAAAGTTTGGCAAATGAAATGCTTGATAAATCCAAGAGCAAAGTGCAACGTTCGCCTTCATCGGACGATTGTCGTAGGGACGTACGTACGGCCGTAAATCGTAAAAATATGAAGCTACTCACTGTTAAAATGACAGTCTCCTCGAGTACAAGTTTGACTCTTATTAAAGCAGCATATGATCTCAGTCATAGAATGCTGAAGCCACATGTGCCATGGAAGTGTGCATCACGCTTGGGCGCCGTCGGTCTAACAGATTTACCCCTTGTACCGCCTGCTTTGGAAAGATTTGTGCCTGAGCGTCTGAAGTTGCCAATATACCAGAAGCGCAACATGATATTGACCCTTCTAGAAGCTTCTCAGGTAACTGTTCTTCGAATTTAGCTGCGACCAACTTCACGTATTGCTTTTGCGATTACGTCAACGCGATTCTCTTCCAGGTACTTATCGTTAAAGGCTCTACGGGCTCTGGTAAGTCAACGCAGGTCCCACAATATATACTGGAACGTGCGGCCATAAATCAAACTCCAGTTCGTGTGGTCGTCACCCAGCCGCGCCGCATTGCTGCCATTACCGTGTCCAACCGCATTGCCAAGGAACGCGGCGAAGCATTGGGCAGTTCCATTGGCTACAGGATTCATATGGAAAGTAGGTGATAATCAAAGAATCTTTCGAGGGCAATTGTAAGACTTTTTGTAATCTCCTTTCCCCAGAAAATTACAGTAAAAATACCGTACTCTTCCTGACCACCAGTGGCTTCCTCTTGCGTACGGTCACCATGAGCGGTGTCAGGTTCTTCAATAACACAACTCATGTCATTATTGATGAGGTACACGAGAGAGACCTGAGCACAGACCTATTGTTGTTGACACTTAAACGAGAGTTGCCCAAGTATAAGTCAGTTAAACTGATTCTCATGTCAGCCACAATAGATCTGCAGGTGCTCTCCAGTTACTTTGACAATGCACCCATCATTGATGTGGAAGGGCAGGGCTTTGATGTGCGCATTTATCCGCTCGAGAAGATACTGAGCATCTCCGGTTACATGACACCGAAAATGAAACAGTTTCTCGATCACTATGAGGACTACGATGAACGTCAACTCCTGAACGCCTACATGGAGGAGCACAAAGACAATGCTCCACGCATTGATAATTTGTTGATCATTTCGCTGCTCGAATTGTTGCTGACGCATGGCCAAAAGGGTGCCGTCATTGTCTTTCTTCCCGGCTACAGGAGTATCGTAACACTAATGGATCATATAAACAAATGCCTGCCCAAGGATAAAATTGTTATTCACGTGCTGCACAGCAAGATGGAGGCGCACGAGAACGCCTTCTATAGGTATCCGAACAAGCAGCTCAAGATTGTGCTGAGCACCAACATTGGGCAGACCTCAATCACAATACCTGACCTCGTGTACGTCATTGATACTGGACAGGCCAACATACATGCCTTTGATGACCGGAACGGAAGCTCTCTGTTAAACTGCACCTGGATCTCAAAGGCGGATGCCAAGCAGCGCGATGGACGCGTTGGCCGCAATCAGGATGGCATTTGCTATCGCATGTATAGCAGCGAGGAGTATGAAAGCTTCAACGAGTTCGTTGTTCCGGAAATATTGCGTCTGACCCTCGACGAAGTGTGCCTGCTGGCCAAAGTGTCAGTGCCGGAATTGCCCGTAGCCAATTTCCTGTCCCAAGCACTGGATCCACCCCAGGCCATTTCCATAGAGCGGGCGTGCGTGCGGCTTAAGCTTATGGAGCTGCTGGATGCCAAAGAGAATGTCACTCCATTGGGAAGCATGGTTGCCGGACTGCCGCTGGATGTGAACTTGGGTAAGTGTCTGGTCTACGGTATTTTCTATCGATGCTTCGGTAGCATCGCCATCATAGTGTCCTACTACGCTGTGGCCGATCCATTCCTGCTGCCAGTAAATCAGAATCAGCGAGCTGAGCCTCGCAAGGTTCGCTATCCTCTCGAGGAGAGCTGCGACAGTGATTCACTGGGCATATTGAAGCTGTACGAGGACTTTCTCGACATCTGCCAGGAGGGCGAACTGAGTATCGACCAATTCTGCCAGCAGCACTTACTCTCCCCCAAACTGATGGATGTCTTTGTTGCGGCAGTGCAGTCCCTCAAGCTCTCCGTTTCACATCGCGTCAGAGGTCAAACCCTTAAATATGCCTCCGAATATGACAATAATCAAAATATGATCCGTCTCGCCCTGACGGCCGGACTGTATCCGAACCTTGTGTACATTGACAGATCCGAGAAGAGTGTGCGACTGCAAGACAGTGGCACTAGCCCTGTGATTCTATCCAATAGCTCGGGTGTGATCCTAACCCATAATAATCCCCACTCCCGCCATTGGCTCCTCTATGTGAGGAAGTTCCAGATGAAGAAGAACTGCTACATTGAGCACGTAACGCCCATCAGTAATCTGATGGTTGCCCTTCACTGCGGCAATGAAGTCACCCTGGAGCCCATTGCTGCCAATGCAAAGAAGGGGAAAAGTGCAAAAGGACAGTCCACCCTGCATTTCAACTCCTGGATGCACTTGCAGGTAGACACCAGTTTGGGTGAACGACTGATCCAACTCCGCTCGCTGATTAACATCGACTTCCTGAAGTTCGTCAACATGCGCCTCATACACAAGTCCAGTTGCCCATCGGTGAGATATGTGAAGAAGCTGCTGGAGCTGGAACATCCACAGACTCTCCCGACGCCCGATAACTAACCCCACCAAATCCTCGCCCCAGATATATAAACAAAGAAAAAGAAAATAGACGTTAAGGAGAGATGAGAAGGAATCGTTACATTTTTGGCAACAACAACAACAATACAGACAGAGGGGGGAGGATCTGTGCTGCCTGCCACCCAAGATCTAGATCTCTCTTTAGGCTCCTTTATCTGTCGGTGCTTCAGGATGGATCTCGATGTGGTATCAACGCCTGAGCAACATCTTCTGTGATGCATGTACATCGTTCAACTTCATATATCATGCAACATTTATCTGTGTTAATGGAAAGCACCAAGGACCTCAGCCTCCTCAGTCCCCGAAAGTCTTAGCTGGGACCAAGATTAACTTTAAAGGCGTTTCATATTTTTATAAACTTTTCAGATTCTACTATTTAATTATATATATTATTATCACTTGTCATTATCATAATCAATTGCTCGACTGCTAGACAGTGGGTGGGGTGGGGTGGGGTGGGGTGGTGGGAGTTGCACTCTGAAATGATGTGTGCCACAATAAGTGGCACAACAAATGCCGCCTCAGTGTCAGCCTGCGACACTGCCCTCCGGCTCAGTGTGTCATCCATTGACTGGTGACTAGTGACTGGTGACTAGTGACTGGTGACTAGTGACTGGTGACTAGTGACTGGTAACTGTGGACTAGTGACTGGTGACTTGGGACTGGGCTGGGTGCACATTCTCCTCCAGTTTCCATTGTCCCAATGCCTGTCAATTTTCTTGTTGCGTCTAAGTTGCTTCCCATTGGGGCTCCTATGTGGTACGTCGGGTGTGTGTAGCCGCTGGGACTGGGGCTGTGGCCCATTCAACCGCAGAAACCCATTGGCAGCGAAGACACGTGAGTGCATGGACGACGACGGCGGCGGCGCTGCTCAAGATGTTGCGGCATGCGCGACGCAGTCAATAAACCTCGACGACGGCGGCCGCACCCGTTGCCAATTTTTTGCTGCCGTTGTTGTTGTTGTTGTTGCACCGAACTGAATTGTCAGTCTTGCCATTGTTGATACAACAACAACAACAACAAGTGATACAAAGAAAGTGAAATTAATTTCTTGACAGCTTCTGCAGATGTTTTTGTTTTTGTTGCTTTTGTTGCTTTTGTTGCTTTTGTTGCTTCTGTTGCTTCTGTTGTTGTCTGAGTTTTCAATGTTAGGCCCGTAATTATGAGCAGGTACCAGGCCTACAAGTATTGCTCCAGATACGAGTGATTGCCATTGTTCCACAGTCTGGGGTACGGATTCGGTTGAATGCGCTTCCCAAAGAGTCCCCGATGGCTCCTCTCGCGTCTCGCGTCTCTCGTCTCCCGCGTGCGAACGCGGGGAGCGGCTGTGTTGCACTTGTGGCCATCGCTGAGCCCGAAGTACATCCTTTGCTTGGGAGCATCTATTTGTTGTCCATGCAATCACTTGCAATTCCGGCAGAGCGAGTTTCTGCCTCTGGACCGAAAGCAGGTTTCAGATGCTCCTCAACTCTGGGGTTGTCCGCATAGAAGGAAATTTCTTCCAAAACCCAAGCCAATTCCCAAATATGAGGTATATATAACGGGATCGACTAGGAGATCACAAGAGATGCAGAAGCCATCAGGGATCAAGGTCGTAGGCGCTGCAGGAAGGAGGAAAAGCTGAAGGGACTAAAGGAGAAACGGGTCAGACACGAAAAGGAGGGAGGGGAGGGGAGGGGAGGGAAGCTGGAGTTGGAGTTGAAGGAGCAGTAGGAAGGAAGAGGGATTAGGAGAAGTTTCAAATGGACGAGGATGAAGGCTGCACTTGTTACAGTCGCAGTTACAGGGCTGGAAATGGGGGCGCGGAGCGGGGGGCGGGGGTGAGTTGACCTGTGAGATGACCCGCAGGTGTCAGTGACTCGACACCCACTAATCGGGAGCAGCTCCAAGTGGAACTTTAAGTGGATGCGGCGGCCTCAGTGCATTCAACTGAGGCTGGCCACCATTTCCACTTGTTAGCCAGGTTTATTGGCCATCCATTAGCGCGCAGCGTGCGCGGCATTTCATTTCATTTTACTCTGCGTGCTGCGAGTGAGTGCAGAGGCGCGCGCAAGTGAATGCTGGTGTGAGTGTTTGAATGAGTGTTTGAATGAGTGCTTTGAATACCTGCATGTGAGTGCGGTGCAGTTGTTATGGGACATTCAACATTCAATTGGCATTCATATTGAACTCTTGTCTCGGTTCAATTGCCCACGACTGTCAATGGGGGCACTCGCCATAATTGAAAATTGATTTTCCACCGATCGAGGACTGGCGGGTGGCAGCAATGACTGCAAGCATTGCCAGCGGCACGCCCACTCTGCAGGCATGCCCATTACAGCTGGCTGATGGCTTATTGGTTTTGCAGTCTTCAGTTGAGTTGAGTTGATTTCGTCTGTGGTCTTGTTTTTGGCCGTTACCTGTGCCCAATGTGGGAACGAGTATTGTAACGGTTTTCGCATTTTCCAACCTCTGCGGCAACTGCCATTGATGAGGCTACTCCGCCACGAGGCATTGTCCATAATAAATGTGGATAGATTTGAATAGATTCGAGTGGCAGCCGCGCTTCGGGCGTGGGGCGTGGGGCGTGGGGCGTGGGGCGTGGGGCGGCAGAATTCCGTTTGATTAATGAAAATATTTCATAGACTTTTCACAGACTTCAGTTTCATGCGATGAAAATCCTTGGAATGAAAATTGATTGATTTTCTTCCTCTTTGCATTTGCATGGGAATAATTATAAATATATATTTATATTATATTTATTATTATTTTATTTATATTTAGGGGGATTTGCTCTTACATGATTTCCATTGGAAACCTGCGACTCTGGGGATGTGATGTGGAAATCTTGATGGATTTATTTTGCAAAAAATTTGCTGTTTTCCCTCTGAGCAAATATGTGCAGGTGCAGGTGTGTGTGTGTGTGTGTGAGGCAAGTGATGAGCTGAGCAGCAACGAAACTTAAAACTGATTGATTGCCATGTGCCTGAGATGCCCGCGGCAGCAGCAGCCACAGCCACAGCCACAGCAGCCACAGCTACAGTTACATAATTACACAAATTGATTTAACAGCCGCGCGGAGCTAAGATGCTCCCAAATGCTTTCAATGATTTGGCATGACATGATGACATCAGCAGCGCCGCCAACAACGCCAGCAGCAACAACAGCAGCAGCAGCAGCAGCAACGGTGGCAGCAGCAGTGGCAACAGCAGTGGCAGCAACAGGCACGATATCTCGACGTTGCCGCATCACGAAATGCGTTTCGGTAATTCCAAATTGGGAAAAATCATAATATCGCACGGACGGACGGACGGACAGATTGATGGCGCAACGGAGGGTGAAGGGTGAAGCGATGCTGGGGCTATCGGAGGCTGGAGCACGCGCAGCAATTGTTAGACAATGCCTGGACGAAGCTTGCCGCGGCTTGGGGCTTGGGGCTCGTGGCTCGCGGTACGCGGTATGCGGTATGCGGTATGCGGTACGATGCCGAGGGCCACCCTGTCACGTCACGCCACTAGCCATAGTTGCATTAGGAGCGAACGTCAAGCAACGGTGAAAGTCTCGCTGTCTTGGGTCAAATCAATCAGCCTGGGCGGCGACCTGGCCGAAATGCCAAATGTTTTTCGTTTTCCCTTTTTCAGCCCTTTTTTTTTTTTATTTTTTTCTCGTTGTTTTTGTTGTTGTTGTTGTTGTTGATGTGACTGGCAACTGGCAGCTAATTAATTTTTCTTTATTTTTATATACTTAGGCAATTATATTTCTATATGTACATCTACATACACACATACACACACATCTGTACACATCTCTTGTTTTATCTTGCGCTTTAAGCCGTATTATGTGTTCAGTTCCCCTTCTGCCCTAACACCTCTCGCAGCGTCCCGACTGCCTTCAAAAACAACACTTAATTATGTCATTAGACGTGTTATGCGTTCCATGGAAACAAATTATGTATGATTGTGTGTGTGTGTGTGTGTGTGCGTGTGCGTGTGCTTGCTTTTTGTTAGTGTGCAACACAACTGACAGAACAATATTAGTGAAGTGCTTATGACTCTTAAACACAACAACAAAAAAATATTAAAATACATGCATACATACATACACACATACATACATACATATATATTATATATATGCACATTTGATTTGTATGTTTAAAAGAAAACGAAAAAGAACTGTTCTTTCCTTTTGCGCGTAGTTTATTTGATTAACGTCATACATCGCCGTTTATTTCGTGAAGCCGTAAAGAAGGTACATAAATGTATAAGTTAGAGCGAAATAGAAAGATACACTTATGTAGTTACCTAAGCTTTTGTACAGAAAAATGCACTGCATTTATATTTCGATATTCACTTTCAAAAGTGAGCTTAACTTCTGCACAAGGCAATCCAAAGATTAATACATAAAATTATATGTTTAGGTAGGCAATATTTAAAATAAAAATATAAATGAATTTGTTTGTTTTAAAAGCTTAGGGTTCATTGTTAAGAAATTATTTTGTGTTGTAACTGATTTAAATATTTTCTTCTCTTTCTAATATAAGAAACAAGTAGCAATATTTACCGTTGGAGCACAAGTGCAGACGTGTTATCTGCAGGCTCTTGTGTTGTTGTTGTCACTACCCAGAGGAAGCCATGTTCACTACATTGCTTATTCTTGTGAAAATTCGCAGAGACAAGTCGAATTTTGAATGTGCGTTATCTCTGAAGGCATTCAAATAACGGCAAACAGTCTTTGCATACAGTGAAGACACCCCCTGCGTTACTTAAAAAGCTCAGTCGTTTGTACAAATTCGTAAAGTGCTAGATAAGCAACACTATGAAGCGTATTTTTGCTGTATAGCAATATTTTTTGTTCATGTTCCTTATCTTAATTTCAATCTTTGTTCATACAGACAAACACAACAACAAATCGTGTGTGTGTATGCATTGTTGTTGCATCTCTTGTCTCGAATGTGAATATGGCTTGCCAACTACGCAATAAGAAACTTAAAACTTTTGTTGTTGCTATGATGTGTATGATTTTGCTTTTGAATATGTGCATGCATATGTATGTATGCATGTATGTGTGTAAGTGTGTTATTTATTGTACGTATTGGCGTTTCGTCTGACGCCGCAAGCAGCTTTTGAACAGCCTTTGAGGTGTGGTTTTGGATTAGTCGCAACGTCTGTGGAACGCTCGTAGTTTGGACTATTTTTGCTTTCGTTAAGGCATAATGATATTTTTTTTTTTTTTTGTTTGGGAAGGCGAAGCGGTAAAAGTAAAGCGCATTGTGCGCGTTAGTTGCCCGCTTCCAACAACAGTTAGTAGGCATTGGTCAAATAATATGTGGCCAAAAAGTAAAAGTAAAACGAGAGCAAGGGGCAGCGGTTGGTGCTGTTTGGGGGGGAAGTTAGTAAACAAGTCATGACAGGTCCGAAAACGGCAGCCAGCACGCCGCCAAGTGGGCAGACGGACAGTCAGACAGACGGACAGACGGAAAGGCGGAGGTAGGCAGTTAGTCAATCGCCTGGCACGGCACGGCTACCAGAAACAGCAGGAGCCGGAAATGACCGGCAAGGCTTGCGCAAGCTCCAACGATGACTCTGACCCACAGTTGGCGTCACAGTGGGAGCTGGCGCCGTGGCGCGGAAGTGTCTATCGTGTCGCATAACAATCAATCAATAAGAAAATTATTTATGCATAAGTCTATAAATCGATCGTATGGGTGGTGGATTGATGCGATGGCTTGTAACATTATTGGGTCTTCCATTTTATACACCTGTCCGTCAGTGCCCCCCCCTGCTTGTACTTAACTCAGCTTTGTAACTCGATGACAGCGAAATTTGTTTTGTTGTTTTTGTATTTAGTCGCCAAGTCGAATGGCGATTAAAGTGCCAAAAGACGAACTGTAAAATATTTTTTGGATCGTTTCGTTTTGTTTTCTGCCTTCTGTCCTCTGTCTTCTGTCTTCTGTCCGTTGTTTTGTATTTTGCTTTGTGCCTCTTTGGATCTCAAATCTCTGTCCATTTAATAGTGCAAAAACGACTTTATCCCGTAATTATGTAAGAGACACAACAATGCAGAGACATCGGCTTTGGGGCGTGGCAGTCATAACAACATAATCTGCCGCAGCTGCCACATCTTGTTTCTGGTTTTGCCGCAGCATTCGAAGCAGCTCTGACAGGTGGACTGCTGCCGACCGGCTGCCAGGGTCCGGTCATCTCCACTTGGCGGATCAGTGCCAAAGCGGCTCCTCGTTAAGCGCCGCCAGGATCATCTCGGTATGCGTATTATGTGATTCAATCATGATACCATAAAGCCTGCCCACTTGGACACCCAACATTTAATTAACTCTTGTCTCTGGTCTCTGGTCTGTGGTCTCTGGTCTGTGGTCTCTGGACTGTGGCCTCTCGACACCACCACATGGCGGATGGAGAGTGGAGGACGCCTCAGAGATTAAGAATCATGGACAAGCCGTGAATGGGTCATTCATTAAGGTCACAGCATGCCGAAGACCAAAGACCAAGAGGGTCCAATGCGGATTTTCAGCTCCTCGGTCTTTCCCATGGCAGGCGAAGCTCTTAAGCCGCCGCTAGGAGAAACTCCTGAAGAGGAGACGCTTTACCGTTACTCCTCAAATAAACTAATAATTATTCCAATTAAATATTAAAGGTAGGTTGATTTATTTACACCTTTATAAGACATTCCAATCGAAGCGCTCAAAGATTACGCAGAGTATGGCTTCATTCGCTTGGCTGCCTCTAGAAAACCTCCAATGGAGCAGGAGGCACACTTTGGATGAATAGAAGATAATCCCCCCCGCCCCCCTCCTCCGACCCTCTGAAGACTGAAGGTTGAGTGCATCGCTGGGCGCTGTTTGTTTTTTTTTTATGGCCCTACGGCTGACTTTTATCGTTGGAAAGTTAATGCTCGCCTACAATAAAGATTCCCTTCGAAGTTCCCCCCACTCCCCCCAAAAGCAGACACCTTCAGCCCCCTCGCCGCATCTTTACTCTCATTGTGCTAACTTATTGGGCCACAGATTATTTTTAGCTCTCATTTATTATAATTATTATTTTCATATGTTGTTGTTGTTGCTTTTGTTGCCTTTACTGTTGCCCGCCGTCCGCAGCAACAAATTTCACTTTCAATCCGCACACAATAAAAATAAAAAATATGAATTTTGATTTTGATTTTGATTTTGATTTTATTCCCCGATGGCCCCTCATCGATTTGCCATTGTCCAAGGCCAAATGACGGCCATTATGATGATGCCCATAACGCATCTCCATTCTAAAGCTTGCGCCGGGTGAAGGTGAAGGGTTCACACACACACAAACACACACTCACACACACACACAGACAAAGGCACATCGCAGCGAAGCTCCAGAATTGCTGGGCAAATGTCGAAATGGTAACAAAAACGACTCCCAATTGTGCCCCTCCGTGGAGACGGAGCCGTTCCAACGGCTTCAATTCCGATTCGAAAGCGAGCACAAGAGCCGTGAGATCCCAAAACCAAAAACCGAAAACCAAAAACCAAAACTAAACACAAAAAAAGAACAACACAAAAAAAAAAATAAATAAAGAAAAAATCATAAATAATAATAAAATGCGACGAATTTTTGTGTGCATAATTTGTGTGACAAAAGTGAGTGATCAGTGGAAGAGGAAGAGAGAGAGAGGGGGAAGGGGGGAAGAATGGAAGAATGGAAGAATGGAAGAATGGCAGTGGGTTGGGGGCAAGAGGGAAGAGGGAAGAAAGAAAGAGTGAGAAATGCAGTCGAGCATTGATAATTATGTTAATTATCTGGTCAAATTGTTGTTAAAAACTACAACAACAACAACAACCATAAATACTACAACAACAACAATAAATACTACAACAACAACAACAACAACAGCTGCGGCAGAAGAAAGAGAAGCGAGTGGACAAATGTGCAGTAATAAATAAATTGTCGCCTTTCCTTTGACAAAAGAATTTTACCTCCCTCCCCCCACCCCACCAGAAGCAGCGGCAGCAGCGTCCCCTCCTCTTCTGCCCATTACTCTTTGCACTCTTTCTTCATTCCTTCCTCCACCACTTGCGGCAGCTCTCCTCCTCCTCCTTCTCCTCCTCCTCCTTCTCCTCCTCCTCCTCTAACGATGAAAGTATTCACTTCAAGCTAACAATATTTGTAACTGTTTTGTGTACTGGCAACAACAACAACAACAACAGCAGCAGCAGAGCAACAACAACAACAAACTTTCATTCTTGTGCTGCCAAACCTCTCCACCCCCCCCCCCCCCCCCCACTCAACCCCCTACTTTGATAAAGATACTTTTGTAATGCCATCTCAACAGTTTTTCCACAAGCTTTGCTGCCCCTGCCCCTGCCTCTGCCCCTGCCACTACCCCTACCACTGCCCCTACCTCCGCCCCTGCCTCTGCTTCTGTTGCTGCTGTTGATGTTGATGTTGCTTGTCATTTGTGTGCTGGCTTTTTGGGTTGCCTCAGCGCTCTGATTACATGGTACGTACTATTTCATTTGCTGACAGATCTGCACGTACGACCACAGCACCAACAACAACAACAACAACAATAATAATAACAACAGAAACAATAACAACAACAAGAGAAACAACAAAAACAACAGTATTTAATGACTCGTAAATGGAAGGAAAACTTGTGAAAGACAAGCATCATGCATCCTTTGCAGCTTACAAAAGAGTCAAGGCCAAAAGTTCCTCCTGACTTGAGGCTTTTCATGTCTCGTTGAAGTCATCGACGGATGAGGCGACGAACTTCGTCAGAAACTCGGGTAGCTTTGAGATTTGCCTAGACGCCGAGCTGTCTGAGGGACCAAGAACTGTTTGGGGGTGGGAAGTGGGCTGGAAATGGGGCTGAGAGTGGGGCTGGTGGTGGGACTACGAGTGCTTGGGACACGGAAGACTGAGATTCTCATACAGCCGGAGTAACCTTCCTCTTGGGCTGCTGCATCCCAATGGGAGTGCACTCGGAGTTGTCGATGACAACACACGATATGATCTTCGCCTCGAGTGGATGTCGTGGCATGTAATTATGAGCCGTTAGATCTGCAGCTGGTTGCCTGCTGCTCGTGGGTGGCGAGAAGGGAGAGGTGTAGGCGGGTATAGGGTTCTATCTTGCACAGCACAGGTGAACGGCAAACTGAAGAATGGGTGAGCTTCAAGAGGCAGGCGAAGACCTCGAGGAGTGGGATGGGTGGAGGGGGAAAGGAAAAATCGTTCCACTTATGGTAAATTAAATGTAAACTTGGCGCAAAGGAGATTTATTATAATCATTGTCGCTGTGGAAAAGTGAAAATGCGAATGGCTGAAATGACACCTCGGCGTCGGAGGCTACTCCAGGCCACTGTGGGGGCTACTGTGGGGCCCGACTGCGAGTGCGTCAGGTGGCGGTGCAAATTATGAAATTAGTATTATGTGAAATGGAGTTAAAAGTGTGATTAACTCGACGCGTATGTAAAGCTAGCAGAGACTCAAACCAGCGGCAGCCCAAGACAAAGGCTTCTCTCTGCATTGCACCTAAGGTATGCCGCATATTAAGATGCGGCAAGAAACGGCGGGCCGCGAACCGCGAACCGCAAACGCCGAAGACAATGAAAGTCAACTAGTTGCGTGTGCGTGCCTCTATGTGTGTGTGTGTGTGTGTGTGTGTGTATGGCAATTAATACTATTTCAGTTAGTTTTCGCAGACAGCAACTCTTTTCCAAGTGAACACGCGTCGAGCTACGTCTTCATCTCTGGGAGACACTTTGAGGAGCTTAAAGAAGCAGATGACAGACGCAAACCCTACACAAAGTTGTTGTTGGTTTTGTTGTTTCTCGGATTATTACCCGCGGCACTTAGAATCAGCATTGGGATTGTCATGTGGAGAAAGCCACGCAATGTGGCGGCTGCCAAAATGGGAAAATAAACGTAAAACCGCAAGCGCAACGTTCCACAACTCATAATCAGGGTGCATGCTATTTCGAGTTCGTTGCCTAAGTCTTTTGTTCTGCATCGGAAAAATATGAATGAAAATTGCCTCAAAATTTTGTTTTAAAAACACACAAAAACAAGCAACTAAATTAGCAATTTCATAAACACCGCTAAGCTGCCAACATGCATTTGGGGCCGATGTGTGAAACACGCTAAATTTTCACGATGGCAACGGGGAAAATTCGATTTCAGTTTAAGGAACAGCAGCTGCGAAAATCTTTAAATTCGAACTGCTGCGTGAGGGCATTACGTGGGACTTAGTCAACGGTTTTAGTATGTGTGATTATAAGCTATAGTATAAGTATCTTCATTATAGCCAGTGGCCAGCACTAAACTCCCATCGAGTCAGCCAAAGCCGCCATATAAATTATCTGAAAAAGAAAATGTGGCCAACTCAACAATTAATAGACCATGAACAGCAGCTAGACGATTTCATTGTGGGGTCTCTCCAAGAAAACTCTGCTCAGCTACGGATCGAGCTTTATATCAAATTATCGCCAAGCGCCAAGCCGCCAAGCCGCCAAGTCGCCAAGTCGCCAGGCCGCACTTGGCGCTAAGCGAGATTCAGGCAATAAATTTGCCTTTCAATATTTGGAAACTCTCCGAAAATCAAAAATCAAAAATGGAATAATTCGTAGCAGGATCCAGGATACTCAGGATTAAAAATAAATTTATGGCATTTCCTCAAATCTCATATTTTTAATTTAAAAATAAATATAAATTCGCCTCTTTTAGCCACTTACTTCAGTTGCTTCAGTTGTGTAGGACGCATTCAAGGATAAAAATGTTTTTAATTAATTCCACTTGATTAATTAATATTAATTTTTAATTAATTTTTATTTATATTAAAATTTTTAAAAGCTGTTAACTTCTTTTAGCACATGGGAAGCATTGCCTCCTTTTTTTTTATATATTTATATATTGAAAGTGGTGAATCTTTTATTTATAACAAAACACAGAAAAAAAATAAGAGTCGAGGATCACATAAAAGTTGGAAGCACACACAAACACACTACACACACACACGAAGACGCTGCGAGGTCAAGGACTTCTTTGAGTATTTTTTGAAGATATTTTTTAGGCAACTGTTAAACCAATGCCTGTGGCAAAGTGACTGCAACCGAAGGAGACGTATGCGCGCTTGCACCTTCGAGCGGCATCAGCGACGGCAGCGGCGACGACAATGACAACAAAATACGCGACACGAGTGCAACACGTCGATGGAGCTGCCTAATTGCTGGGTCGGCGGCGATCCGTCAAAACACGTTTCCCAGTTACAACTTCCCAACGGAATGATTTGGCCAAATCTGCAGCGATGCCAATGAGGCCCGGCTCAGCAGCCACGAGACAGCGAGGCAACGAGGTCGTCTGTGCCCGCAGCCGGCAAGAGAGTCGGCAACGGCAACGGCGGCGAGCGTTGGTCTTAAGCCGACTGCGCTTTTCCACCAGCCAGAGAAAGGTGAAAGAAAGAAAGAGAAAGAGAGAGTGAGAGAGAGATTGAGATTGAGGGAGAGAGTGTGAATAGAGAGTAGAGCAGTGCATAGAGAGTAGAGGGAGGCAAACAAAATGATGATGTTGCTTTTGCCGCACACTCGCAGGAGAGATGAGCGTGACGCTCGCCCCAAAAGACCCCATAAACCACGGCCAAGTGTCCCATCTGCTTAAGCCGCTACTTAACTCAAGCCTCAATATCTTAATCAAGCCCCGCTTAGGCAGTTGATTTATCGGAGCTATGCCATTAGAGATACTCTACAGTAATTACACATTAGCAGCTCCTTACCAGCTCCTTACCAGCTCCTCGTCCACCAACTTGGCCATCGGTCTAACGGTCCGTCCAATTGATAACGATAACGGACTGTGAGCTGTGAGCTGTGAGCTGTGAGCTGTTCACAGTTGCGGCTTTTCGCAACTTTCTTCTCTTCGCTTATCATTCAAATTACCTCGAAAAGAGAGTCTAAGAACTCGAAGCCGCTTCTTCTCTCAGAAGAGAATCCATTCAATTTGTATTTCAACTCAACGCCGCACAAAGAACATGAGTTATTTGGCAGTTCATTTTTAAAGTGAATAAAATACAAAAAAAATTAATTTATTTTAAAGTATTTATTTCTTAAGGAATGCTTGCTGACAAAAGCTGAATGCTTTGAAATCAATATTTAAAAACTCAGAACTCAAGGCTTAGGCACTCAATTAAATGGATTTTTTGGGGGATGCTTTGATGGCGGGGGAATCGCTCAAACCCTAAAAGTGAATAATGAATAAATGCATGAATAATAAATGTAACAAATGTATGAATACCTGTAGATAAATATATATATATAAATATCTATAAATATATATGATATATATATCTTTAGATAATAACCAGTCAGAGTGTAACGTTTTGAATGTTTTGAATAAAACGAATAATGAGAAAACGATAAGAATGTGAATAAAATAATAAAATTATAAATTTCGTAAAATCTAAACGAATTACTTGAATTTTACATTTGAATCATATATCAATAATTAGCTTTAAATAAAATGACATTTCAATTCCTGAAGTTCTGAAGGGTTTAAGGACTTAATTTTCAATCTATGAATCTATTCATTTTGATTCCTAATCAAATATTGAAACAGAATGAATACGAATACTATGATCTATGATCCAAATATTCGTCACTCACTCAAGTGCAATGAATATTTCTCCGGAATATCTCCTACATTCTCGTTACTCATTATGTATTATTCATTATTCATTTCATTCATTATTATTCATTCTTCTTAAATTATGATAAATTACTAATTTAATATTATTCATAGCTCATTGCTATTTATAATTTGTTTAGCCAAAAAGCAGAAGTTTCTTTATCCTAAAGCTGCCTAGAATTATGTTGCTATTGGGATACAAGGACCATATCCTTGATAAATTAGATTGATTTAAGTTTTCATTAAGTCTCAGTCGCTGGGCATTTATTGAGCTCTGAACAATCCAAGCCCCCGAGGACACTGCACATGTAATCCTGCCTCCACCTATGCGTTGGATATGAGCAATGAACTGTCTTCAGGGGCTTCAGTGCCGGAACTGAGCATAGGACTCTTTGACGGTGGAAGGTGGACGTCGGACGGTGGACGGTGGACGGTGGATGGTGGCGGTTATGAAAGAAACAGGGCGACATAAATCGTTAATCTAGCCTGAGGCTAATTGATATTTAATTGGCGAGCTTTGGCTTGCAATTAATTTGATTTTTAATTTGACTTCAAAGTTTAATTAAAGGCAATGAGGCGAACAGACGAACAGACGGACAGACGAATAGACGAAGAGGCACTCGGAAGCGACAGGCGCTTGGATGGTATCCAATGATGACTTACCGCAAAGCAAAACAAAGTCAATTAATATCTTAAGTTCGATGTTTTAAGCTTTGCTCTTTTTTTTTTTTTTATTTTTTTGGAACTCGCCGCAGACGCTGAAGATCATTAGCAAATAGTAAACGAAACATTTTGGTATAAATTGTGCCGCGTGGCAGCCAAGAAGCATCACAAGCTCTTGGAGTTGCGTCTTGAGAACTACGAAGGTGACTTGAATCCCCAACTAAGAACATCAACATGAAGGTAACAGGAGAAGGATGACTCCTTCGTACTCAATACTAATGCTCAGATTATTTTAGGTATTTGTCTGCTTGCTGGCCACCATGGCCTTAGTGAACGCTGGACAGCGCAGCGGTGGTGGAGGTGGTGGATATCTGCCTGGCGGCGGTGGAGGCTTTGGTGGCGGCTTCGGTGGCGGTGCTAGAAACGGTGCTGGACTCACCTCCCATGTTTCACAATCGCACGGCAATACAAAGGTGCACATTGGAGGACAGGGTGGAAGTGCTGGAGGATACGGTGCCGGCGGTGCTGGTGGATATGGTGGTGGTGGCTACGGCGGTGGTGGCTACGGCGGCGGCGGACGCGGCAACAGTGGCGGTGGATGGCAAGGAGCTGGTGGCCGCGGTGCTGGAGGCTATGGCGGTGGTGCTCATGCTGGTGCTGGCGCTGGTGCTGGAGGCTGGCAGGGATCCGGTGGTCGTGGCGGATACGGTGGTGGCTCTGCTGGTGGCTGGCAAGGAGCTGGTGGTCGCGGCGGCTATGGTGGTGGCGCTGGTGCTGGTGCTGGTGGTTGGCAAGGAGCTGGTGCAGGCGGTGCTGGCAATGCATGGGGTGCTCCCGCAGAGTTCGATTACACAGTCAATCACGGCTCCGCAGGCGCTGGTTCCCGAGGTGGTGCTGGTTGGTGGAATGATTAATCTATGACTGTACACTATATACCGACATATATACCGATATTTCTCAATTGAATAAACACTTACCCGGCTGACAATACAAAAATAATTCGTTACATTTTAAAACAAAAATAGCTCCCATACTTATAATAATGTACGCTAGATGGCGCTGAGCATCCAATAATTCAGTTAACTATTAGAATAAAGCCATTCAGCCCATTGTGAATTTCGATGGATAGAAATGATACTTATCGACACTTAAAAAGAAAACTGGTAGAAAAATAACCATCAAATTTAATATGGCTTATTTGAGACTTAGATATTATTTCAATACACCCAAACCCATTCGTCTGAGGACAGGCTAAGCTCCAATGGTTGAGGCCATATTTTCCCACACACCAAAACCCTATAAACATTTCCGCCGAAGAATCGAAAGGTAAACATAGATCATATTATAATATAATATATTAATAAAAGATAGATAAACAAGGCCTTTGGCCCTAAGTCCTGCGAAATAAATAGCTTTACTGTAAAGAAACTAATCAGAGTAACTGTAAATAGTCTTGAGATAGTCTTAGGACCTCAGTAGTTGACATACCACTAATAATGAAGGATCCTCGATCTTAATATATATATATATACTTATGCAAATACATATATATTTCTGTAAGGCGCGTCAGTTGAATATAATCTCAAAAGCGTCGTAAGATTGCGGTAATAGTGATGCCATTATATTGGACAGATCTGCTGAGAGATGGCGCTTATGTGCCGTAACAAAAGCTTAGCACAAATTTCTCACATTTTATCCAATATAAATATCAGACTGGTATTCCGACCTGTGTTTATTAAGTCTTCTATACACATATACATGATTTTAATATATATGATTTTAATTAAATAAATATTAATACAATATATGTAAATACATACACAAAAAGAGCCTTAAATCTAGAATGCTCGGCCTAAACTAGTGTGCATCTTGTGCACAAACAAAAACAAAATGAATCCATATAAATATTTTCATTGAGCTTAAGCTCAAGTGTAGTGCTGAGCTGTCCGCTAGAGGACGCCACCACGCCGACGTAGTTGCAACGATCAGGTGATTGTCTAGTCTAAGCTCTTCGACTCTCGTTCTGTGTTTCTATTGTTAGGCATTTCAGCTGTAGATGGCGCTAGTAATCATCTCCGCTGACAAGTTCGGTGCACGAGTCATTTGTTTGACTTGAAACCTGTTCACATACCGCCTATTACGTGCACCGCTCTCAGGTGAGGTTAATGAATGTCAATGTCAGACAACCGCTATCTCCAAAAAGCGAAAGTTGCGCGATCGCATGCTTAAGCCAACTGCACGGCCAGTGTGTACACTCGTCAGCTCAGTGTCGCATTGCGATGGCAATAAAAGGATATAACAAGTCACTAGGCGGCTCCACTTACAATTACGCATGCACGAGAAGTGAGCATCGATCCTGGACGAGGCGTCATGTAATCGGATCGTACACCTTTGTTTGTTGATCATGTTGATTTCTTGTCTTGTTGATTTATTGTCAGCCGCCTTGCCCCCTCCACGTGTATGTAAATTTTTCTTAGCATTTCATTTTCGTCAGTTGCTTCCGCCGTTCGTCTTGTTTGTGTTTATTGTTTATTGTTTATTGTTTTTGTTTATTGTATTTTTATTTCTTATCTTTTTGTGTGTTTGTTGCTTTGCATTTCGGATCAATGGTGTGCGTGTGTGTGTGGTTAGCGGTGCGGCTTCGGCGTCGTTGTGTCTCGTACGCGATGGGCCAGAACCTTGGTTAGGCTTTGAGCTAACGCACACTTGGCATACTGTACATAAGACAAATTCGATTACATAAGCAAATCGGAGATGTTGATTCAAAAATTGTTTTCGTGTATTTGTGTTTCTCAAATTTCAAATTTAGATTTGTTTAACTGGTTTGGCAGCAAATATTTGCTGTATTGCATGTCTACCTTCAACGCTAAGTAAACTTTACATTGCGGCATTGAGATGCGTTCATTGCTTCAATATTTCCACGAGGCGGCAAGAAAGCTAGAAGAACATTGACTCATCTCGGGGTCTCTCGGTGATCTAATGGCATCTAAGGATAGCCGATCGTGTGGCTGACTTTGTTGTTGTCCATGGATAATGTTGGCCAGTATGGGGAGTGAATAAAGTACATAGGCATATGGCATAGAGGGAAACGTGTTTTTAATCGTCTCGATCTTTCGGGAATCTGAATATATCGACAATTATCATAGCTCGTCCCAAGCTGAGAGAATATCAATGGCTACTACGGAATTCATGATTCGAAAATAAGAATCAAACTAGTTACCAGGTCTTTGATATCGACTCATCCAACCAGCGACTTTGGCATTGAAGCTGATCAAGAATATATATGCATATAAACGATTATTCATTTGCATGTCTCTCCGTCCCTCCGTCTCTCCCTCTCCATGGGTACACGGGCGACAACAAATTGCAACTCAACTGCCGTTCGACTGCCGCCTAAGCAGCTGCCCCCCAGCAAGCAGACAAATGATTTCTTTGGTGGCTTCTGATTAAGAATTGAATTAATCTCTGAATTAATCTCGAATTAGTAGCCATCTTTATGGGTCATTTTACATTTTACATTTTACAAACGGCAATGGGACTTCGATTTATGTGCTGCGCGTTCCCATCAATTCAATTCATATCCGAGAGACCACAATTACACCCATACATGCATCTATTACTGTATGTGTGTGTGTGTGTGTGGTTATTTATGTGAATCTCTAATTGCTATGGAAAGTCAGCAGCGACAGCCGTTTATGTAAATCCCATAAATTTACCTTTTCCAACATAAACACATATATACCTGCATATATATATATATATATATTTATATATATATATGTATATATATATTATATATATATGTTTACATTCCGATGTGGATTATCATGTGCACTTATCATGCCCACAAAAGCCACGTTAGCCGCAAATGCGCTTCCTTAGCACTGGCTGCGACCTGTGGTTTCCTCCTCCAGCAGGAATGGAGAATTATAATCCAACTTAGACTCAATTTATACAGACTCATTAATTCATCTGATCTGAACATTTATTTTTATAATTTAATTTATTTATTTATTTAATTTATTTATTTATATATTTATGGAGCTTCCGGAAAGCGTGTGGAGTCTTCGGCTTTGCCCAAAGAAGTGCAGCGTCTGCTTAATTTGAGGCACATGACTGTATTAAGTATTATTATTACTTTATGATAACTATAGTTTATGAGTGTCATCAATTTTGCAAGTCTGTAGTGCTCATGATTTGCACTTGCGAGGGTGGAACCAGGAGTTGTTCTCATTGCCGCCTCAACTGCGTGGCATTCGCTGAAAAGTCGAAAAAGTAAAGAAAATTCTTTAAAATTATTATTATTTATAATTAATAAATGTGCAAATAAATTTAAAAAAAATATATTATATATTTAAAAATATATTAATTTATTAATATATATATTTATTTATTTAAGTATAAATTATTTAATTTTTATGGAAATGGAAAATCAATATTTAATTCATTGATTGTTTTTAGGGCAGTGCTTTGAATATTTGTGTTATTCATAAATGTAAAATATTCAATAAGTATTCTTATCTGATATTCATGAAAACAATTTGTATAAGCGCGGCAAACAGAGACTCCTCAATCGACCCTCGCTTACCTAACATTTATCATGCCATCGAAATTAGAAATGCACTTCGCATGCGCTGCAAAATGATGCCCTACATTCTGGCAGGAATCCGGCTAAGTATTGGGGGCTCAAAGTGTCACTCTATATCCTGAATATCCTTGAACCAAACTTCATATTTGGCCTGATAAAGAAGCCTAATTTGTTTTGCGTTCAAGTGGTTCCTTGCGTTTCTTTGAGCCTGTAGTGCATCGAGCCACCGGATATGCTCTGCGAGACACTCTCAACTATCAATAGGACGGACTCTAATGGAAGCGACGATGGGAATCATGTTTATGTCTGATTCTGCCAAGGTGTAGGGCAGCAGCGGCAGCAGCAGCAGCAGCGGCAGCGGCAGCGGCTTGAAGCTTAAGATCATTAATAAAGGAAAACATAAAATGGAGATTTATAATTTATCTTCATAAAGTTGTTAATAGTAATTTTCAATTAACGAGAATTACGTATCAAAGGCTGAAGTCAGAAAATGCAAGTTATTTGAAATCTGAACAATTTTGATGCCACATCAACTTGGGTTGGGATAAAGAAACTTCGAATAGATGTGCTGAATAAATAAATTATTCATGTGAATTTTCATTCGATTCACATTTTGAATATTTAGCAAAAATAGATTTAAGCTTCAATAAATGGCTTTGGCATGAAATTTTAATGAAGTATTGAAAACCAAATATAGTCGAGAATTATTCTAAAAAAAATTCGAACTCCAACTCGAATTCGAAGTCGAACAAAAACCGGATAATTGTGCGCTTTATTTAGATGAAAATTGAAAATGTGAGTCGAGATTTCCTCAAAAGATACAAGCCGCGACTCGATAGACAGTTTAAGATACTATATTAATAAATACACACACATATATATATATATATTTATATGTGTGTATATGTATATGTGTATATACATATTCATGGAAGATGTTAATTTTCGGAACGCCCTTCAAGGCGTAGCATAAAATTCACTTTGTAGGCCTCAAAGTGCATTGAACTCGGCGAGATTTTCGAGCTGTTACTATTGTTTATATTTTCCTAGTACCAACAACTAAATGTGTACATATATTTGCCAGATATCCATATATATATATATTCTCAAATATATATGTATATAGATAGAAATGTGGCCCGTCCAATCGTCTATGCAAATATGTGCCAAAGCATCGACACATAGAATCGACCCGAGCTCGGACCGGTTCTCGAGATGGCACCTATTTATAAGCGATGATGAGGTTGATTGGGTAGAAGTATATACCTTATGTCTGACCAAGTTCTGTAGCCATGGAGCGCATCTTCTTCTTTGATTCTTTACTTCTGGCTTTCTTGGCCAAGCGCCGAATGGTTTCCTGATCGCAGCCAATGCGGCGTTACAGTTTCAACTTGGGCTTTGAGCTGAGGGGCTATGGGGCTGTGGAGCTATGGGGCTATGGGGCTGTGGGGCTGTGGGCTTTGTCAGGCCACTTAACACGCTTATCGCTGCAGACCTTGGACTGCAAATGAGCAGAACACCTGAGCAGCTACCTAAACTATCCAAATACCATCAATCAAGGGGACAACTCACAGCTCAGCGGCCGCGGCGCAGCTTCGACCGTCTCAATGATGTTACGGGCAGTTTGACAAACTTTTGATCCATTGTTGACGGCGCTTTGTTTGGATACCCTGTAAACGGCTAAGGTGTGCAGTGGGTGCACTTGACACAGATGGTGCCACAACAGATACGACAGGTCAGCTGCAGATGCAGTTACAGACAGGGGCGGGATGGGTGGAATGGGTGGTGTGGTTGGGGAGGGGTGCTGCAGTTAGCCATGTCAGAGCTTTAGTCATTAAATGGCGTACAAGTGGAGGAGGGATTCTCCTGTCCAGGGTATCTCGCAGCTGTTCCCTTCCCCACCCCTTAAGCTCTTATCTCGCATATCAAATGTATTAAATATGTTTTCCTAGCGACGCGCGCGCTGCCAACCAAAGCTGCTTGAAAACAATGAAGAGACTCGCGCATGCGTCCAGATTTGCATACCGATCAGAGGCGAACGGCGAACGGCGGACGGCGGACAGTGGACAGTGGACGGCAAACAATAGATCGGCGTTTAGGCGGCGATCTACACATCCACTGATATAGAAATATGTGGGTTATTAATTCTTTTAATTGCCTAAATGATCAATAGCAACAACTCGTCGCAGCTGTGGAACACACGTTCCATCTTCATCTTCAGCTTCGGCTTCGGCTTCATTTTCAGCTTCATCTTCATCTCGGTCTTCATCTTCATCTCGATCTTCAGCTTCATCTCGATCATCATCGTCTCTATTTGCATCTCGCTCTACCGATATTTGGCTTTCGTACGTTCATTTGGGGCTCGTACCTCAGGTGGGTTAAGTTTTTTTTTTGGTATAAATGTGCGTCGCCATCAAAGCTGAGGAGGTAGTCAACGCTTCCGCTTGTCTTGAGCACCACACATCGAGTTAAAAGTCGTCAGATCGAGATCGGAAATAGTCGCGAAATGAGACCCTTTGTTTGCCTAATCGTTATCCTTGCTGCGCTGGCTGGTAGCCAGGCATCGTTTGGAAGTCTCCTTGGAGGCGGTGGTGGTGGAGGCGGTGGTGGCGGCGGTGCCGGTGGCATTGCTCAGCTGCTACAAAGCAAGCTTGGTGGACTTGGTGGAGGACTCGGCGGAGGACTCGGTGGTGGACTCGGTGGCAAGTTCGGTGGTGGCAGCGGCGGAGGATACTCCGGCGGTGGCGGTGGATACTCCGGCGGTGGCGGTGGATACTCTGGCGGTCACTCCGGCGGCTACTCCGGTGGCTACTCTGGCGGTCACTCTGGCGGCTACTCCGGTGGTTACTCTGGCGGTCACTCTGGCGGCTACTCTGGCGGTCACTCCGGTGGTGGCTATGCCTCTGCTCCCGTTGAGAAAATCGTCATTGTCAAAGTAATCAGCGAAGGTCAATCCGGCGGCCACGGTGGATACTCCTCGGGTGGTCATGGTGGATACTCCTCCGGTGGTCATGGCGGATACTCCTCAGGTGGTCATGGCGGCTACTCCTCCGGCGGTGGCTGGTCCGGCGCCCAGAGCGGCGGCTCCTCCGGCGGCTGGAACAATGGCTGGTAAATGCCCCCAGGCCAAACCTAACATTAAGAATATGTAGAGTTCAAACTGGAAGCCAAAAAAACTAGAAGTTGAAATTTTGTTCAATTGTTTCTAAGTTTTTACGTTTTTTTTTTTAATTTTTTAATTTTTTAATTTTATATTTTTATTTGCTAAGTTTTAAGTCAAAACCTTTTTTATGCAAATCCAATAGAAATCTTCATCTTTAATTAATGTCTTCTTAACTTCTGCCCAAGACTCGAGACTCCCCCTCCCTTGCCCCCTCGCTCAGCACCTCCACTGAGAAGTAGGAGCCACTGAACCACTGAGCCGGTTTGCCGGCTTGCCCTGCTTCCTGATTGACCCACTTGACTTGTCGATGTTCACGGTACACGATCCGAGGTCCGAGCAGTGGTGCCATCTGCAATTGCCTCTAATGCGACATTTATAGACATTTATAGCCCAAAGCTTTGCGAAGATCACCCAGCAAATTGGCCAAAAGACAATTCAATTTGGCCAAGAGACAAATCAATTTGGCCTGGCTTTTGAGTTAACAATGGGCCTGGCAGCCAGATTGATGCAATCAAACGGGTCGACAGTTGAACGCTTTGTTACGGCACTAACTCTGCCTTCTCTTTCCCTTTCCCTTGCCCATCTCCCCTCTCACCATTCCTTGTGCCTCTGTGACCCTCTCCTAGCCACCTCATTGCGCCTAGCCCATTGATTGATCACCATTCAATCAAGCTCGTCAGCAGGCCAAAGCCCAAAGTACAAAGGCTCGAATCTGATTAAATGCCGCCCATGAAAACTGCAAATTTCGAGCCGCCATAAAAAAGCCAAAGTCAGCCATAAAAAAGTACAAAATCAATTCGAAAAAAAACCCAAATATCTGGCAATTCAAGAGTCAAAAGATTCGCAAACTTAAGATTCAGTTTCGATCACTTGTTCAATCGTTCAATCGATCGCTCGATCTCTCGATCGACTCCAAGATCAAGTGGGCAGCCACGAGCAGTGATCTTTGCCACTGGATTCCATAACTGGTTGTTAGTTCTATCTCGAGGAGCAGTGGTAGCCGAGAACTGGAAATATCGATTGTCATTAGGAAGTAACTGGAATCGAATGATCTGCACTTGTCGATTCCCCCACCTACAGAGATCTTCAAGATAGTGGCCATAGTTTGCATATGATGAAACTCGACAGTAAATAAAACGTAGTTGATTTTCAATTCTTGATCAATTCTTAATCAAGTCTTGATTGATGAGCGATTATCTCTTCATTAATTTCAATTCAATGCATCATCTTTTCACCCTTTGCGTTCCTCTGCCCAACTCCTTACCCAGCTCCCTACCCAGCTCTTAACCCAGCTCCCTACCCAGCTCCCTACCCAGCTCCCTACCCAGTTCCTTACCCAGCTTCCTACCCAGCTCCCTACCTAGCTCCCTACCCAGCTCCCTACCCAGCTCCCTACCCAGCTCCCTACCCAGCTCCCTACCCAGCTCTTTATCCAACTCCCTACCTAGCTTCTTACCTAGCTCCCTACCCAGCTCCCTACCCAGTTTCTTACCCAGTTTCCTACCCAGCTCCCTACCCAGCTCTTTATCCAACTCCCTACCTAGCTTCTTACCTAGCTTCCTACTCAGCTCCTTATCCAGCTCCTTATCCAGCTCCTTACCCAGCTCCCTACCCAGCTCCCTACCCAGCTCTTTATCCAACTCCCTACCTAGCTTCTTACCTAGCTTCCTACTCAGCTCCCTACCCAGCTCCCTACCCAGCTCTTTATCCAACTCCCTACCTAGCTTCTTACCTAGCTTCCTACCCAGCTCCTTATCCAGCTCCCTACGCAGCTTCCTACCCAGCTCCCTACCCAGTTTCCTACCCAGTTTCCTACCCAGCTCCCTACCCAGCTCCCTACCCAGCTCTTTATCCAACTCCCTACCTAGCTTGTTATCCAGCTCCCTACCCAACTCCTTACCCAGTTTCCTACCCAGCTCCTTACCCAGCTCCCTACCCAGCTCCCTACCCAGCTCCCTACCCAGCTCTTAACCCAGCTCCCTATCCAGCTCCCTACCCAGCTCCCTACCCAGCTCCCTACCCAGTTCCTTACCCAGCTTCCTACCCAGCTCCCTACCTAGTTTCCTACCCAGCTCCCTACCCAGCTCCCTACCCAGCTCTTTATCAAACTCCCTACCTAGCTTCTTACCTAGCTTCCTACCCAGCTCCTTATCCAGCTCCTTACCCAGCTTCCTACCCAGCTCCCTACCCAGTTTCTTACCCAGTTTCCTACCCAGCTCCCTACCCAGCTCTTTATCCAACTCCCTACCTAGCTTCTTACCTAGCTTCCTACTCAGCTCCTTATCCAGCTCCTTATCCAGCTCCTTACCCAGCTCCCTACCCAGCTCCCTACCCAGCTCTTTATCCAACTCCCTACCTAGCTTCTTACCTAGCTTCCTACTCAGCTCCCTACCCAGCTCCCTACCCAGCTCTTTATCCAACTCCCTACCTAGCTTCTTACCTAGCTTCCTACCCAGCTCCTTATCCAGCTCCCTACGCAGCTTCCTACCCAGCTCCCTACCCAGTTTCCTACCCAGTTTCCTACCCAGCTCCTTACCCAGCTCCCTACCCAGCTCTTTATCCAACTCCCTACCTAGCTTCTTATCCAGCTCCCTACCCAACTCCTTACCCAGTTTCCTACCCAGCTCCTTACCCAGCTCCCTACCCAGCTCCCTACCCAGCTCCCTACCCAGCTCTTAACCCAGCTCCCTATCCAGCTCCCTACCCAGCTCCCTACCCAGTTCCTTACCCAGCTTCCTACCCAGCTCCCTACCTAGTTTCCTACCCAGCTCCCTACCCAGCTCCCTACCCAGCTCTTTATCAAACTCCCTACCTAGCTTCTTACCTAGCTTCCTACCCAGCTCCTTATCCAGCTTCTTACCTAGCTTCCTACTCAGCTCCCTACCCAGCTCCCTACCCAGCTCTTTATCCAACTCCCTACCTAGCTTCTTACCTAGCTTCCTACCCAGCTCCTTATCCAGCTTCCTACCCAGCTCCCTACCCAGCTCCCTACCCAGCTCCCTACCCAGCTCCCTACCCAGCTCCCTACCCAGCTCCCTACCTAGTTTCCTACCCAGCTCCCTACCCAGCTCCCTACCCAGCTCCCTACCCAGCTCCCTACCCAGCTCCCTACCCAGCTCTTAACCCAGCTCCCTATCCAGCTCCCTACCCAGCTCCCTACCCAGCTCCCTACCCAGTTCCTTACCCAGCTTCCTACCCAGCTCCCTACCTAGTTTCCTACCCAGCTCCCTACCCAGCTCCCTACCCAGCTCTTTATCAAACTCCCTACCTAGCTTCTTACCTAGCTTCCTACCCAGCTCCTTATCCAGCTCCTTACCCAGCTCCCTACCCAGCTCCCTACCCAGCTCTTTATCCAACTCCCTACCTAGCTTCTTACCTAGCTTCCTACTCAGCTCCCTACCCAGCTCCCTACCCAGCTCTTTATCCAACTCCCTACCTAGCTTCTTACCTAGCTTCCTACCCAGCTCCTTATCCAGCTCCCTACGCAGCTTCCTACCCAGCTCCCTACCCAGTTTCCTACCCAGTTTCCTACCCAGCTCCCTACCCAGCTCCCTACCCAGCTCTTTATCCAGCTCCCTACCTAGCTTCCTACCTAGCTCCCTACCCAACTCCTTACCCAGTTTCCTACCCAGTTTCCTAGCCAGTTTCCTACCCAGTTTCCTACCCAGTTTCCTACCCAACTCCTTACCCAACTCCTTACCCAGCTTTCTACCCAGCTCCCTACCCAGCTCCCTACCCAACTTCCTGCCCAGCTCCCTTATCCAGCTTCCTACCCAGCTCCCTACCCAACTTCCTGCCCAGCTCCCTTATCCAGCTTCCTACCCAGCTCCTTACCCAGCTCCCTACCCAACTTCCTGCCCAACTTCTTACCCAGTTTCCTACCCAACTCCTTACCCAGTTTCCTACCCAGCTTCCTACCCAGCTCCTTACCCAGTTTCCAACGCAGCTCCCTACCCAGCTCCCTACCCAGCTCCCTACCCATCTTCCTACCCAGCTTCCTATCCAGCTCCTTACCCAGCTCCCTACCCAGCTCCCTACCCAGCTCCCTACCCAACTTCCTGCCCTTCCCTTCCCATTCACCTTTTGACATTCCTCCTACTTTCAATTCCCACTGCCATTCTCTCTTTCTCTCCCTCTCCCGCTTCTCTGCCCACCTGCCCATCTTAATTTCCATTCCATTTCAAAGCAATCTGAGTCATCAGTAGGTTCAAAGCTCCTTAATCTCCCGCATGTCCTTAAACTCTTTATGGAAATTGCCTTATGTCCACAAAGTTCAATGAAAATTAAAAAGTAAGTGTGGAAAAGTTCAGAAATAATTAAAAGAGTTGAATCATTTTTATGCTGCCATCAACAAAATGAAAGTCAAGTCAAGTCGTAATTACACACTGCATATAGCTCAATGACACTTGCTTACCAGAGTAATTAAGTCTTTAATTAATCACCGGCTGATAAACGACATCGCATCAGCGATGCGGCAATAGATTTCAGTTCGCTGTGGCTTCGGGTTATTCGAGTTCTACGAACTGAAAGTCAGTTTAAGTGACAGCTCTTAGGAATTTATAGATTTAAAGCTTCTATTTTAATATTTTCTTAATTTAGTATAAGATAAAAGCTCTCAAAAGCTTAATACTTGATATCAAATATATTACCCTTAGGCCTTCAGCTTTGATTGGATTGATTAATCAAGTTCGAAGCTAATTTATTAGAGCTTTTAGTTTAAATATTTACTTAAAATTGTAAATCGATAAATTAAAAGCTCAATCTTTAAGTCAAGCATAAAACTTCAAATAATTGACCTATCGACTCAGAGGTGCCAAAGCTCTTCCTCTTCTTAAGCTATAGTTAGCCGCATTTCACTTTGGACTGAAAACTAGAAGCTTTCACTAATTAATTAATTTGCAATGATTGATTTATCGACTCAGAAGCTTTTAAGCTCTTCTTCTTGTAAAAGCCATTACGTCATTGCTCTTCAGCTTGAAGCTTTAAGCTTCAAGCCAAATCTAGCTTGGTAAGTAAATAATTGCTTGAGTCCGACTTTCAGTCGACGTTTTAATTTGATAATCCGTTTGAGTTCACCGCTCGTTGATTGATCGATTGACGCAACATCGACCCGATTCAGATGCTCCATCACGAACTGTTGCAAGTTGTGGACAACGTGCGGCCGTGCCACCTTTAAGGCGGCGCTCAGCTGCCAACCACCGACTACCGACTGTCGACTGACGGCTGGCGGCGACACGTGTGCAACGCCACCAAAATCCAATCCCCAGCGATTATGAGCTCCAAAATCATTCTGACTAATAGCAGCCATAAAGAATTGGCCGCCAGTCAATTGCTTTGCCCCCAAAAACCGTTACATAAAAATGGCGCGCCAATAAATCGATGTTCATGATGTGGCGCTGCGGTCTCCTTCAGAATTGCTCCCAAAGAATTTGGTGTCTCAGGTGCGCAACTGCGTTGCCTCTGAGATTGAAACTAAAGCTGAAGCTGCTGCTGCTGCTGCGACTGCGACTGTGACTGCGACTGTGACTGCGACTGCGACTGCAACTGAAACTGCAACTGCAACTTCAACTGCAACTGCAACTGGCCCTGGGTTTGGGCCTGGGCCTGAATGGCCTGGAAGCTGTGCCACATGCTGCGGCCGTTGGGGGAGGGAAGCTGCCAGCGGCGGGCGGTAACAAAGCGTACGAAATTGAAAGTTGGCATAATGAGGGCCGCCCGAACAGGCAATGTTTGAAACGAGGCGGTCGACGGTCGACGGTCGACGGTCGACGGCCGACGGCCGACGGTGAGTAGATTTGGCAATTACATCTGATTATACTGCGACGGTGATGGTGACGGTGGCGGTGGCGGTGACGGTGACGGTGCCGGAGCCGGTGCCGGTACCTGTGCTGGTGCTGGTGCTGATGCCGGTAACGACGATGGCGACGGAGACGACAACTGCTTCGGAGGCGACGACCCAAGCGACGACGGCTAGAATCTTAGATGCGCAGAACGGGCTGTTTGTATAAATAGCTGAGAGTGGGCCCAGTTGCAAATTAGTTAGTGCACAGCAGCAAGAGCAGCACGAGCAGCAGAGATGCAGTCGATTCGGGGTCTGGTTCTGATTGGTCTGTTGATGGTGTTGGGCGTATGCACCTATGCAAAGCCCCATGGCTGGAGCAGTGGCGGTGGTGGTGGCTGGAACTCTGGCGGCGGCAGTGGATGGAACGGCGGTGGCGGCTCCTCTGGCTGGAGTCCTTCTGGCGGCAGCTCCGGCTGGCAGAGCGGTGGTGGACACGGTGGCTGGTCATCCAGTAGCAGCTCCTCAGCCTGGCCAAGCAAAATAAGCATTAGCGCTTGGCCTTCCAGCGGAGGTGGGGGTGGCGGTTGGTCCTCCGGTGGTGGTGGTGGTGGCTGGAAGAACGGAGGCGGCGGCGGCGGCAGTGGCTGGTCAAGTGCTATATCAAACCTGTCCGGATGGAAGTCTCAGGCTCTGTCTGGTCTGACTAGTGGCTGGAAATCAGGTGGCGGCGGTGGAGGCGGTTGGGCATCAGGTGGCGGCGGCGGTGGTGGCTGGAAGTCTGGCGGCAATGGTTGGTCCTCCGGCGGTGGTGGCTGGAAATCCGGAGGCGGTGGCGGCTGGAAGACTGGCGGAGGTGGAGGCGGAGGCTGGTCATCCGGCGGCAGTGGCTGGAGCTGGTAGAGTCCTGTTGGCAAACTAACATAAAGGCGACCCTTGAAAGGACCCACCAATGTACATAATCCACAATTCTTATGCACCACAATTCTATTTCATGTTTTTTTTTTTAATCTGCCAATAAATCCTTACAACTTTGTAATTCAAAAATGTGTATCAAGTGGCGGCAATCCTAAAGGTAAGAATCGAAGATCACAGAGCCCTGAGGATCCCATGAAAGTCTCTTGAATATGTAGGACAGATCGGGCTGAAAGATCTAATCTATTATATACACATAGTATATTATACATATAGTATATTATATACTATATATATACCACCCGGAAGAGCTTAGTGCATGGATCATAAATCAGGGTTCAGAATTTGGTTGATTCGACGGCCAATCACCTGAAGTGTTTGAAGGGCATTCAGGTCAAAGTGTTTTACGTGGGCTCCTGCCGCGATGACTTAAAATCACGGTACCGAGCACGAATTGGAAAAATCCCAACCAATTTTCCCCTTTACAAAATTTGGGCAGGTGCCAAAGACACTTCTTCCAAGACGTAACACATTCCCTGGCATGGAGTGAGGCCTGTCTAAGCCTATGTCGATTTTGGTCTCAGGGCAGCTGGTTGTGAAACGTAAACTCCACGTCGACACAAAAATCCACCCGCATTTGAGGCATATCGGAAGACTTGTCGATCGGGAATTGATCATCATACTTGATCTTTGAAGAAGCCAAGATCATAAAAGGTGAATCAAAAATTACATCTGATACTTCTGAGTTGCGGATACAGAAGCATTTTCCATAGAAGGTGAAGCAATCAAGAAGGTGAAGCAATCAAGAAGGAGAAGTCATCAAGAAGGAGAAGCCATCAAGAAGGAGAAGCTATCAAGAAGGAGATGTCATCAAGTACTCTTTATGAGATTCCTGGTATTAGACACAATATATCCATAAGTTATCATAGCAACTAAAATCTTAGATCGTCGATCTTCAAAATTCATTATAATGCAGAATGAAGTACCGTATGGGGAGCTCAAATTAATATAAATAATAAATTAAGAAAATTAGCAAAATACCGAAGTATCGAGTTATCTAAGTATCGAAATATCGAACTTCCAAAATATCGAACTATCAAAATATCGAAATATTTATATAACAAATATCAAAGTATCCAAATATCTAAGTATCGAAATATCGAAGAAACGAAAAATCGAAATATTGATATATCGAAATATCGATATATCTAAATATCGAAATATTAAAATAACAAAATATCAAAACATCGAACTATAAAAATATCAAATTATCGAACTATCAAAATATCGGATTATCGAAACAATTCGCATTTATCGAGGTCATTTTTGTTGTTCTCAGAAATCAAAACGTTTCAGACTTTAGCAAAATTAAATTTTTATTAGCAAAATTAAAAATAGGAGAAAAAAAATTCTTAAGAGGTTGGACGTAGGGGAGGGGAATATTATATATATATTTGATTATATATTTATAGCACATGTTTGGGGTGATTCGCGGAGAGGTCTTTTAAGCTTTGATGTAAGCAGAACACATTTCGGGGAAGGACTTGAGTATTCAGTTTCATTTGCCTTGCTTTGTTTGCGGATTAGGGGATTTGGATTACCAGCCACCGCCACCGTGCTTGCCGCCGCCACCACCACCGCCGCTGTGGCCTCCATATCCACCACCTCCACCGCCATGCTTGCCA
Organism: Zaprionus lineosus; assembly: GCA_035044505.1. NCBI lineage: Eukaryota > Metazoa > Arthropoda > Insecta > Diptera > Drosophilidae > Zaprionus > Zaprionus lineosus. The sequence goes on along the minus strand of JAWNNX010000662.1, from coordinate 324,806 downwards.
CCACCATTGCCGCCTTGCCAGGCAACGGAGCTGCCTCGATTCCCAGCTAAGGATCTGCCGCCACCTCCGTATCCACCATGACCGCCTTGCCCACCGCTCTTTTGCCATCCACCTTGACCGCCGCCTCCTTGCTGCCAGCCTCCTCCTCCGCCGCCATGTCCACCGCCACCGCCGCCCTGTTTCCAGCCTCCTCCTCCTCCTCCGCCGCCATGTCCACCACCACCGCCGCCCTGTTTCCAGCCTCCTCCTCCTCCACCGCCATGTCCACCGCCACCGCCGCCCTGTTTCCAGCCTCCACCGCCGCCATGTCCGCCTCCACCTCCGCCTTGCTGCCAACCACCTCCGCCTCCGCCTCCTCCATGACCGCCACCGCCTCCACCACCGCCTTGTTGCCAGCCACCTCCGCCTCCGCCATGACCACCGCCACCTCCTCCACCTCCGAGCAGGCCGGCCGATGCAATGGCAATCATAACGCCACAAAGGAACACAAAGAGCAGAGCGCAGCGCATGATGAACTGAAGTTTCCTTAAACTGGACTGATGGACTGTGACTTTAATTCCAAGCACAAGTTGCAGCGATCGTTGTTGGTGCTGCTGCAATTGAAACTCCACTAATGCCTCAGTTAGGGACGATGAGGCGTTTTTATAGCAATTGTGCTGCCATCGTAATGGGTGAATCCAACTTTGACTCCGACTACGTCATTCATCCAAAGCATCGATTAGGTTAAAACTAAATCACTGCTAATGATCGTAATTGCGGCGGGGCAGACGCTCTGCCAACGATCCAACGATCCAACGATCCCAAAGGCTACTTGGAAGGCTGAGAAAAGCTAGTCTACCCTGAACGATCTCCCCCTCCCCCTACCCCTCCCCACCTACCAGCCCCCCACCGACCACCCTTCACTCTTCACCCACTTGCACTTGTACCCTTAGAATGCACTTGCAAGCAATTCCAAATATTAGAGTGCGGCACATGCGGCGGATACTCAACGTTTATGCTGGGAAAATCGCGCATACGCCAGCGCGTCCGCCGCAACTGAGCCGAGCACTTGATAATTGCTGAGCCATGGCTTGGCCATTAATTACAAGCGTTTTGCAGCAACACATCTGGCGAGCGTCTCACAATTTGTCTTACTATTTACAATTTACAATTTACAATTTACAATTTACAATTTACAATTTAAATTCAGTAATTTTTCATTTTTCCGTGCATAATTAATTCAATATTTTTTTTGTGTTATTTTTTCGGTATTCGCATGCGATGCAAGTGCCAGAGCAGCGCTCTACGCGTGTCTATCTGACTATTTCTGTGAGTGTGTGTGTGTGTGTGTGTGTGTGTGTTGGCACGACCCAAACACCAGTGTGTAGACGACTGGTTCAATGTCAGGTGTTGTGCAAGCACAACAACAACAACAACAACAACAACAACAATAGCAAAAATGTGAACTCAAATCTCTTACTCAACCCAAACCCAAACCCAAACCTAAGCCCAAAGAAGCCCGTTCAGATGAATTACTTACCGCATTTTGCAACAATGGCCGCTGCCGCTGCCGCTGCCACTGCCGCTGCTGCATGTGGAGTTGCATGTGCATGTGCTGTCGCTCCAGCTGTTGGTGCATTCAACGCGTGCTACAATACAATGGCGTGGCAGTCCCGAGCACCGAGCACCGAGCCCCGCGCCTCGAGCCACAAATAACCCATGTCCAAGTCAACAAAGCGACCTAAACAATTCAACCAAAACTGTGCAGCACCCGCACAGTGGGCAAAAATCGGCCATAACTGCAGTCCTTCAAAATTCTATTGCTTGGAAGAGTCCTTAACGAAGGACAGAGTTTTAAGCTGCCATCTTTATTTCTGGGTTGATTATTTTGTAACTTGCTTGTTCTTTGGGCTCCACCAAAGCCTCAAGTCTGCAAAGGATGCAGAATCTCTACTCACGTCTCCGACATCATCTTATCCTGCGTCCCGATTTAATCCTAGGAAGTAATCAATGAGTAGTCGATACACTTTGTGTTACTAGTGAACTCTTTGAGGGCAGTTCCATATCCCTCATATCTTTAAGACACGTCCTGCTAAAGACTTTTATTATCCTGACTGAGCTTAACCCATGAAAGCCGCGATATTTCTTCACTCACAGTTCCCTAAGGTTCCAAGGTCCTTGCGCTCGACTCACTTAAAATGCTCTTCGATCTCTTGGATGCTGAAATTGTTGCCGAATTTTATTGAGTTTTAATTGCATCTCGTTCCACTGTAACTTCGAGCTCGGAGCTCCGAGCTTATGATACTGATGAGCAGCGACGTTCTACAAAAATTTTGTAATTATAGAGTCAAGTAAAGTTTTAATTGTTCGGGGCCATAATTCAAAAATGCATTTATGTGAGTTTCGAGATCAACGAGAACAGAGAACAGAGAACCCGTCAAGATCGTACGACTGCCACACACACCACCGCCCGACCCTCCCCCCATCATGTTCCCAAGCTAACCCATTCCGTCCATAGATCCGACAATCGACTCGTCGGTGGCGGCTCAGCAAAGCTATTCGCGCGATCATCGACCACATTAAGAGCCACATTGGAGCGGCTGTAAAGTGATATATGGGCAGCCAATCATGGGGAGGGAGTAAGTGGATGAACCACTGACATTAATCCGACGATGCGATCCGGCACTAATGCTTGTAATTGTTATGGATTTTATTTTTTATAAAGAGTTAAAAAAAAGGAAAGGTTTACACGTATGCGTTTTATATGAACTCAAAAACCAAATAGGATTATGTCATCCGGATGTGGGGCAGGATGATGACGAACGGAATTATGCGCTGGTAGTTACCAGCTGCTGCCAGACCAGCCGTTGTTCCATCCAGTGTTGCTACTGGACCAGCCACCGCCATTGTTCCAGCCACTACCGCCTCCATAGCTCCAGCCACCACCGCCGTTGTTCCAGCCGCTGCCACCGATCTTGATCACTTTGATAATCTTGGGCTGGGAGGACCAACCATTGCTCCAGCCACCGCCACCACTACCTGACCAGGGGTTGGAGCTCCAGCCACTGCTGCCCCAAGGATTCGAGCTCCAGCCACCGCCACCGCCGTTCCAGCCACTGCCACCGCTGTTCCAGCCACTGCTGCCACTGTTCCAGCCACCGCCGCCATCACTCCAGCCGCTGCTGCGTATAATTCCTGCCGAGGTGCAGGCAATCAAGGCGCTCAACAGAATCAGGACTTTCATGCTGCTATTATTTAAAGGTAAAGTATCTGGCTATTATCCTGGCAGCTGATTCTGATCTTCCAAAATGTGTATCTGATTTTCTTGAGACTTGGCGATTGAATGAACTATAAGTCCACGCAACGTGCGCTTTTATCGCGATTTGCATAAAGACCTCGCACCTCGCTGGGGCGGTGGCATCTCAAGGGGCTGAGTGGATGGGATGTTGAGCGGCTCAGCGGCTTAGTGGCTCAGCGGGTGAACGGTTGAGCGGCTGAGCGGGTGAACGGCTGAACGGCTGAACAGTTGAGCGGCTCATCAAGTCGAGAATCCACAAAAATAATACTAAACAAGCTGCAGCTGGGGGCCGGCCTGCTCTTGGTCAGCTGTGCATAGCACTCGCTAGTGGAAAGAAGATCGAGGTAATTGCAGTTTATTAAACCACTTTGAGCGTCCGATACTTGACCAGGGTCAACTACTTTACGACGTTTTACGAGCGGCCTCCCCACCCGGCGCTTCAACAGAAGCATCTGCAACTGCCCCACAATTCACAATTCACAATTCACAATCCACAGCCCACGCCCCCTCCCCCACTGAGCCACACTGGACCGACCGCATGGGGCCTCCCATGTTGACGAACGGCACATAACTCACACGCTTGATAGATCTCTTCCTCACCTCGCTTCTGTGTTGGCGGAAACCACAAGCACCCAGCGCGCACATTTGGCATCAACAGCTCTGCGGCTGCTCAAGCCTAATCCCCGGCGGGCATAGGCGCGCTGGCAGCGGGTGAGTCATTTGTCATGCTGGCAGCTTAACCAGGTGAAGGGGCCACCATTTACAGCCACTGCATCTACAGCAGACACAGGCACAGACACAGGCACAGACACAGGCACAGGCACAGTGGCCACCAACTCGCACCGCGAGGTGCTAAATCTTCAAGTTACAATTGAGCGCTTCAACATTTGAGGCGAAAACAAACGTAAATAACGCCTCGATCGGTGCTCAGGTCTCACCTTTCAGGTACGGGTTAAAGTTTACGTTGCTTGCCGTGAGCCGTAACCTTTAGCTGAACGTAAAACTATTCGGCCAATCGCTTATCATTAAATAAAAAATATAATTATTTTATATTTGCCATTCGCAAATTCGGATCGTTTAGTATCTGAAGTCTGATCAAGTTCCTATATATTATATATCTATATATTATATTATTAATATTATAGTTTTTTATTCCTGGTCCACGTTTGTCCCTCTTAATGCGATCTGGCGACTATTTTATAGCTGACACCTCATCAGTTCACAAGAATAATTAATGGACAGGACTCGTTCCTTTCGCTTCGAGTATCGTCTTACAACATTCTCTTAATCTGTGGCGGTTAACCTTGTCATCACGATGACGAATCGAGTCTGGTCCCCAGCCGCTGGTGCCCACTGTACCTAGGCGCCTAGGCGCCTAGACGCCTGTATGCAGCTTGCAATCCGTGCGCCGGCCTCTATCTCTCTCTTAAGCGTTATAATCAAAATTAATTGAATTGTCAACGCTAAATACGCAAATGTCTTTACCAGATTAAAGACCAAGACCAAGACCAGACCCGGCCAGATCTGCCCAGACCAGGCCAGACCACGTACGAACAAGAATCTATTTACATGCGTCCAATAAGGAACTCAATCTATCTCAAACACGAAATCTCACAGAAATTCGCCATTAATTAAAATCTTAATACCAGCGATTTATTTAATGTCTTCGGAATGAGTATTAGCCTTAAGAGGAGCTCCTTAATGGCTTGCCTATCATCTGGAATTCGAGTAGAACTGGAACTAAATACGCAACGCCCCTGGGAAGGAATTCACTCTTGAGTTCATAAGCTTATATTTAATTATTAAAATTATTATTTATTATTATTATTATTATAATTATTTTTACTATTACTAGTATTTTTATTTATTTTTTATTATTACTTTAATTTTATTATTATCAGTATTATTTATTTATTTATTATTTAATTTATTGTTTATCCAAGGGAACTTCCAAATATAACTTCAAATTTCACAATCTGAATTTAAGATTTAAAGAAGGACAATGTGAGTTCTCCAAATAAAGAGAAAGTCTCTGAAAAATGTATATTTAATATCTTCGAAATGAGTCTTAAGAGGAGCTCCTAAATGGGTTGCCTCTCATCTTGTGTTTGGGTAAAACAGGACTTTAATACGCAACGCTCCTGAGAAGGAATTTACTCATGAGTTCAAAAGCCTTTATTGAATTATTATTATTATTTTTATTTTTTTTTTATTATGTTTATTATTATTTATTTTATTATTATTAAAATTTTGTTATTTTATTATTATCATTATTTATTATTTATTTACCCAAGGAATTTTCTAAATATCACTTTCTTTTATAAGCCGAATTTAAGATTTAAAGAAGGGCAATGTGAGATCTCCAAATATAGAGAAAGTCGCGAAAAAATGATTTATTTACGTAAATATATATTTAAAGTTAAATCAAATTGATTAAAGTTATTTTAGAATGCATTTAACAATTTTTTTAAAAAAGTCCCAAATCCGCTTTGAATTCTTACAAACGGCAACGCTTTTTAAACGCCTTTAAAAATCCCGCATGAAATCTCCAAGCACCTAAACCAAAAGCTGGGAACTGATAATTTTATTAATAACTTTAAATTTATAAAATCATTATAAATTTCAACTATTTTTATAAATGATTTTATAGGTCAAACATTGATCTTTGGCGTGTCCGTGGGACAGACTCCGCAGCTCTGCAGGAGGGCTGAACGCAGCTGGGACGAGTTCTTGCCGTAGGGTGAATCGCTATTCACCTCGAGAAAGAAGTTACCGGTGACATTGTGGGGCACGGCATATCCCATGGGAATCTCGTTGCCAGGGCACGAGTGTTGCCGCAGGCGAGTGATGGAACTGCAACGGACAGCTAAAAAGTTGCGCTCATTGCCAGGATATACCGACTCTTCGTAGTACTCCCAGGCGCGGGAATGGGCGCAGATGACGCTCAGGCAACCATTTGGTAATGGATCCAGGCCATCAGGAAAGAAGTCAATGTCCCCAATGGGCTCACGCTTGCCCAGAACACCCGGGTTGCTATGGATCACATCAACGAAGGTGGCGTCGCCGCGTTGGAGTCCGGAGAGCGTTTCCCCTTCGTTGAAGCATGGCTTGGCGGGATCCAGACCGGTTATTCGGGCCACATGTTTGCCTGTTAGCTCGAACAGATGGCGTCCAGCAGACCCAACTATGTGGGCGCCCAGGCTATGACCAATCAAGTGAATAGACTCTGGCTTGACGATCTCCACCAGCTTCACCAGTCCCCTCGCAATGATCAGCCCAATTTCATCGGTATTAAATGCCGACCACGAATACAGGGTGTCCACGAACTTGGCAGCATCTACCGCCTGCAACGAGATGGCTGTTATTTCTATAATTATAATATTCGGACTTCTTGAGCTGATCCGTAATGTGGTTCATGAGAAATGAGCCACCTCGAGCTCTCTTCGTTTTCAACCCGGGACAACAGACGAGGAAATTCCGAGGGTTTTACTCACCACGAAGTTAACATTGTCACGACAATTGTAGGCCTTGGAAAGTTGCTCAATGGTATCCGTGTCATTGATCGTGGTTGTCCAGCCTGTGGCAAGAAGGACTACCTTCTTCTTTGGATCAAACTGTGGACTCTGCCACAGCTTTTCCGCTTCTAAAATCGGGAAATTGTACTTATTGCACTTGGTGCGTAGCTGAAAGTTCATTTTACTGATGTCAGGTGAATACCTTGCCTTGATCTTGTTCGAGCTGAGTGCCTGGGAGCCTTGAGAAGTCTTGTCAGTACATTTCCGGGTCTGAGTCCATCGACTCTAATACTTACAGATAAAGTTTATGGTTGAGGAGACATACTCGAAGGGATACCCGGCGAGCAGTTGCTTACTCCCCGCCAGCAGACTTGTCGGGGAGGGTAAAAGCTTTGTGTCGATTATGCTGGTGCCCACAGAATCAATCGAGCTAACCACGTCGGAAATGGACCACTCAATGGTGTGACCAATTCGTGCCGTCAGCAGCAGACCCAAAACCAGTGGCAAGAAGCGCCTGGGGGTCATTTTAGAACATTCACTGAAATATTGACTATAGCCTCCCATTCTGGGCGACAGTCGCGATCGCATTGAATTCCGGAATATGTACGGGACAAGTATTTATAATTGTATTGGGCCGACATCGTCTTATATACGGATGTATACTAAGTACCTCGTCAAGCAATTTCGAAATACGACATACGAAATACGAAAATCGACAATTCACAATTCACAATTCACAACTCACAACTCACAATTCACAGTTCAGAATCGAGGAACGAAATGCGACAAACAAACTGCGTCCATATTAGTTTATTTATGCCCATCAAAGCAATCAGATAAGGTGCATTCAAGTCTTAATTAGATTCCAAATATATCATTCACCCGACTCGCTCGATGCGCGATCGTGCTCTGGGCTTGTGGTTGCACTTTCCGCTCTCATCTGCATAGCATTTGCATATATTTTGGATTTGAATGGGGCGTTAGTCGACGCTGGAACGAGTGCAGTTAATCAGTCTCTGTACCTGATAGGCTAATCATTTAAAGCTTTGTGTAAGTGTGAGCTAATCATTCGCAGTAGTTTGAGAGCCAGCCGACAAAATCGCCTGACCTAGACCCTGGTCAAGAGTACAAATCTGTAAGCTTGATTACTGCTGATTACCTGAGAACTGAACGCACCAAGCAATACCCGAGGCTAACCTTGATATGAGCTGTTCCTCAATTTGAAGTGTATACGCCCCAGTGGATTGGACGACGATGACAACAGTTTCGAATAAACTGGGGGGTATTCCAAAACAATTACTATGCGGCCCGCGTCCAAACGACCATTTAGAGTGTGGAGTGCTTTCCAAACATAGACCTCACAGAGAACAGGCTGACATCAGCACATTTACAAACAAAAAAACTGATCACGATCTTCTCAACGAAGATTCTATCTACTGCAAATGCACTACTATGTAAATCTTGCGGCTCAGCCTTTAATTTATGACAATTATTATTATTTTTCTAATTTTTTGTTAGTTAGTCGAAAATTATAATCTATATTTATTATATCATTTTTATATTATATTTATAATGAATTACTTTGAATTGAAGTCACCTACTAATTCGGTAATAAGTATTAACAAATAAATATTTCAATAATAAGTAAACAAATAAATTCATGCTAAGTGTCTCTGCTGCCAGAATCTGGTTTGTGTATTGGCTAATGCAGCGCGCATAGTTTTATAGAACGAGTGTTGAGTTTTGACTCTTTGAGCCAGTCTATTTTTATGTATTTCAAGCCTCTCGTTTCATAAGGTTGATTGCTTATAGATTTTGTGTTCCACTGACTTTAGAGTTGTTGTTCCCATTATGAGACATTTATTTCTTTGAATTCCTTTTCTATGGGATTGGTCGACAGCTCCTTAAAATTTAAATCTATATCTTAGACGGCAATAGAATTGCCCCTCTGTATGGAAGGAACAGCTTACTTCTTTCCGTTTATTATAATTTGTTATATACTAGTACAACTAGTACTAGCTATTAGTACAGTAATTATGTATAAATAAAAAATATAGATATTTTAACCGATTAACATTCGTTATGAGTAGTATTTGAAAATATTTCAGATAGTATGAATCGATTCACTTACCCAGCTGATACTCTGATTTTAGAGTTTAGCCATTTCGAACTTATTTATAAAATTTATTAAATAATAAAAATTAATTAAGTATCAAATATTTCAAATAATTTATTTGCCATATAAATAATAAATAAAAAATAATATAATAATTAATTAAGGCAAGAATTTATTTTCTCCTCGTTTCGGTGCGCATACAGAAATGTTCTTCGAGGCAGTGTGGCAAGCAGTGCATCAAGCAGTTCACACAGATGCACCAAGCAGTGCAATGTGCAAGGAGCAAGGGCTGAAGGCTCAAATATTTTCAGTGTATATAAAAGTGATTTATTTATTATTTAAAATGGCTGTCAATTTATTTATTACTATTTTATGGCAAGTCAATGGAACTGAATAAATATGTGAATTAATTTACCATAAAATACATTCAGGTATTTATAGGAAGGCACAAATATTACCATACATAGTCTCAGTCATTAGGCTGGCTGGTTGACAATTGCCACACGGACTGCTGGGGGGTGTGTAGAGACCTGTGGCATTCTTGCCGTAAGGCTGCGAGCGATTGACGTCCACATAGAATAGGCCAGTCCTTTTGGCCGCATAGCCCATTGTGGTTGATCTAAAGGAGCTGCACCTGTTCAGGGCCATGTCTGTGTAGGAACGGCAAGCTCTGCTCTGGAAGTCGAGTGTGTTCGACACATAGACGGACTCGGTGAAGTAATCGACAGCGCGCTGATGTGAACAGGTTAGCGCATGGAACTGATCACAGCCGGGCTGAATGATGGATAAGCCGTCAACGAAGAAGTCTGCATCGCCCGTTTGAGCGATGGTGCCCAAGATGCCTGGATTGGTGTGTATGATGTCAACGTAGCGGGCATCACCTTTTTGCAGTCTACTGAGCCTATTTCCATCAAAGAAGCAAGGACCAGCCGGATCCAAGCCTGTTATACGTGGTATCAACTTTCCTTTTTCCTGCCTATAGTGGCGACCCGCAGAGCCTGCAATGTGTGCCCCCAAACTGTGACCAACCACGTGGACTTGTTGTGTTACATAATTTTCATCGAGCCTGAGCAGCGCTTTGGCCACAATTTGGCCTATTACTTCCGTGTTCAGAGCCGACCAGGTGTACAGAGTGTCGACGAAGTTGGCTGCGTCCAGCACCTGTTCAAATGTTGTTCATTTACTATGCAGTTTATATAAATTGAATCGTTAAAGGAGTCTGTCGACTGCAGCAAACTAAACCAGTTCATTGGATAACTCCTTCAAGCACGAATACTCACCACAAAGTTAACGTCGTCCCGACAGGAAAAGGCTTTAGCCACAGGGCCACTGTTGGATCTACTGATGCTTGTGCGCCATCCAGTTATGAAAATTATTGTTGGTTTGTCGCGTTTGAAGCCTGGCGTCGTCAGGAGCTCCTCGGCCCGGGTGAGGGGTATGGTAACGTTTTGGCACGCACTTGGGTGGAATACAAAGTTCATATGGGACATGTCTGGAGTGATTCTAGTCTGCACAATTCCCAGTTCCATGATGGTAGTGCAGATGTAGCTCAGCAGTGATGAAGCTATGTCCAAGGGCAGCTCGAGGCTTACGCGACGGAGCACATCCTGCAGCACCTCTATAAGTAAATTATTTGATCTCAGCTGATCTCCTGCTTTGCTTAGATTCGTTTCCATTGCTATCGCTACTTCCGTTGTTTCCGGTGCTTTCGGTGCTTCCGTTGTTTCTGCAACTTTCTTATAACTCAAAACGTCCTCATAAGCCATACATGTGGAAAGCTGCTGCAGCAGCAGCAGAGAAACTAATAGAGCCAAGAGCTTCATATTGCTGGGAGACAACTGTTGACAACTGTGACAGCCAAAGACATTTATATAGCTAAATCCATTCTCAAGCAGAAAGAACGCGCCCAACATTATCAACTAAATAGTATTTAAGCTAAACCCATTCCTCGGCAGCGGCATCTCAGACAGCCCCCAACTCGATAGCCCCAACCTCACACGTGTCTTATCGTTACCGCAGAAAGAAAGCACCTGCAGCATTGAACTGCGACGGGTAATTCGGTGCTCTGCACGAGCTGCGATAAGCAGTGGTCAAAAATGCATGGGGCCCGAGTTCATTGGCTATCTAAATGCTCGACATGTCGATCCAACACACCTCATGCCAAATACTCACCTCGGGACTGCTTGCCCTTCAATTCACCACCGACGTTGGTTGCTCCTCGTTTATTGTGATTTCCCGCTGAAGCCAGACACAAATGCGCCCGGCAATGCTTTGAACTCATTTCAAACTTCATTTTGAGGTCGCCGCTTTTAAAGGAAACGAACTTTAAATGGAAATTCATTTGGTGTTTTCTGCAAATTTCTTGCAATCGCCTGATGAACGTTTTCCAAATACTTGAACTGCAGTCGATAACCAGGCAATTTAGAAGGAGATGATAACTAGCACAAATTAAAAAATATAATATACATATTACATAATATAGACAGTCGACAACTCTTCAAAAATAAAGTGGGATATATTTCATTTGGTTCGAAGTTCTCAGCGGCTTTTAGTTTATCGACTATTCAGCATAAACTGAGTCCTATAGTTGTTGGCCATGTTACTATTGTAGTGACCAGAAGTCATCGCCGATGTGTTACACATACTCTGACGAAATTGAAATACTTTTGGCCAAAACTGCAATAAAAAGAAAATGAAATAAAAATTTGTTAGTTGGGAAATGCCGTCGACAAAATGCGATTTAATAATAAACTGGGTGTTTGTTGTTTCTTTTAGCGGTGGGTGTAGGCGTGAGGAATAACAAACCTGAAGCAACAACATCAATAGCACCAGCAACAACAACAACAACAACAACAACAACAGAAACAAGTAATTACATTGGAAGTTTGCGCGCTCAAAACTTTATGGGGCGCCCCACTGCCCCGTTTTAATTTGTGTTTCTCAAGTTGTTGTTGCTGGTGTCTCCACTGCTGGCGTTGTTGCTGTTGCTTTCGCGACTATCTCTCTATCTATTGCTGGCACGCCACCAACTCCAGCTGCAGGCGCCGAACAGGCTACGGTTGGTTAAAGCCGCTCAGCTGAATAATTATTGCAGGCAACGTGTCAAAAATTAGAAAAAAACAAATGAATAAAAGCGTAGGAAAAGCTAATTGCCGGACTCACACTTATGTATCTGTATCTGTATCTGTATCTGTATCTGTATCTGTATCTGTATCTGTATCTGTATCTGTATCTGTATCTGTATCTGTATCTGTATCTGTATCTGTATCTGTATCTGTATCTGTATCTGTATCTGTATCTGTATCTGTATCTGTATCTGTATCTGTATCTGTATCTGTATCTGTATCTGTATCTGTATCTGTATCTGTATCTGTATCTGTATCTGTATCTGTATCTGTATCTGTATCTGTATCTGTATCTGTATCTGTATCTGTATCTGTATCTGTATCTGTATCTGTATCTGTATCTGTATCTGTATCTGTATCTGTATCTGTATCTGTATCTGTATCTGTATCTGTATCTGTATCTATCTGTATCTGTATTGTATATCTGTATCTGTATCTGTATCTGTATCGTATGTATCTGTATCTGTATCTGTATCTGTATCTGTATCTGTATCTGTATCTGTATCTGTATCTGTATCTGTATCTGTATCTGTATCTGTATCTGTATCTGTATCTGTATCTGTATCTGTATCTGTATCTGTATCTGTATCTGTATCTGTATCTGTATCTGTATCTGTATCTGTATCTGTATCTGTATCTGTATCTGTATCTGTATCTGTATCTGTATCTGTATCTGTATTGTATCTGTATCTGTATCTGTATCTGTATCTGTATCTGTATCTGTATCTGTATCTGTATCTGTATCTGTATATCTGTATCTGTATCTGTATCTGTATCTGTATCTGTATCTGTATCTGTATCTGTATCTGTATCTGTATCTGTATCTGTATCTGTATCTGTATCTGTATCTGTATCTGTATCTGTATCTGTATCTGTATCTGTATCTGTATCTGTATCTGTATCTGTATCTGTATCTGTATCTGTATCTGTATCTGTATCTGTATCTGTATCTGTATCTGTATCTGTATCTGTATATCTGTATCTGTATCTGTATCTGTATCTGTATCTGTATCTGTATTTGTATCTGTATCTGTATCTGTATCTGTATCTGTATCTGTATCTGTATCTGTATTTATCTGTATCTGTATCTGTATCTGTATCTGTATCTGTATCTGTATCTGTATCTGTATCTGTATCTGTATCTGTATCTGTATCTGTATCTGTATCTGTATCTGTATCTGTATCTGTATCTGTATCTGTATCTGTATCTGTATCTGTATCTGTATCTGTATCTGTATCTGTATCTGTATCTGTATCTGTATCTGTATCTGTATCTGTATCTGTATCTGTATCTGTATCTGTATCTGTATCTGTATCTGTATCTGTATCTGTATCTGTATCTGTATCTGTATCTGTATCTGTATCTGTATCTGTATCTGTATCTGTAACTGTATCTCTTTCTTTAGCTGCACATTTTTCTTTTATCATTGTGCCATCTGCAATCTTTCAGTTAAATGGCAAGTCAGCAATGGGTTGCATACATGCACTGGGTATAAGCATCGCTTAAATAAGCTGTGCAATATTTGGTTTCTGTATGACTCTCTGTCTATCTATGCACTCTCTATAAACATCTGTATCTGCACTTATATCTTTGTTTATGTATGTCGACTTACAGTTGTGACTGCGTTTCGGCCGCTCTGCTAGCAAGCGCTTTTAATTGCCACCCCAACTACAAAATGCTTATTGTTATTGCTTATTGTCATTGCTCTGCTGCGTGACGAATACATCTCTTGCACAATTCCATTCAATCAGCGAATCAATACACTTGCCACATGATGTTTTGGGTGGCCAAGTTTGCCGGATCTATCGGGCAACCCTCGCTTTGGACGCTGCACTATTCTATAGCATTTGGACATCGTTTCCGAATTGTTGATCGACGCAATTAGACGCCATTTGGCGACGAGGTGCGAGTTCCCAACTCCTATCTGTGCTTTGTATGGTCTGAAGCGGGTGTGGGGGAGGGGGAAAGGCAATGAGGCTACGCAGGCTGCTTCCGCATCGATGATGCCTTGACAAGATCAATAACAAACATCAACTGAAAGACGTTGTCTCATTGCGCAATCGTTGCCTGCATAGAACTGGGGCCTTCCACAGGCGAATATTACATATACGCACGTTGCAACAGCTGCTGCGGTGGCGGTAGCAATCGGAATGATGAAGATGATGGTGGTGGCGGTGGTAGTGGTGGCAGTGGTGGTGATGGTAGCTTTGGTGTCGGTGCCTCTTTTAACTGCGACTGTTCAATGGTCAGCTGACTGGCTTACTGGCTTACTGGCTTACTGGCTGACTGACTGACTATCTGGCCGCGATGGCGTATACGTAATGTCTACAATAAGTGCACAAAATTATCAGCTGCAGCAAAAGCGGTAGCCGCGTCGTCGCCGTCTTCATCGCCATGGCTGGCGTTGTAGTCATCGTCGTCGTCGTCGTCGTCGTCGTCGTCGGCAATGTCCATTGCAACATGGATGGCCCAGCCAAGCCAAACAAAAGCGCAGCTCGATATTGATGTTGTTGTCGTTGTTGTTGTGTTTTGTTTGGTTTTGTTTTTGTTGGTGCCGCTACCGCTGCTACCGCTGTTGCCGCTGCTGCCGCTGCTGCCACTGCTGCTTCTGCTGCTGCCGTTGTCGTTGTCGTTGTCGTTGTTGTAGCTGGAAAATGCAGGAAAATGTGTGCCAAAAGCCACCGTATAAATGTCTGAGCTCTTGCCGAAAAGAAAATAGTCGACTTGCACCATTTCGCCGCGTCGGTAACCACCAGGAAATCTTCACAGTAAGCCTCGTCGAGAGCAGAGCTGCCAAAAATCCATATTCACAACAACAGCCGAAATGTTCACCTGGCGTCTGAAATTGATCCTGTTGCTGGCCCACGCGCTTAGCGGACAAGCGGGTTACATTGGTGGCGAGATCGCAGCTGGCACGCACTCGGCTGGACTCCTGGGCAGCTACGCGGGCGGCCTGAGTGGTGGCGAGGCAGTGGCCAAGCTCGACTTGGGCGCCAGCCACGATGAGACCGGTCACGAGCACTTGGGCGATCTGGGTGAGCATTTGAGCGAGCTTAGCTTTCCGTCGGACTATGGGAGCAGTGATGGGGGCGTGGAATATGCGGAAGCCAGTGAACACCATGAGCATTACGAGTCCGAGTTGGAGCATCATCATGGCGAGGAGCCGGTGCCTGGCATTGATCATGGCAAGGGTGCCTTCAGCTACAGTACATTGTACGAATTTAAGGATAGGGACGAGCATGAGAAGCACCAGAGGGAGCACCAGCTGGAGGAGGAGCATGTGGAGCAACAGAGCGAGCTGGAGCACCAGCAACATATACTGAACCAGGATCATCATCTGGACCTGCACTAAGCCTGTGATAGTCCACGTTTATCCTAGCAAAATTCACCCTAAATGCGATGTATCATATATATATATAAAATTTTTTTTTTCCAATAAATCAGATAAGTTTATTATGTATGTACTTTCTGCACATATATATTAATGTATGTATGTGTGTATGGGAATGTATGAAGGATCAGGTTCAGCGACCCTGGGATCTCACTTTGGGCAATTTGAGTAGATCGCTGAAATCCAGATTATCGCTAACCGAAAGATGAGGCTCGACCGGCGCTGCCTTCCGGCTGGCCAGAAGACCGTCCAGTCCATAGATTTGTGAAGGATACAGCGGGGTGTGGGGATGGGAGCTGACACTGTTTTCATGTACAGGCTGCAACAACAGATGAGTTTGCTCATCGGACGACAAGTGCAGTACTCCGGAACTTATTTGTATAACCGGTCCATATTCTGACGATGTGCACGGTTCAAGGGACGACACTTGAAAATTTGGATATTGCGCATACGCATCGTGGCCCGTCCGCCTGTCGTCAATATTGATCCTTTGCTGCGGCTTCTGACTGGGAAAAGCAACGACGGCTTTAAGACTTGGCAGCAGCACCACTAGAACTAAGTAAACACTGTGTGTGTGCATTGTCTTCAATCCACAACTGCCACTGGAGACCATCGAATTCTATTTATATAAAGAAGGAGCGGATGTGCCACGTCTTGGCTGAACGACCATCGCGGATGTCCAACGGTGACACTGGCTTAACGCTTCACAGCCCTCAGATAACATTTCTGACGACTTTTGTGGCAATTATAGATTATCGGTTGCAATTAAGTGAATTTGGCTGTGTTTCTTGCCACGACTGGTGGATACCCTGTAAATAGATTTTGACTCTATTTGGGTTTTGAGGCTGTAGACCTTTTCCTATCAGGTATGCTTTAGGTACCCAAGAGACAGTTTTTTTTTAGTTTCTTTACATGCTTCTAAGGTATTCACACAATTGGTAATCTATAGTCGAACCTTGGCAGGTAAAAACACGGCAATAAGCTACACCGTAAAACAGGTTGGGCTATGAGATTCGTTTCAGCTCAATTAGAAAATCAATTAAAGTCGATCAACATGGAATCGGAGATGTAAACTAGCTATATGTGTCCCCAGACTTCCATTAACAGAAGCCAAGCTTGGAAAACTGTGAAGGTGCAGTAATTCTTAAAGCCAAATCTTAACTTCTAAAGTTTCGGGCTCTAGGAAAATCGTTCAAATAATTATTAATTGAAAATCCAGAGAATAGATCGGAATTAAGTTTTGCAGAAGATATTTAAGATCAGTTAATAAGCAAATGGTTTCAAGATCAAGTTTCCACGTCATGCCTTTTATGAACATCATCATTTTTTATCATCAACTTCATCGACATCAACCACCACATCGTCCACCATATCTACCACCACACCAACCACCACACCGACCACCACACCAACCACCACATCATCTAAAATATCATCAATCGATTCGTGAGCATCAACGCTTGATCGGAGTGAGCACCAAGCAGTTAGCAGATAGGTGATAACTGATGTTTATCAGTGAAGCGACCGCCGCTTGCATGTAGAACTAAGCCCATGGCCCGATGGCCGAAATGTGAGTGGAGAGGAAACGCGGGCAAAGGGGAGAACAAAGGCCGCTAAATATTAAATGTGTAATCGGAGATTAAACTTGGCCACAACGACTCTGATTCAGGTTCCTCAATGCATGACCGTCTAAGGTCAAAACAATTTGAGGCTCTTCGAGGAAGGCTCACTGCGTATTAGTCAATAGGAGGTTTTATTCTCGACTATTTGCTATGTACACGGCGCCAGATGGCGCTTTGGATGGGGGGAGAGATTGTGTGGTGAGAAAAACAAGAAGGTTAAGTAAGACAAAGTAAATGATTATTGGGGCTTTAAGAACTAAACAAATACAAGTAGGAAAAAAAAACACAGTTTCGTATGACACAGTTTGTGGTCGTTTCTGGTCGGTTAAGAACTATTCGTGGTTAAAGTTGAGTTGAGTCGAGGTTTGCTTTGGTTTAGCAGCCTGCGGCCAGCTTCTCCCAGATGCCGCCGCTCTTCCAGCCACCGCTCTTCCAGCCGCCGTTGTTAAAGCCACCGTTGCTGTAGCCGCCATTGCTGTAGCCGCCATTGGTGTAGCCGCCATTGCTGTAGCCGCCATTGCTGTAGCCACCATTGCTGTAGCCACCATTGCTCCAGCCGTTGTTCCAGCCATTGCCGGAGCTGATAACAGGACCTGGTGCTCCATAGATAGGGCTGGGAACATGGCCGCTGTTGTCCTCATCCACGATAACCTTAATGGTCTTCACGAACTGCTGTGGTGCGGGCTGTGGGATGGGCGCTGGCTGCACACGAACCACGGGCTGTGGGGCTGGGTATGAGACCGGAACTGGAACAGGCTGTGGTGCAGGCACGGAGTAGGTGATTGGAGCGGGAGCAGGCACGGGAACTGGCTGCACTCGTACGATGGGCTGTGGTGCGGGCACAGAGTATGTCACTGGAACTGGAGCAGGTTGTGGTGCAGGCACGGAGTAGGTTATTGGAGCGGGAGCTGGAGCTGGAGCAGGAACAACAATGGGAGCAGGCTGCACGCGAACAACGGGAGGAGAGTAGCTAACTGGAACTGGGGCTGGAGCCGGAGCTGAGTAGGTCACAGCGGGAATGGGCACAGCTTGGGCAATGGCGGAAGTCTGAACGGTCTGGACGGTCTGGACTGGAGTAGCGACAGCGCTGGAGTAGCTTCCCGAGCTGGAATAGCTGCTGCCATAGTTGCCACTGTATCCGCCAGTATAACCACCGCCAAAGCTGCCACTGGAGCGGCCATAGCTCTGGGACGGCTGCTCAACGACTTTGATGACCTTGATCACCTGCTCGTTGTTACCATAGCCGCCACCATAGCCGCCGCCATAACCTCCTCCGTAGCCACCACCGTAGCTGCCACCGAAGCTGCCGCCATAGCTGCTGCCGCCGCTACCGTATCCGGATCCATAGCTGTTGTAGACTGGACGGCTCGACTGTGTGTAGTAGCCTTGGTTATATCCACCGGTGTAACCTCCACTGCCGTAGCCACCACCTCCGTAGCTGCCGCCACCACCACCACCGCCGCCACTGGTGAGAGCCTTCAGCAGAGCCAACTTAGCGCCAAGCAGAGCCTGGGCGGGAGCGCTGAGAGCCAAAAGGGCCACGACAATACAAACGAAAAGCCTCATGTTTCTGGATTGGGATTTTGTGGGGATGCGTCTGCTGCTTTATCTAAGCGAAGCTCAACTGATGTCTCCAGATGCCGATACGCACAAATTTATAGGCCAACGTAGCAGTCGGCGGCTCGAAGCTAGCGGCTGGCAGAAGACGCAGTCGTTGTCCCTTACCGCAAAATGTCTCTTCTCTGTTTCTATCTCTATCTCTCTCTCACTTTCTCACTCTCTCGCTCTCACTCTCTCTCTCTCGCTCGCTCACTCTCAGTTCATCTTCCTGGGTGTGCGCGCGTGTACCTGTAGTTCTGATAATATAAATCTGATGCCTTAGGTTAAACCCGATCAGCAACGACGTCGACGTCGTAAGGCAGCAGCTCCACCAACAGCAGCAGTGACAGCCGAAACAGCAGCACCACCACCACAACCGCCACCACCGCCAGCACCGCCCGCAGCTTTACTTTGGAGCTCATCAAGCTGTTTACTTAATTCATAAATAGTTACTTATGAGCCACACCAAGTTGCCAAAAACTAAGGCGCGTCCTCAGTCAACTGGCTAACCATTCATCTGTCCACCTATCCACCTATCCACCCATCCGTCCATCCGTCCCTCGGTCCGTCCATCTATCAATCCATCTATTTATCTAGCTATCCATCTATACACCTTTTTGCCCGCCCGTCAGTCCGTCCGTCTGTCTGTCTGTCTGTCAACTCAACTACTTAACTCTTAGCTCAGATATTTTCTCACCTCTCTGAACAAATAAGCTCGAGATGCCGTCAACCGTCAAAACGATTCGCAAGAAGCGCAGGTAATTCCCAAAATGTTGCTACACTGAGACAAATTTTGTAATTAATTATAAATAAACTGATTATTTACATAGCTGTAAGTAAATAAATTAAACGCTAATATAAAAAATAGTAAGAAAAAAGCACTGAAAAAGTTCAATGCAAATGGGAAACAAATAAATAAATCAAAATCTGAAGTTAGATTCCTATCGATAGATATCGATAAATACCATGTATACAAAGTAATCGACTTTACTTAAATATATTAGTCGCTCCTTATGGGTATCTTTGCAGATATTCATAGCTATCTGGGAAAGGAAAGAGCGTCCTGCAGGTGCATCAGCATGCGGATGCATGGAAAGGGTATCCGCCGTTACATCATCTGTAATTTTGAGGTGAATATAACTGATACGTAGGTGCCATTCATTGGACGAGTGACATAAACAATTTTATTCAGGCGTTTTTATTGTTTTTTTATTATCTTCGATTGTAAGGCCCGAGTTATAAAAAGTATATTTCACACTCGATCAGGTGTACGGGCCTTTCGGTATTTCTCTTAGTGTAAACGTCAATGCGTCAATGTATGTGCACACGCAGCTCTCTTGGCTGTATGCGAGGTGTGTACACATGCACATGGCGTGGCATGAGTGTGAGTGTGCACGTGTGTGTGTGTGTGTGTGTTGGGAGCCTCGTACTCATACGCACACTCGTATTGTCATTCATTCAGCAAAGATCGTGTGCATGGCTTCACGTAAATGGCTGGGATAGAAAAGTGAGACGGAACGAGGTGGGTGAAACGGGGATGGATGGGGCTTGGGAGGGGATGTGCCAGCACGGGAGGCTAATGCTTGACAAACAAGTAAGTTCGAAGTCAAGTTAAAGCTTAGCCAAGTCAAGCATTAAACTAGTCCCACGTCCGCATTGTAAAGGGCGCGTTTCTGTTCCAGTTAAGGCCAGGCTAACCCAGATCCGGATAGAGATCTATTAAATGGTATAGCACTGCTCGTTGTGGTCTAAGCGTGTATGCAAATTGGCCCAAATATAGCGTTACATTATACGCCGCGTTCAGCTATCGATCTGTTCAGATCATTTAAGGGACCCGAATGATCTTTCTGGTATCTTAGACAAAGGTTCAAAGCTGTAACTGGAGAGCGGCTCTCGCCATCTTCAGATTCTTCTTCTTCTAGAAGAAGCCGCGAACTGACTAAGACTTCCAATAAATATAGCTTTAAATTTGACCAAAAATCTGAAGACCAGAAAAATTTGGTCTAGAATCTTTAGCAGTTCACATTTAATGCGTAACTGTACCAAAGCTCCTTCTGAAGATAGAGCGAGAGAAAGAGAGAGAGCGGCCGAGAGAAAGATAGAGACAAAGACAGCACCTGCCCATACCCTGTGCTCAGCCACGAAGAGGTTAAGAGGGTTAACTGTTTAAATGTGTTGAGACTTGTACATGTAGAAGGCGGAGTCTCTGATCCTCGACAGCCATTAGAGACATGTTCCGAGTGTCTGTCCCTCTGTCCCTCTGTCCGTTCAACGATCTGTCTTTATGCAAATTATGTCAGCCGTAGAGCCGTACATGGACAAGGCTGAAAGTCGAGGCAATACACTTCAAAGATCGCTCGTCGTCGGGTTGGGTACAGGGTATTCGGGTATTCGGGTATTCGGGTATTCGGGTATCGGTTACCCACATCTGGGCCATTTTTGTTTGCCATCTGCTAGACGAAGTGCGTCTGCGCAGCTCTCTATTCCGTCCGTTGGGGCGCTTACACTCCTCTGTCGTATTTTGAGCATCGCAAATATAAAATCACAGCCAATTTACACATTTCCAGATCCCAAAATTGGGCATTGGACCTCGGGTAATTTGTACCCAAGCGGCGTACTGCATTCTTGGACCAGCCGTGGGTTACGTTTTTCCATTTTGGCACCTCATTACCATGTGCCTATTGTAAGCTAAGTGAATGTGTCCACACGACCGAGCGACAACCCTTCCCCTGACTTCAACACAGCCTCCCAGTTGGACTCTTGCCGGCGTGGGCCCAATCCAGCACTGCGTTCGCCCGGGCTGGGCGTCTACTCTCAACTTCTTCTGTCCCACTTCCCCCCTCATCTCATCTTGGGCACAAATTGAAGGTCAGCACACATGTTGGCCAAGACATTTGGTAATCGCAACAATGAGGCCCATTACGAAACACCGAAGTACGACGTCTGAAAGCAAATATCGAGATCGAGACGAGACGAGACGAGATCTCCGCTCCTTCTCACTCTCTCTGAGAACCACGAGTCAAGAGTCGAAGTTAAGAAGTTTCCGGATTTAACTTTCAAACAAATATTTTAATTACACGTCGATTATTTTAGAATTTAAGCTCGTATAAAAAAAAAGTAATACATTATTTAGGAGTAAAGAAAACAATTCGTTGTTGTTGGACAAGGTTGCAGCCTAGCACCAGCCGCCGGCGCCCAGGGCAGCGGGCGCACCAAAGCCAAGTCCAAAGCCGCCGCCAACACCGTAGCCAGGGCCAAAGCCGTAGGAAACAGGCAGCGGAGCTCCACCGGCCAAGCCGCCTCCAATTGCCGCACCACCAATCGCTGCACCACCGATGCCACCAACGTAGCCAGCGCCGCCAGCTATGACAGGTGTGGCCACAGATGTAACCACAGGTGTGACCACAGCAGAGGTGGAAATGGCTGGCGCAGCTCCAACGAAGCCACCGCTGCCATAGCCGCCTGCATAGCTGCCACCATAGGCGCCTCCGAAACCACTTCCGTAGCCACCACCTGGCAGCACTGAGACTTTGATTACCTTGACCACGTTCTCGTTGCCATAGTTGTAGCCGCCTCCATATCCACCGCCGTAGCTACCGCCGTAGCCAGCGCCGTAACCACCGCCGTAGCCAACGCCGTAGCCACCGCCATAGCCGCTGCCATAGCTGGAATATGGATAGGCTGTGCCATAACCGCCACCACCGCCGCCCAGAACCAGACCCAACTTGCCAAAGGTCGCATCACTGGGCGCTGCAAGAATGGCCACAAGGAGCACAGGCAGGATCATTGCATGGATTTTCATATTTGTCGACTGTTGTATCCACTGGAGGTGAAGCTACTGGATTTGCGAATGCCTTGGCTGCTACTGTCACTTGTCCGGACGCCTTCTGTTGAATGACTGTTGAACTCTGTTGACCGCCGGCAGGTATTTATGGGTCCATATCCCATGGATACGGACAATGCCCCACCATTGTTCTGTACCTTGCCCTCGGACAGTGGTCAACGTGTGAATTGTTCAGTGAGTAACCCAACTATCAAAGTGTCCCACCAAGAGACCTCATTACCCGTCCCGCCAAATATGTCAAAGTCAATTCACTGAGACCCAGACTTGCGCTTACCTTCAGAACCTCAAGCGGAACCCGAACCCGAACCCGAACCCGAACCCGAAACTTTCTCGGATTGGAGATGTGGAATGGGCCTTTCTATGCGGCACATGTGGAGAATGCGGCTTTTGTAATTCTTAATGGGCGTTAAGTAGAATTAACACTTTCGTTTTTCAAATCGGAAATGTCAGTCCGCCGGATTTGGATACATATTGGAAGCTAATTATCGCCAGTTACGTCAACCCTCGATTCCTGATCGCACTTACTTCCCGATTCCATTAACTCATTACTTTAAAGCCACAGAAGTATAAAAATCTATATATACACATATATCGCTGCTGGATCAGAATATCGGAAAATATTGGAATCTATTGAAAATTGCGAATTTTAAAATTTATTAACTAAATATAATTAAAATATTAGCTACGTTTCCCCCTGATCAGTGGCAATGAAAATAAATCAAACTGTATGACTTGTCATTAGAATCTTGGGAGGAGAGCTTCTAAAAATAACAAATATATAAATAATAAAATATATATAAATATATAAAATAAATAAATAAATAAAATAAAAAAAAAAATTTAATATCTTTAGTTTTGATAAGTTAGAGTAAGAGAGGGAGAGAGAGAGAGAGGGAGAGAGAGAGAGAGAGAGAGAGAGAGAGAGCTTCGGGAGGAGCTTCCCCGCAAAGTCGAGAAGACCCTCACATAGCCCTGTCCTTGGCATTTCAGAGATTCTTTTAAAGCAACTGAAAATATTAAATTGATTTTTTAATTTCTATTTAAGAAATAAAAAATATGTTCCTTAAAGAAATAAATAATAATAATAAATAATAATAATAATATAATAATAATAATAAAGTCAATATAAAATGCTAGGACCAGAGAACGAAAATAATATATATATCTTCTTATTGGAGAAAAGAACAAGAAGTTTTTCATACGAAGTAAAGTATCTTGTACACTAAGAGAAATTTCGTTGGTTCGACTATTTTTTTGTGGTTTTAGCAAATTAACACTTAGGCAATACTTAAAAAACCCAAAATTGTTTATACACATTTTTGAGCGCAATAAAAAAATTAGCTCACAATATTTCTGCGTACTGTGAATAAATAAATAAAACTGGGCTTTAACTGAAGTCTCCAAATTTTAGTAGAGTTATGTCTTGAGTTTAAAAAAAGAAAGGAACTCACAAATATTACGATTTTCTAAGCATTTAATAGGAATTCCATTCAAGGAATAAAAATATGTTAAAATATTTAAATCAATTTATTGATCTTATTTTTAGCTCTGCAAGAATTGTTATTAATGTTTTGTGCCATTTGTTGTTTAGCCTTACATAAGAGTAGGCGGGGAGTCCTTCCGTTCCCTACGAAACTCCAAGAGTGAGCAACATGTCAGGTTACCCTTCATACTGCAAATGCAAAGTGCTTCATTAAATAAATCTGTCAAAATAAATAAATAATAAAAATCTAAAAATATTTAACGGAATAAATTTATATTTATATACAGATGATTCCGGCCTCTTATACCACACTAAATAATGGGATCGAATTTGGACATTTTATTTTTTCTCCATCCGCCATGCCTTGGGAATGCGCACATTCTGTAGATGGAAGCGGTATGTCAACAACAAGGAGCCAAGAGGAGTTCCCTACAGTCTCCCACTAGCCTGGCACTAGCCTTTCCGATTAGGAGCGAGCGGAGCATCATGTAGTGGAGTGCTGAAAGATGATCCTTAAATGTAAGCAGCAGGCCATTTGTTATGAAAGAGCTAAAATAAAAAAGTTGTTCCTTTCGGCGCGGTACTTGCTCTGGTCTCATCTTCAACAGTGAGACCAATAGCAATGTTACCTTCCATTGCTATTTGGGAGTCCAATTGGACAGGGCACTTACATGGCAGGCCCATATTATGGCAGTCAAAGCCAAATGCCTGCAGAAATTGCCAAAGCTCGACTGGCTCTTGCGGTCGAGAAAACTTGAAGTGAAAGCAAAGGCTCCCCTGATTAAAGCCATTATCACGCCTACTTCGACTTACGTCATCCAAGTGTGAGGCACTGCATCCAAGACACAAATAAATAGAATAGGAGCAGTGCAGTCGATTGCCGCTCGGCGTGCATCCGGGCTCCCCTGGTACGTCACAAACTGTGCCATAGAAAGGGAGCTTCGGCTTCTTCGCGTCGAGGAACGATTAAATCTCCTTAGTACTCGAATTGCCAAGAGGATTGAGGCACACCAAAACTCACTGGCGTCGAGCCTAGCTGAGCTACTAAGATCTCGTAGATTAAAGAGAATACATCCCACCGATCTCCCTACTCGTAAGATTAGTTAAGACTTTATCAAATTTTTAGTATATAAATATTAGGCTAATTAAATATAAGGTCACTTTTGTATCCATACTTCTTTTCCCTATTCTATGCGCCTTTAAGCTCAGAAGATACTGAACAGTTTCCGGCGTAACAAATAAATAATTGTTGTTTAAAAAAAAAAAAAACAAAAAAAAGTTGCAACCTGACGAAGCTGCCACATAAATAACATCGAATAAAGCTGAGGATCAAGTAAAATATAATTTATCAAGCAATTATTTATTTTGCCGCAATCTTTTTTTTTTTTTTATTTTTTTTTTATTTTATTAATATTTATAAAGGTATACAAAAATTCATAATTATTCTTTTATCACCTTATGGGCACGATACTGCTTCAATGAGCGCTGCGGTTTAACTATTAGTTAAGCTTAAACATTATTTATATACATTAGGCACAATCCTATAACTAATTAACAATAATAATAATAATAATAATAATACTGATTCTAATAATAACAATTTAAAAATGTAGATAGTCCTTATGCTAGGTATACGGCTTATGAGGCTGTGGGGTCGACGTCTGTTGATACGTCGTCCTGGGCGGGTTGTTGTCAGCCTATTGGTCAACCTGTTGCTATGCTTCATAATGCGGCTATTATACCGACTAGAGTGAAAATACTTTGGGGAGGTTCAGGTCATTGTGCAACATTTTGTTCTTGATATACCAATCACATCCAGTGATTAGCCTGATCACTTTATTTTGCGCCACTTGTATGTGCTTAATTTGGCTATCACAAGCAAGCCCCCAAATTTGACAGCCATATAGACAAATTGGGGCAATTATTTGCCTATATAGTGTCATCCTGTTGCTGAGGGACAACTTACTTTTTGGACCTAGCAGCCAATAGTGTTTTGCTACTGCGGCCCTAATCCTTGTTCTCAGCACTCTAACGTGGGCTGCGAATGTGAGCCACCCGTCAAAGATGATCCCTAGATATCTTGCTTGAAGCATGAGCTCGGTCACAATAAGAAAAGAAATGATTATGTTATTCTGAAGTAAATAAATTAATAGATTTAATATACTTGTTACTCATTATGCTTAGAATGATTATATATATAAAAAAAAAATGTCCTTTTAAGGCGGCAACAAAAAGGACGAAAGTCCTGCATGTTCTGGATACTGCAGGATAACCTCATCATGTTGTCCAAGAATCAAAGAAATCACTCAACCAATGGCCGAGTTATAACCATTTCAATATATTTATTTAAATTTCAACAAATAAAAGCTCAGTGACTCAAAAAAGTCACTCAAACAATTTTCAGCCTCTAGTTGATTCTGTTAGCCTGGTATGATGATTCATAATTAGGTATCTCGTATCGATCACCGAGATCAGCGGCCAGCGAGCGGCTGCCGCCAAAAAATTCGTAGAATACTTTCAGGGGGAAGATTTTTGTTTACTTTCGAGGGCTGCACTGCACAATAGAGAGGATCTAACTCGGCCATATCCTTACGGATTTGAAAAAAAATCAGTGCGTTAGAATCACAAGGAGCAACTCTATCGAATGGCATTCAAGGATAACGGGCTTATCTAGACTTCATTGACTTGGAAAAATTTCGTCCAGGGGCGTGCTGGAAACAATCAAATGTCACAAAATTGTTAATATCTCGAGAACCGTTAGTCGGATCCGGATGTCCTTTGTCCAGATGTTAGTCCTTACTTATACAATTTGTTTAACACATAATTGGCCAGGATCTGAAAGGACATTCCAGAGATATGGCTTGTTTTTGAAATAACGAAATATCCTGCAGAATATGAGTTTTAAAGGACTTTTTGTCCTTTTAAGGGTCTTATCAGATTTTATAGCTTAAGCCGCACCTCTGTGCCAAAGGAGTTGAAGTAAGTCCTTAAAATGGCCAAGTTATCGTCCTTTTTGTGTTTTCATGACAAATTTTGCATGCCTCACCCTTGACAAAAAAAATTTGAAAAATTTTTCAAATATCCTGAAAATCCTGGAATGCCAATTGATAGAGCGGTTTCTCAGGAGTATAAAAATGGGTATCCTTTTTAAAATCAAGAGGATATTCAAGGACTAGAGCTCAAAAATGTGCCATCTTTGAGTCAATTGTTTTCCCCCAAGTACAATAAGAACCCAGAGGCTCCCAAACTGTACATGCAATTTTAGTATGGAGAAACCATTGATTAACCAGTAAATGGATGTTACAGGTATTTTTACTGACAGGATACCAGAGCCGACATAGCAACTGAACCGTCAGGACATACGAGTTGACAGGATGCATTTAAAATGTATCCACAGCCACTCGCCTGGCGCATGTCCTTTCAACAGCACTGCCACCGGGAAGGTTGAAAAGGAGAAAACCAAAAGATCTCATACTTATATCTCCAAAAAAAACGACAAACAGAAGATGATAATCATTTCTTCTTCTTTATTTGTTAATTGTTTATTGTTAATTAGTTTTAAGAGTTGTGAAAGCTAACCTCGGTTCGCCGGCGCGCCCATTCTGGGCTGAATGAATAGAGAAAAAAGGTAACAAAGAGGTTTTTAGGTACCTCGTATGCTTTAAAATAAAAAATTAAAAAAAAAAAAAAAAATAAAAAGAAAAACTTCAGAATAACATAATCATTTCTTTTCTTATTGTGACCAAGCTCATACTGCAGCAACAAAAACAGCAGCAGCAAATGCAGCATCAGCAACATCTGCAATTACTGCAGGCGCTTGCTGCCCTTAAGCCTCAGAAGCCATAATGATGCCTCTACGCATCACCGTGTGGAACGCTGATGGCGTCTCCACGAAGCTGCCTGAACTACAAAGCTTCTTGCAGCGGCATGGCATGGATGTTCTCTTGCTAAATGAGACTCACTGCCGAGGCATCAATACACCTAAAATATATATGGTTTTCAGTCGTACCCATTTCAAATGATAGGAAATTCTTTTACAAAGACAACGACATTAATTTCGATCAAATCGGACGTCATTTGGCCAAGTTATGGCCATTTAAGTGACACAAGCTCAAATCTCAATTTTTACAACAAAAATTGTTGTAAAATTCTGGAAAATTTGAACGCCCGCAAAATTTCAAAGCACCAGGCGAACAGAAACGCCTAGCGGGCAACCCCGCAACTTTGGGCGGCGGTTAAAATTTGAAAATTCAAATTTAAATTTGAAAAATATTTGGGACAGCCTGTTGGATTTTTTAGATTTTAGATCAAAGCTTAGACCTTTTCTATCTTCGCCAATTGAAGGACTCTGGCAATATCCTTTGGCACGACGAAAGTTGAGGCTCGTTTGTATAAGATTATCCTTTCGGAAGGACAAAGGTCCTTAAGGATTCCAGGACATTTATATATAATAATAATAATAATAATATCTAAACTATATATTTTTTCAGATATCCATTCAGGACCAACATGGAATTTTAACCGTCCAAAGGACATTTATATCAAGGACCTTTAACTGGTCAAAGGACTTTTAAAAATAAGAAAGGAAAAATCTTTTTTTTTATATGATCTCACTTAATTGCACAAAATCTGTGTCTGAACATTTCAGTGTCCCTTTCAAGGACAAAGGTCCTTTCAGGACTCTAGATATCTCTACAGGAAAGGTGTTTAATTCTCCACTTTACTAGTTCGGATCCTTGAAAATCATTTTAAGCATATACAGGATCAATCAAGGACATTTAATAGGTCAAAGGACCTTCTTATCAAGGACTTTTTACCGGCCAACGGTTACTCGAATCAAATCAATTTCAGTTATATAATTTCGAATCCTAGTGAGGCTTTTTTTAAAACATATACAAGAACAAAAAGGAATTTAAACGTCTGCAGGACATTTTTATCAAGGACCTTACGTTGTTAAAGGACATTAAAATATCGTTACACAGCCAAACGTTTAAAATTGACCCACCAATTTACCCAGGATCGGCGCCAAGAAATGTATATGATTTCTTTCCAAGGACAAAAAGGTCCTTTCAGGGCACCAAATTTTTTTGTACAAATTTTTGTTTACCGTTAAGTCCTTTGTAACATATGCAAATTTAGTCAAGGACATTCCACTGGCTTAAGGTCCTCCCCATCAAGGACTTTTAACAAATCAAAGGACACTCAAGTCAAGTCAATCGCAGCACCCTTCTTCTTGGATCCTGCCAAGCACTCGGGCTTTTACCATAACGGGACCCAGCAAGGAATTTTAATCGTCGAAGGACATTCATTCGAGCTCATATCAAAGACTTTTTAATCTTGTAGATTTATACAGATACAAAACAACAGCTATGCACATGGAAGGCGAGTGGCTGTGGATACATTTTAAATGCATCCTGTCAACTCGTATGTCCTGACGGTTCAGTTGCTATGTCGGTTTTGGTATCCTGTCTGTAAAAATACCTGTAACATCCATTTACTGGTTAATCAATGGTTTCTCCATACTAAAATTGCATGTACAGTTTGGGAGCCTCTGGGTTCTTATTGTACTTGGGGGAAAACAATTGACTCAAAGATGGCACATTTTTGAGCTCTAGTCCTTGAATATCCTCTTGATTTTAAAAAGGATACCCATTTTTATACTCCTGAGAAATCGCTCTATCAATTGGCATTCCAGGATTTTTAGGATCTATGAAAAATGTTATAAATTTTTTTTGTCAAGGGTGAGGCATGCAAAATTTGTCATGAAAACACAAAAAGGACGATAACTTGGCCATTTTAAGGACTTACTTTAACTCCTTTGGCACAGAGGTGCGGCTTAAGCTATAAAATCTGATAAGACTCTTAAAAGGACGAAAAGTCCTTTAAAACTCATATTCTGCAGGATATTTCGTTATTTCAAAAACAAGCCATATCTCTGGAATGTCCTTTCAGATCCTGGCCAATTATGTGTTAAACAAATTGTATAAGCAAGGACTTACATCTGGACAAAGGACATCCGGATCCGACTAACGGTTCTCGGGTTATTAACAATTTGGTGACGTTTGGTTGTTTCCGGCGGGCCCCGTGACTAAATTTTTCCAAGTCAATGAAGTCTAGATAAGCCCGTTATCCTTGAATGCCATTCGATAGAGTTGCTCCTTGTGATTCTAACGCACTGATTTTTTTTCAAATCCGTAAGGATATGGCCGAGTTAGATCCTCTCTATTGTGCAGTGCAGCCCTCGAAAGTAGGCAGCACCTTTTTTTCGTTGCAAAGAAACAAAAATCTTCCCCCTGAAAGTATGCTACGAATTTTTGGCGGCTGCAAAAAAATAAAGCCAATGCTTGTGCATTTACTTCAACTTCAGAAATTTTATACCTGTCTTATTGGCTTTATTAATAAGGCTCCTGCTGCAATTGGAGGAGATTTCTAACTGCAAAAATTTAAGAATTTTTAAATCTATTTTATTTTTTATTTATTTGTGTAAATTAATTATTAATTGTGAAAAATTATGGACGAGCCAAGGAACTTATAAATACTTCCTTACACACGCAGAATAGAAATTAAGTCAACACCAGTGGAAATTAAAGAATCCTGGTCCGCATTGCCCAGAGGAATCAAATCAGGGATACAGATATAATTCCAATTCCGTAGAAAAAGGTTGTCCTTTTGGCTAGCACTCAGTACTCCAAGGGAAATACCACGGGACCAGCAACAAATATCTTGTGAGCTGTACTGATCCTTGCAGTGTAGCCAGCAAGGAATCGTGGATGGTTTCCGTACAGCTTGAGCCGATCATAGTAATCATAGCCAATGAAATTAGAAAAATTATTTCGCTATGTCAAGGCATGAATATAATCATATATGAATTATTGAACATAATTCTATTTCTTTTCGGAAACAGTTCAAAATTTCCAATGGTAGTCGCACTTTCATATGTGATTGTCATAGACTCAATGTCAAGCTGCTAAGCACTTTTCCCTAGGGTTGAAAGTACGCAGTTGTAGGATTTTCGGAATCGGTTAGGAGTTGGCGATTGTTTATGGCACATAATGAAAGAACGACCCACAAAACTGAAAAACATGAAGATCGTGAAAAAGAGCCCAACCGCTGAAGATGAAAAGATGTCCAAAAGCACGTGCAAGGTAAATTTGCCCATTCAAATCTTTGGACTTGAGTCCAGGGGGAAGCCATGGGCACGCAAGGATCGGAATTGTATGTTCTATAGCACAGACTGTGATAAGCCGGCGCTGATAAACAATTTCCAGAAACGTGGCTGGCATCAGGTGCCCGCATTTGAGGGCGAATGGAATCTATATTGGGCCGGTGCCCAAAACTGTCGTTATATATTTGGGGTTGATCATCCATATCGGATGCGGTCGGATCAGTAAGTACAGTTGCGATGTCAATGCTAGGTAAATTGCTATACAAGTTGTCCTTATTCCAAGCAGGATGATCAATCACTTTCCAAATTCGATAGAGCTTTCGCGGAAGGATCTCTTGGTTAAGAACATAAAGCGCTATCGCAAGGATTTGGAGCGCAAAAAAGATGCACTCGCTGAGGTAATACCAAAGAAGACAAAGCTGGGAATCGGAGGAACTCGCTACGTGCATCTGGACATAATACCCATGACCTTCGTGTTACCCGTTGACTACAATCTATTTGTAGAGGAGTTCAATAAGAAGCCGGCCTGTACTTGGATCGTCAAGCCTTCAGATAAGTCACAGGGTGTTGGCATATACTTGATCAATAAGCTCTCCAGGCTGAAGAGGTTTGCGTATGAGGCACGCACCTTCTATCCACATTTTCATCGCAACACATGCGTTGTCTCCAAGTACATAGAACAGCCACTGCTCATCGGTGGCAAGAAGTTCGATCTACGACTCTACGTTCTAGTGACCTGCTTCAATCCAATCAAGGCCTATCTATACAAGGAGGGCTTCTGTCGATTTTGCACCCAGAGATATGACCAGACCGAAATTGATAATGTTTTTATGCATCTAACGAACGTTAGTATCCAAAAAAATAATGTAAGTACCACTCCCCCCCCACTCGAGCGCAGAGACTGAAGAGTCGGTACCTTGGCTGATCATCCCTTTCTACAAACGCAGAAGGAGTACAATGTCACGAATGGTGGCAAGTGGCCATTTCAAAATTTGTGCCTCTACTTGGACAGCATTCGTGGCGCAAGTGTTTCCGAGCAGCTTCATCGTCGCATCAAGGATACCATACGGCATTCTCTGGACGCTGTTGCTCCAGTTATCGCCAACGATCAGCACTGCTTTGAGGTCTATGGCTACGACATCATCGTGGATAACAATCTGAAGCCCTGGCTTATTGAGATCAATACATCTCCATCCATAAACTCAACCACTAAAACCGACTGCATACTGAAGACCCGTCTCATTGACAATGTGCTGGACATGGTTATCCCACCCGACGGAATACCCGAGTGAGTGCAATGTCCATGCATGAAAGACTAATTGATTCTCCCATTTACTCCCACAGTGTACGCTGGAACAAGGTGCCCATGGAAGAGTCCCTACAAAACTTTGATCCTCTCACGCCTGTCACACTGCCGCAGAAAAAAACAACGCTAGTAAATTCCTTATCCGGAACGCCAAGTAAGTTGAGTCAAAGCCGGAGGACTCTCCGACGGTGTGCAGGTGGTGCCTGTTCGCAGAACTCCTTCCATGTGAGCCAGAAAAACGGTGAGCTGGACAAGAAGGTATCAACCAAACAAACCATTTCGAAGCGGGATTTAAAATAAATTACTGTGGGCGGACATATCCTGCCATCAGATAGATCCTTGAATTTATCTGCCACACTGCACATTGCCCAGGCATAGACATCCAAGGATGTAGCTGCTGTCTCCATCCAACCGTCGCAAGATACTATTATGTACATTTCGTATTCCTTGCCAGCCTTGCAGGGTGTTCTTTCGTTTTACTAATAAACTCATCTGTACAATCGATATATTCACGTATCTCTTTCTCTCTCTCGCCCCTTTTCTCTCTTTCTACCTCTCTCACTCCATCGATTAGAGCCCAGTTTAAGCTCACTTTCATATTCTCCTTTCCAGTTTTGGTTGCGCTGATGATTGATGATGATTGCACTGATGACGACTGACGACTGACGACGACTGACGACGATTGACGACGACTGACGACGACTGACGACAACTGACGACGACGGACGACGACTGACGACGACTGTCGACAACTGACGACGACTGATGGCGAGTGGCAACGATTGATGATGATTGATGATGATTGATGATGATTGATTACGCTTGACGACGACGGACGACGACTGACGACGACTGACGACGACTGACGACGACTGACGACGACTGACGACGACTGACGACGACTGACGACGACTGACGACGACTGTCGACAACTGACGACGACTGATGGCGAGTGGCAACGATTGATGATGATTGATGATGATTGATGATGATTGATTACGCTTGACGACGACGGACGACGACTGACGACGACTGACGACGACTGACGACGACTGACGACGACTGACGACGACTGACGACGACTGACGACGACTGACGACGACTGTCGACAACTGACGACGACTAACGACGACTGATGACGAGTGGCAACGATTGACGACGACGGACGACGACGGACGACGACTGACCACGACTGTCGACAACTGACGACGACGGACGACGACTAACGACGACTAACGACGACTAATGAAGACTGACGACGCTTAACGACGACTAACGACGACTGATGATGACTGACGACGACTAACGACAACTGACGACGAGTGTCGACAACTGACGACGACTGACGACGACTGTCGACAACTGACGACGAATGACGACGACTGACGACGACTGACGACGACTGTCGACAACTGACGACGACTGACGACGACTAACGACGACTGTCGACTGACGACGACTGATGATGACTGACGAACATTTAATCGACTTACTTAAATATGTATGTGTACACATATACATATGTTATGGCTGGTCTGGTAACTATATAAGTATAAACTAAATAACAAACTAACAAAATACCAGGATAAAGCCTACTACCAACTCCAATGGTAGCTTGTAGGTTCCTTTATCCGATTGTAGAAAAAGGATAATCACATTTATGGCTGCTGAACTAAAGAATAATATATATTGAGTAAGTGATTGATTCACCATTTTGTGGGAGTCAAGGATATGTTTACTTTCTGCAATTAAGAAAATTTCACGTTCGACTCCTTCAACCCCCCGTATCCTTGAGACTCACCCTGAACAAACACATGTTGTATATTTTATGTATATTTATAGACTTAATTATTTAATCGCAACAAAATTTTGCCACTTACAAAGTATGAAATAATACACAAGGATTACAATATGTTTCGTGGGTGTACGATCAAAGGATTCTTACAATAAGATCTTATAAACGAAGGCTCATCGTGTCAAGCGACCGCCCAATTAAGCGGCTGCCTATCAGAAACAATTCACCTTCGCCTTCAGTTAATTATTTATAATTATAATTATAATTATAATTATTATTATTATAATTATTATAATTATTATTCTTAGCTTAAGCTTAGTTTTAGATGATTTTAATGTATGACAAAAAAATGGGTTAAGTTTTACTTTCAATTGTTTAAACTCCCGCACTTCAGGGGGTGCCAGCTTTAAAGCTATGGAAAAAAAACGTTTGGCTTATATATAAATACAGTTTTCAAAGTACATATATATATATGTGTGTGTGTGTGTGTGTATATATATATGTATATATATATATTGTATATATCTGCGGATATAACAGTTTCCATCAATTGTATTTACATTGTTTTGGTTTTCATAGAAATGACGAATTTTTAGGGACTTGGAATAAATCTAACATTTTGAGAGCCGCAGGATCTATCCTAATGTGTTTTATTATGATTGGGTATCGATGTCTTAGCCTAGCTGGATGTCTATGTACATGGTCTATCACTTAGGTGCAACGGTTGTATTAAGTGTGTCCTTAAGTTTAGCACAAAGCGCAACTTCTTCGTTCGACTAAGTAATTTACTTGCTTCGTGGAATACTTTCAATGTTTTATGTTTTCTCATACTATTAACTAAGAATACGTATATATGTATGTGTGTATGGGTGTGTTTGTGTTGGTTGTTGGGTGTTGGGTGTGGGCCTTTGTCAGAGAATCGATGATAAAATTTTTCATTTAAGTTAAATAAAAAAAAAAAAAAAACAAAATATGAAACTGGTTGCCAGTTGATTGCTTTGCCGGCTGCCTGCGTCACACATGCGATCTGTCCGAGGAGGTCCTGTCCAGCATCAGTCCGGATCAGTGCGTTTAGCACTCGGTGGCATAGTAGAAGACCTCCACCTCGCTCAACTGCGAGCGCCGGCTGTGGGGGCTTTCCACAAGAACGTCGCGTGTGGCGCGTGCGTGCGCCAGCACCTATAGTCACACCTTGGAGGCATGCGGCTGTGCGCCCGCGGCACTGCCATACTGCGGCTGAGATGTTGCCATTTTCTGCACGGTCTGGTAGGTGGGCTGCTGTTGCTGTGCCTGCGAATGCGACTGCGACTGGGCCTGGGATATGCCGCCCTGCTCCCGTATGGTCACCTGGGTAACGAACGGACCGCGACTGCGTGCGCTGCTGTTCAGGGATGCCGGTGAGAATCCATTGAGCGCTGCTGCCTTCCAATGCGGCTGAGCCACATTGACACTGATTGGCGACGATGTGTTTCCATTGTGGTGACCATGACCATGTCCATGGCTGTGGCTGTGACTGTACTTGATGCTGCCCGCGCGCTGCTGCTGCGCCGTGTCGTACTCATAGTAGTTCCTCATGGGACGCAGTCCGTTCGACTGTTGCTGATGCGCTGCTGCTGAGGCTACCGATGGGGGCAGGGGCAATGGGGGCTGTTGCTGGCTGGAGGATGAGTGGATGCTGACGTCCTGGGAGCGAGAGCTGCGCTGCGAATGGTAATGTTGATGGCGGCGACTGCAAAGGCGAGTGTTTAAAGCGAAAGATAAGCCAAGTTGGAATACATGAGCTTTACAAATGAAACTGAAATGCTAAGTGTGTGGTTGTGGTTGTGGATGTGGATGTGGATGTGGATGTAGTTGTGGGTGTGGGTTTGTCTATGTGCGCGTGTGTGTGTGAATACGAAAAGTGCAACAACAAATACCATACATAAAATCCATAACATAAAATAGATTAATATTAATCGTTAGTAAAAGTGTGTGTGTGTGTGTGAGTGTGTGTGTGTGTGTGTGAGTGTGTGTGTGTGTGCATGTGGGTTTGCGGGAGTGTGTGTGAGTGCATGTGGGTGTGTATGTTACCTTTCGGCCTCAACCTTAATGCGCTGCATGATCACCTGCTGCCGCATGCATTCGAGCGTTGACTCCGAGAGCGTCTCTTGAACGCCGTCGCTGTCGTTTCGCAGCACGTTTCCAGTATTGGACAGTGCGTAAATGTGGATGGTCATTAAGTTGTTGTTGTTGTTGTTGATGTTCATGGTGTAGTTGTTGTTGTTGTTGTTGTTGTTGTGTGAGTGTGTTTGAACAAGTTAGAAAGATACATACATTTGGTAACAGATTAGAAAGAGAAAGAGAACGATACATAAAACACAGTGTGGGGTTAATGCATACAAACAAACATATACACATATACACATATACACAAATACACGTACATACATACACATACTCATACTACACATACAGCTACATACACAAAAAGTCAATTTAAAGAAGGTTTCTCATCACTAGACAAAATAATTACAACTAAGCTTCTGGTTTGAAGTCCCTCCCCTTCAATCTTAGATCCTTTCAATTTGAAATAGTTAGTTTGGTATTTAATACCATAAAAATATACTGTTGACATATTTGGTCCTTGAATTATACATGAATTACCCATAGTTGCCAAACAACATTTGAACGGGTATTAAATATAAAAAGGTAGCTAAAAATCGAAGGCAAGATTCTTTTTCTGTTTTCTCCCTTAGAATCCTTCGGAGTCCTTCCTTATTCCTCTATATATATTCATTTATACATGTATATGTAAGTTCATTCCATATAATATCCTTTCAATCCAAATACAACGTTAGTTCAATGTTAGCCTGCACCGCTTAAGACTAGATACGTGGGTAGATGTGAACGAGTACTTATGAATACATCTATACGATTTGTGAGTAGTGCGAATACACATATACATAAGCACATACACCTGTACATGTACGGGTATTTGTGAGTGTGAGATGTGAGTAGGCTAAAAAAAAAACAAAAAGAAGCAGCGGCCGCTCACCTAATCTGATGCTGATGCAGGTCTTCATAGTTCGCATAGTGTTGGTAGCGATGATTGAAAATGTCGTTTTGATGGATACCACCGTTCAGTGAACTGCCGCCCGATCCTCCCACACCTGACGGATCACCTGAAGCGGAACCAACACCACCACCCCCACCGCCACCACTTACATTCGGTGCAGGCAATGGAGGCGGCGGCTGATACGCTGGCGGCTTGCCATTTCGTTCAAGTGCCGCCAAAGCGGCGGCTGGAATCTGTTGCTGTTGCTGTTGAGCAGTTGTGGACGCCTGGGAGGACGTCGCCGTGGGAGCTGCATAGCCTTCGACAGGCACAACGCCATCCTTGCGGTTCTTGCCAAAGCGGAACATGTGTCCTATGCCGCGCAGAATACTTGGCTTCTTCACGCGGGACTTGCTGCCATGTTTGCCGTCATTCAGGGAACTCTGGAAGGGTCCGTTTCGCTGCGAGGCGAAGCCGCCCTCGAGGTCGCCATCCTCAAGCAGCCAGGTCTTGCGTGGTTCTAAAAATAATTTGGAAATATTTATCACTCCATCCCTACGGTTATATCGTTTCCCATTCTTACTGTTGGCGTCCGGCTCGCTGACAACGGCGGCCCGCAAGCTGTCCTCGCGTCCTCGTCCACGTGGTGCACGCAGCGCGTGATGGGAGCGTGGCTCATCGGACATTTGTAGCTCCTGGACCATGGTTTGCAGTGACTCCAACGATGAGGACTTCTTCATACCCAGCGATGGACCCAAGTCGCCCAGCTGATCCCGTGCCTCCGCCTCGGCTGCCAGAAGCAGTTGCTGCTGCTCTCGTTGCTCGATGTGGGAGCTGGTCTTTGCATGCTTGTAGCCCGCAGCAGCTGCCGCCATCTGGGCATTCGCGCTGGCGATGCGTGCCGTCAGGGATTCAATGGAGCCGCCGTAGACCGCTGACTTAGTCAGCTGGATGCGACGCTCTCGCTCGCGCTCCTCGCGGAGTTTCTTGTTGCGCTGATAGGTGCCCGTTTCGCGGGCGTCCAGAGCCGCGTGATGTTTCTCCGAGATGCTGCGCCGTCCCAGGGCATCGCGCGAGAAGTGCTCCACGCCCGAGTTGTTGGTCTCCAAGCTCAGCTGCGACGAATAAGTGGCATCAAAGTTTGTCGTCACTGGCGTTGTCACGCCCCCTTGACCCAGACTGGTGCTCGCCTGCGATGTGTTGGCACTGCTCACGTTGCAGTGCTGTCCATCGTGTCCGCGCACCGGAAGCGTGCTGCAATTCAGTTCAACGGGTTACAAATGAAATGTCCACTTTTTTTATGGGCTCTCCGCTAATTTACTTACGGTGACATTGGCTCCGCATCATCCTCGATGAGCAGCGCGGTGTTGCCGTGTCCATTGAGGAGCTGCAGCTGGGCCGGCGACCAGTTGTCATTGGTGGCCATGTAGTAGCTTTCGTTGCGCAACGCCGCATTGTTCCCCCCGCCACTGCCCAGCGGCGGAGGTGGCAGTCGGCGCTGCTGACTCTGCGACTGCGACTGCGTCTGATGATGTTGTTGTTGTTGTTGTTGTTGTTGCTTGGACGACTGTGCAGCGTTAATAGAGCAAATTCCACCGGTTAGACGATCCAAAACGGGATTGCTCCATCTTTATGAGGAATAAACGAAACGTGAGTGATCGAACGGAAGAGTGACTTCGAGCTTTGGAGTATTACCTGTTCATGTCGCTTCCAGCACTGCCAGGCCCGTTGCCAGAGCCGCGAGGCTCGCGCTTCTCTG
Source organism: Zaprionus lineosus (assembly GCA_035044505.1). Lineage (NCBI taxonomy): Eukaryota > Metazoa > Arthropoda > Insecta > Diptera > Drosophilidae > Zaprionus > Zaprionus lineosus. The sequence continues at coordinate 285,774 of JAWNNX010000662.1, read as the reverse complement.
GACTCAAATAAATGACCGTTGCACCAGAGTTGTCGCTGGCGTTGGAGCTGCTGTTGTTATTGTTGCAGTTGCTGTTGGCGTTGTTGTTGTTATTGTTGTTGGAGTTCGTGTTGCTGCCGTTGCTGTTGTTACTGTTGTTACTGTTGTTGCTGTTGCTGCTGCTATGGCTATGGCTGTGGCTGTGCTCCAGTATGTCGCTGGAGCTGGCCGAGCGCAGAATCTTGCGTCCGACTAGCAATGTTATAGTCCCCGGATGCTTACCGGGATTGTTGACCATGGCACGACGCAGCGTCTCCATGGCCTCCGCGTTGTTTTGGCCACGCAGCGAGACGCCGTTCACGCTCAACAGTTGATCGTTCATACGGAGTCGTCCGTCCCGCGATGCTGCGCCCCCGTGGATGACATTCTTTACAAAAATTCCAAGGTCTCCATCGTGCTTCATGCCGCTGCCTCCGCTGGATGTTGAGACATTGAGGTTGGAGCACGTCTTGCCCTTTACACTGACCCCCAGACCAGCCTTCTCCGTATCGTGGACGGGGATGTGCAGGGTGAGCTCCTCCCGTGAGTGCCAGCTGTTGTTGTTTGGCGGCAAGCTGTCCTGTAGGTGGAAAATGGATCTAAGTGAATCTGAGCACATAAGGATACCAACTTAAAGCTGCCCCCAATGTGACCCCTTATGTTACCCCTGATGTTGCCCCGGGCCACTTACGTTGGAAGCTGCCGACTCGCTGCCCGCATCGATGAAGTGTTGAGATTCGTTAAGCTGTGCCTGTTGCTGCTGCTGGAAAAGGGACCGGGCGCTGCTTGATTTCTGCACGGGATTGGATACCACCACGGGTGATGGCACAGCAGGCACAACTGGTGCCACCTTCTCCAAAGGCTCCGGCTGCGATGGCTGTAAAGTCAAATATAGGTTAGATTGGGGTTTTGGGACTGCCGGTGGAAGTGGAAACTTACGCCGACGGGAAGCTCGGACAATTCCTGCTGCCGGGAGACAACAATTCGGACGGTGGCGCCAGCGGCCATGCCACGCAGAATGGCCACCACATCTGTTTGGGTCTTGCCGGTCATGGTGGTGCCGTCCACCTCGAGCAGTCGATCGCCTGGCTTCAAACGTCCATCCTCAATGGCCGCCCCTCGGGGCAATATGTTCTTGATGTAAATGGGACAGTGACCGCCCGCGGGATTGTCACGCGTCGTCACCGAAAAGCCCAATCCGTTGGGACCTTTCATAAGCAGGATCTCAATTTTGCGTCCAAGCTTGCGTGTGTTGGCCACCTGCAAGGAGGTGCCCACTGGAGCGGCATGAGGCTTGCGTGTGGGTGAAACGGTGGCCACTTCGACCATTTCGGCCACCTTTGAGTCGCGCCGCTGCTGCTGGCGATGCTGGTGATCTCCGCGTAGCACACGCACCCGCAGCTCAGAGCTCTCTAGAGCTCGACGCAGTTGTTCCTGCACCTGTGTTTCACTTAATCCAATCAGTTTGATTCCATTGATTTCCAGAATTCGATCATCGCGCCGCAATCGCCCCTGCTCCGCCCGACTGCCAGGCTCCACGTGCTGCACCAGTAGTCCTCCGCCGTGCTCCTTGTCTGGCATGGCTGTCAAGCCCAGTGGACTGCCATACTCATTGATGATGAGCAGCATTTCGCCATCTTTCTCCCGGATGGATTCGTAGGCCTGGCCCAGGGGCTCCTTGCGTTTGCTCTCGCGTGGCAGCGATTTACTGGAGTACACGCTGTTTGGCAGGGATGCGGGCAGTGGCTGCTGTGGTTGTTGACTCTGTAGCTTCTCGGCGGCCTCCATCCACTTATACCCGTTGCCATCGCCCAGAAACTGCATGGACAGTCGACCGGAGCGGGCAAATGGCTGATGACCGCCTGCACCCGCTGCATGTTGTGGTTGTTGTTGCTGCTGCAGCAACTGTTCCTTCAGCTGCGCTGCGGCATCGTCTTCCTCCTCCCACTGGGGCGACAGCTGACCGCTGGCCTTGTCCAGCAGAAGGCGCTCGGGCGAGTCGCCGGCATAGTGTGGAGCGGCGGCCGACCATCGCTTGTTACCTCCCTCAGCCTTGAGGGAAGCCAACAGATTTGGGTCACTGCTGCGGCGCACCATCAGACCCACGCCAAGGCCAGCCATTGGTCCCGACGTTGTGCTAGTCACCTCGATATGTGGAGTGGAGAGATTGCGCGTGGGCGCCTCTGTGTTTGTGGGATCCCGGAAGATGTCGGGTGAGCCAGTGCCCACCGATGAGCTACCAGATGCGCCATCACCACCGCCCTGCGGCACGCCCGGATCAGGGCCAGAGTCCTCAAAGTGTGCCAGTATCTGTTCCCGATCATCCGCCACATCACGCACACAATCATCCGGATCTAGGATGCCGGACTGTGTCTGCAGATGGTGCACGGCTACCCAGGAGTCGGCTTCCTGGAATAACAAGAGAAAAGCGAATACGTGGTTAAAAAATATTCAATGAACTAGATCAAAATAAGTTGGGGATTTAACTGGTTCATTATTTTGGGTACTTGAAGGAACTAGATTCCCAGTTCATTTTGCTGGTTCCATTTAAAGACTTAGTAAGAGATGTAACAGGTTCAATGATTAATATAAAAAAACAAGTCACACAGTGAGCCAGTTTAATTGAACTGGTTCATTTACTTTTTTTTTTAATATATTTAGTTCCAAGTTAGAAATAAAAAAAAGTCAGTTTGGTGTCACTCGGCAAATTAAAATGACATTTCTTTGTTTTGTTTTGAAGTGCAAAGAAACTAGATTCAAGTTTCTTTATTTTCACTATGTGAGCTAGTGGTTCATTTAACTGGTTCAGTTTAGTTAGACGTAGAGCCTCGAACCCGTGGAAAATTCCTTTGGAAGCTTACAGATGCAAGCGACAAGGAACTCCATATGAAAATTGGCCTGAAACAATGGGTCCAGCCGATGTGTTGCATTATGTGAGCTAGTGGTTCATTTGACTGGTTCAGTTTAGTTAGGTGTGGAGCCTCGAACCCGTGGACAATTCCTGTGGAAGCTTACAGATGCAAGCGACAAGGAACTCCATATGAAAATTGGCCTGAAACAATGGGTCCAGCCGATGTGTTGCATTATGTGAGCTAGTGGTTCATTTGACTGGTTCAGTTTAGTTAGGCGTAGAGCCTCGAACCCGTGGACAATTCCTTTGGAAGCTTACAGATGCCTTCAGCCGATGTGTGCGCTTCCGGGCCGTGAAACAATTGCCCAATTGGCCAAGTGTTAAGTCATTTGGGCATTGGCTCACCTCTAACATACAAAGCAACAACCGAGTGTGTGTGAGTGTGTGTGAGTGTGTGTGCGGTGAGAAGTCATTAAGAGTGTCACGAATGACTCGGTGGGGAAGACGACATCCAGCCTCCCAAAATTGCACAGGGTAACGCCAATGCGAGCCCCCAAGTGCCGACTGCCTGTCATTGCCGCTTTGCATTCCATTGAATTCCAGCGCACAAATGCCAAATGCCGAAAACAGAAATCAGAAAACAGAAAACAAAAAACAAAAAACCGAAAACCGAAAACTTAAAGCTGAAAGCCAAAAACTGAAAACTGAAAACTGAAAACTGAAAACTGACAACAACAATTGCATCATGGCGCGAAACCAGTCATGGAGGAGCCAACGGAGCGTGAGCTTCGCTCCCTGAACCGAGCTCACTTGACTTCGGCTGGGCTCAAGTGGAGAGCTGAAACCTCGAGTTGGGGCAATAATTTGGCAGTTCGTTTTCCAGTTTCCACACCGAGAAAAACTACAACAAATTTTTGGCAATGCTTTTATTACTTCTGTTCTGGGATTTGCGAATCAAACGTATCGATTTGAAGCTGTAAAAATCTATAATACTTCATTGCAAGGCACAGTGTGTCAAAAGTGATAAACAAGTGGCCAAAGACCTAAAACACAATTAAAACCTTCAGTCTTTTTACCCAATCCCTTGACCAGGTCTACTTTGTTCATAGATGAATCTGACATAAGCTTCGGTTCTTGTGTACAGCTTCCTTCGTTCAATTGATCGATATTTATCGATAGCATTCGACATTAAAACTCTACTAAAGGCAGGGTCTACTTTGTTCATAGATGCATCTGGCATAAGCTTCGATTCTTGTGTACAGCTTCCTTCGTTTAATTTATCGATATTTATCGATAGCATTCGATATTAAAACTCTACCAAAGGCAGGGTCTACTTTGTTTATATAGAATCTGGCATAAGCTTCGATTCTTGTGTACAGCTTCCTTCGTTCAATTTATCGATATTTATCGACGACATTCGATATAAAAACTCTACTAAAGGCAGGGTCTTCTTTGTTCATAAATGAATCTGGCATAAGCTTCGATTCTTGTGTACAGCTTCCTTCGTTCAATTTATCGATAGCAATCGACATTAAAACTCTACTAAAGGCAGGGTCTACTGCGGGTATCGAGCTTGAGAATAGTTACACTTAAAGATTCGCCTGCCTCATAGACTAATCCTTAGTATATTTTATTATTATTTATTTTTTATTTAGTTAATTTTTATAACCTTCATATTTGACTCAAGAAAACAACTCGTATTATTCTCAGTACTGATTAATTTAATCATGGATTAATCCTTCACACAAATGTATTAAATGTATTAATGACATTCGAAGCTCTGTCTGCTTTAAGCGCAAACATTTAGATATGCAAAATACTCTCTCTATCGATGACAAGTGCACGCGGCGATAACTATCGATAACTTTTGAATGCATACAAGCCAACAGTATGGTTATCGATGGCTTTACGGAGTCAACAAACGATCGAACGGACAATTAGTCTGTCATTAGTCGTGATTGCGGTGACTGATGGGTGATTTATGGATTAATCTGCCATTTTTATATACTTATTCGAAATTAATCGCATTCCCTCCGTTGTATACGTTGTTCGCTTTGTTGCTTGCCTTTAACTGTATTGTTTTGTATCTCAATCATCGATTATTACTTTATGGTCATTTGTCAATGAAAACGATGCGTCAATGGGCAGTCAACGATCGTGTTTCATTATGTGATGTGATCGAATGTAGATCGTGGGGTGTACATGCGTGTGCGTGTGTGTGTGTGTGTGTGTGTGTGTGTAGGCGTATGTGCATTTGACTGTGAGTGTGTGTAGGCGTGTCTTATGACACTCGCATAATAAAAGCAGAAACATATGAAACGATAGTTGGAATTCAGTTTCGATCTTAGCTACGGATCGAAATGTATGTGTTTGGGGCTTGGATTACCTTCACGCAGGAATAGTTCGGCGATGGGGGTCGTTTGGGTAGCGTCAATGAGTACGATTTGTGGAGGGTGCCGTGGGGTATGCCCTCATGCTTGGCGGCCACCTTGTAGGTGTGGCGCCAGCCAAAGAGGCCACTCAGTTTGTTTGCCAGCGCTGGACACTTGGGCGGAACGTCAAACATTTTTCTATTTTAACTTTCGCTCAGTCAAACAGTCGATCTTCCTTCTTCCCTCTTTGCACTTTCCACTCCGCACTTCCTCTTCTTTCTCCTCCTCTTCCTCTTCTCTCTCTCTCTCTCAGTCACTCTTATCGAGGCTTGCCTTTGGTTTGGTTTAGCACACAGTTGTGCAATTGTTAGCTTATTTATTTTATTTATATTAGTTTTAACCGTTATTTATTATTAGTTATCATTTTAACACTTCATTTCTCTTTGTCTTTCTTCATTCTTATCACTTTCTGCATTTGCGATAAACCGCAACAATCGCCAAATGCCCATCGCTGAGGAACATTGCACCGTTATAAGATGACCCTATATATCAGTTGGTATATACATATTAACCGTTACTATCTTATATTGATTATATCAGTGATTGTTGTGGTTGTTGTGGTTGTTGTGGTTGTTGTTGTTGTTGTTGTTTTGGCTGCTGCTGCTGCTGCTTGGCACGCGCGCGTGTGTTTTGATCGGTGATGCAACTTTGAATTGCGATAACGGAACTTTGATAACACGAGTAACTGTAACAAGACGTTCCTTATCAATGCAAAAGCGAGAGCTTCGCAAAGAAGAAGATGAAGAGAACTAAAAAGGAGCAACAAGGAATTAAGACAGTCCTTAGACATTCTGGCGCCAGTGAAAAAACCCTAGTAAATTGAAAGGCGCCTCAACTGTTCATTATGTTTAACTGAAAATGGCTCGGAAATTACAGGCATTTGGCATTGAAGGGGTAAAAAACAAAAATGATAGGCCCGTACCTAAACACGCCTCATTTATACTTAATTTAAGATTGTCTCTCTTTGTTTTCCGCCTTAATTACTGATGCATTTTCCCCATTGTCAACGCCCATTTTTTCCTGCTTCCCACAAACAATTGCACATCTGCCGCCCTCGCTCGCTGCTGTTCGTGCTCGATTCGCATTAGCTTAAATATGCATTACACATATATATATGTATAAGTATATGTATATATGTATATGTATATTTACTATTTATATATTTATATATCTATATACTAAACGCGAGACGTGTGTTTGCACTCACGTAAATGTCTCTATGCAAAGATATCTGACAATGGACCAACCAACTAGGAAAGCAACAACTTGAACTCATTTCGCACAGAAATTCACATTGATTGTGCACTTGTTCAGACACACCTGTAATACCTGTAATAGAGGCGACAGCAGCCTCTAAAACAGCAATAATTAGCGGTGTGCTGAGCCTGTGATAGACTAAGAAATACCCTATCCAGCAGACTGAAGTTTCGAGCAGAACGAAAGATGCCGCATTTGGACTTTGAGCTTAAAATTGACTCGCGTATAAGACTAGCTCTGACTCTTATACTCTCACTCTCTCAGATGCTAAGCTCGATTCCACGAATATTTCTAATATAGATTTATTTTTATATATATTTAGATTTATTTTATATATTTTAAATATATATCAATTTTTAGCTTCCATTAGTTATTAGTATAACAGAATCTCGAACTCTTATACGCTTAGCTCTTAAGTCTTATACATTTTAATTTAAGTTAAAAAGTATTGTAGCTTTCAAAAGAAAAAGTTTCTGTAGTTCTTATTCATTCTCATATAAGACAGTCTCTTACTTATATACCACAAATTAATCCAACAAATAAAGGACATAATTTAATATTAAAAAGGAGAAGTCTTCCGCTCTTATACTTTAAGTTGCATTTAAGAAATTGTTTTTCCTTTTCTCTTGGTTCAATTCAAAAACCATTGGTAGATCTCTGACTTTTCTTACTCTTACTCTACATACTCTATATACTCTATAAACTCTATATACTCTATATACTCTATATACTCTATATACTCTATATACTCTGTCTACTCTATATACTCAACATACTCTATATACTTTATATACTCTATATACTCTGAACACTCCAAATACTCTATATACTCTGTCTACTCTACATGCTCTATATACTGAACATACTCTATATACTCTACATACTCTGTCTACTCTATATACTCTATATACTCTATATACTCTATATACTCTATATACTCTATATACTCTATATACTCTGTCTACCCTATATACTCGATATACTCTATATACTCTATATACTCGATATACTCTATATACTCTGTCTACTCTGTCTACTCTGGCTACTTTTATATAGACTGTGAGAGTTGAAATCTTCGATTTCTTGGTGAGGCTGCTAGTTACACCCCATATCATTCGCTTTGACAGAGTACAGGGTATCCGAACACTAGACACCTTTTTTGAAGCAACGTCGACGCACTGAGGCATAAATTAGCAGTCGTCAGGCTGTCAGCTTCTATTTCAGGGCGCGGGAGGAAATGAGTCAAGCGGCTGCGATTTATTTATTTGCTAAAACTTTCGACACATTGACGGACAAACGCGACAGACAGATACCCTACACACTCAAGTGTACACAGATATAGATATATATATATTTATATATATCAATAAATCTGAGAGGGAGTCTGAGATGGACGAACGTATCCCAGGAAACTAATCTATGCCTTTGCTCCTACAACTAAAAAGTTCCCCAGGGAACACACGTAATATTTCCCAGGTGTGCGACCCGTAAAACTAATCATAGAGCATTGATAGCATTCAATTAGATATAAGGCAGAAGCTATGTGAATATTTCATATTGATGATATCATTAATTATTCTCAGAGCGCTCTAGGTATGCGCTTGAATGTGTCTTTATATGCCGCCGTTCCATCCTTATAGAATTTAAATCCCCTACACACTTGAAATATTAATCAAAAGAAGTCCAAAAGGAAAGAATCATTGGAATACATTATATATCCTTCGCTCGACAACAACGAATGCCTCATTATCTTTACTATTATTATAATGAACTGACAATAGACTCTCGATAATCACCCGAGTGCCCATATGAGGGAGGGCCCCCGAGCAGCGGCCATGAAAAAATTAATTAAAAATCGCAAGGCAAAGTACAAAGTGTACGGGAGACCCTCGTAAATTAGCATTAAATATCCAAGCAACATCATATCATATAGGCTCCCAGAGGTATGCACAATCGCGAAAGGAGAAACATGCAACATTGGCCACGCCCACGCCCTACAGAGCGGGGCGGTGCGGAGCGAGCTCTCCTTTGGGCACACCGAATTTCTGTACGCCTCGCGGACGACGTGTCTATCCATAATTTGCAATCAGACTTAACAACCCACGACACTGATTGTGGTGCCGATGTCAATCGTGAGCGCGCAGTGCGACCTGCGTATACCCTGCAATCGACTCCAAGCAAAGCGGGTATATCGAGTCACGTGACAGGCAGGTTCAAGTTCTCAAAGCAACTTCTATCTTCTGTATATCACATATATATTATATATACTTTACATATATATATGTATATGTATATACATATATATTGATTGAGGGTGTTACATAATCTTGCCATGTGCCCATATGCCCCACATACCCTTCCCTCGAAAAGTGTTTAGATATTCATTATAATAACCGCAACGACGGCGGCCAAGAAATATGCAATCCGGCAAAAAGAAAGGCCGAAGTAGATATAATCATAGGTGGAAGGGGGAACACTTATTCACATATTTATTCACACACACGCGCACACACATGCGCATACACACACACATACACATATACAGGCAGACCCATATAAACACCCTTGGTGAAAATTGCAAGCACATCGTTTTGATATATCAAATTTTTCATAAAACGAGATGTGGAGAGGATCTCGATGCAAACAATCATACTTTTATATATGAGTCCTCCATGGTCACTTTGCAAAGAACCCTTGAATGGAAAGAGGCGGATTTATAGAATTTATAGCTGAGACGATTATGTGGCTCAGAGCTATGGACACATAAGTAATTTTTTGCCTATTATAAAAAACTCCAAAGCATTTTCTTGCCTACCTCCATGGTTACTTCTTGATTGATTGATAAAATAAAAAAATTGAATAATTCAATGCTTACTTTTATATCCCTTTATATCCCTCTTTATATCCCTTCCCCTTATTTATTTGTTATACCCATCAAAAGGGATGCAAAAGTGAGAGGTGCGTCCACTATAGTCACTTCTTTGCAGTACATAAAGTGAAACAGAAGAGATATAAAGGACTTTAAGGAAGCTCCTTTTAGTAAATTTAAAACAAAAGGAAAAAGATCGAAAGGGGGAGGGTGGGTGGAGGAGGAAGGGAGAGCAAAAGAGAACGTCAAATAAAGTGAAAGATTTCTTGGCGAGCGTCCCCTTAATCGAATGACACTCCCACCTGCTAAGAGCCCCCAAAGGCGATCCTCATGTGTATGTGTGTGTGTGTGCGTGTGTGTTCCCAGCCGATTTGCATATGATTAACGACGTAAAAATTTGTTTACCCAAACAATTAGCAGAAACTTTCGAAGAGCGCGTCTGTTTTGAACTATGTGGAGTCTGGGGATTCGTTCGTCCGTCGGAAGACAAAGCAGAGGCCATAGAAGAGGCACAAAGGGAGAGGAAAACAAAACAGCAATGAAAACAGAAGCAGAAACAGAAACAGAAACAGAAACAGCTGAAAACACATGGACGATATCATTGCTATTGGCGGAGTTGCGGCAAACAATGGAAGGTAGATTCACACACACACACACACACACACACACACACACATACACACAGACATACATATATATATATATATATATATATATATATATATATATATATATATTGTTTGCTTAGATATTCTGTAACCTGTTGAGGGCCTCACACACACACTCACACACACACACACACCACGAAGAGCTGCAACTGGGCTGGGAAAGCGCATTACCCCAACCTGACGATCAGAGGGCAAACTTTTCTAACTGCTCAGTTGACGTCTGTGGGTTCCCATAAGACCCACGTATAATTACAGTATGTGGAGCCTAGGGTAGTACGAATTGCCGTCCAGAGAGTCGAGTCGGACCGCGACGAATCGAAGTTAGTAACTAGCTTAACGTTAAGTTGCGGCTCATCAAGTTTTGCTCTGCTTTTCCCATTTTCTTTAATATGAAAGTGCACTTAATTGCCCCCGAGCTTGGGCTTGGATTAGTGTTAACAATGGACGTGCGGAACGCGCAGAGTGGATAGAACTGGTAGAACGGGTGGTGCACTCAATGGACTGCCGCTGATGCTATATGGAAAATTACTGCCGCTTCACACACACACACATTAACACAGCCGTGCGGTGATGGGGTGTGGATTACCATCAGAGAGGTACTCCTTCTGGATGAAAAGATGCTGATCACCGCCAACAGAGGAAGGAACCAGATTGATTCATTTTGAATGCAGTAATGTCCTAAGGAACTAGACATTTTTACTTGACTGACAGCCGATACTCAGGACACTTTGACCCAAGCAGCAATACGGCAAGGTCACCGCCTGAAGTTACCCGGCAACAAGTGTCCACGGTGACAAGAGGATAAACGCCTAAGCCTTCAGCAAACTTTGGAAAAGAAATATTTGGGCTTTTGGAGATACTTGAAGGTAGCAAGCGAAGATTCACCCACCAGCAGATATTATTGAGGTCATAGTAGAGATCTAAGAACGCGTGGCTTCCTAGCGGCAAGAAGCAATATTGAGATGATCCTAAGGAGACATCTGTACTCTCAGTTCTTGCACTGCTTCGGGACCCTGCACAGAACCCTGATCCTTGAAGAAAAACCTAAGGTAATAAAAAGTGCAAGGCGTTAACCAAGGTGACCCACAAGAAGGCACCTAACCCCACACACACACACATACACACATATACACATAGGCACAAGCAAGCAGATGAAGCTGTTGGCCATCTGTTCCGTCGTATGGGCGATAGCCAAACAAGTTTCACCAACGAACGTAAAGACCATAAATCGATCAATGGAGTTTTTCCCCAACTACTCGTTGCCGGCGCTTTTCTTGCGGCAGCTTTAAGTTGCAACAATACATGTAGCATTAGCTTGTGGCAGCAATGATTGATTCCAATAAATGAATGATACTTAATGCCAAGCATCGGTTCATTGAAGCTTTCTCTGCCTCTTTATAAGTCGCTGGGCGCTCCACCACACAAAAAGAGAGGCTTCATTAGAGAAACTGCTTAATAACATATCAAATCCGCTTCCGTTATTATGAGATGAACTCATTTGTTCTCGCGAGAGCGTGAAATTTTGCGAATTTTGTTTTGTGCGATATTCGTAACTGTGCACAGGCGGCCCCAATTTCCTCACATGAGACTGTTACTATTATATGTAAAATAAATACATATTTATAAACTACTTCTTATCCGACGCTGGCCAAATATTGATCTTGGATGTCCGATAATAGATAAAGCATGCGCTTAGATCCCTAAGTACCTCCAATTTGTTTATATCACAAGACTGATTAGCGGATGAGCTATAAATCTCCTTCTCTATGGCTGGACGATGGTAAGGTGAGTTAAGCGGAGGGGCGCGCGGGGTGCGGGCGCACGCAGCTGGTATAGCCAGGAGTTTCACACTCTCTGACAGGCGCTTATTGTAGATGAGATAACACTTGGCTTGGACCTGCCGGTTTTTACTCCATGTTCGATTTTTATACTTAGTTGAGAGCAGTGAATGAACGTGAAAGAATTGGACAGGTAAAAAGTCTAATAAAAGCAAATAACTTTCTTTGCAGTGTCGTCATTTAAATGGAGTCTCATAAAGTGCACTAACAGTTACAGCCACGAGCAACAATAACAATGCTAACAACAACAACAACAACAACAACAACAACAATAGTAATAAAAGCCGCTTACAAACTACGATTGCCGAAAAAGTGAACATATGAGAAGGGGAGCATGTGTGCGTGTGTCTGAGTGTGTGTGTGTGTGTGTGCGGAGGTGTGCGGTGAATGTGAGCCCGGGGAATGGTTAAGTTAGGGAACCAGCCAAACACACACTCACACACACACACATGCAGCATTAACGTGAACCGGTTAACTACTTGGAGCCCCAAAAGTTGATTGAACCTGAGGCGATTGAGTAACACACATTTAATTGATTTAAATGCGCGGCGGCTGTGGCTTAATTGCACATAAAAAGCTAAGAAACGGCGGCCAATTATAATTACAGATGCTGTGCACAAGTCGAAAGTGAAAAGACAACAATGAAATGGGGAGAGCAACAAAGAAAGAGACGCCAGCGACAACAAACAAACAAAAATAACATAAAAAGAGAAAAAACAAAATTCAAATGTGCGCCCTTTAAAGCAATTAGGAAACACGTGTATGTGTCTGTGTGTGTGTGTGTGTGAGGGTGTGTATGTAGGTGTGTGTACTTAGACGAAGCTTAAATACCCTACATAAGACGTTAGCCTCAAAGAAGAAACACGTTTATGCCATGAATCAATTGATTATTTAACTAGCGCTCAGAAGCGTTAAGTTGGCTGCTCGCTATTGGCTTTAATTAATGATCAGCGTTTACGTTTACACGTTGAGTGTATGAAATAAAAAAATATTTAAAAATATAACTAGATTATTCATTAATTGAGAGGAGATTCGAAATAATTGAATAAAATTATGGGACAGCTGAGTTGGAAGCTAAGTTGGCTGCATTACATTTTAATTATGATTAAAACTTGACTTTATATACTGAAATTATTAATAAATAATAATAACAATAAAAATAATTAATAATTAAAATAATTTTAAAATCTTTAAAATTCTTTAAATTTAGGGTTTCCATCATTTCCATAAAATTCATGCCATGAACGCAACTCAGCTGCCTCTTCCGTAATGTCTTGGACGTCTTAGGCATTCGATCCTGCTTTGGTCAGGGTACACGGAAGATACCGCAGCGGGTCAATCGAGTTCACTGTCACTTTCACTTGCTCGCCCCCACCACCTCAAGCACACATACACACATTAACACACACACACACACACACACACACACACATTAACACACCTAAAGAAACCGCAAAAGATGAGAGGTGACATTTTGCCTTCACATAAATCGATGATTTGCGGCTTCGATATGATGGACAGCATGGGTACAGTTACTCGGAGAGGGTGTCATGGCAATGGAAGGGGGAGGAGGGGGAGGGGGAGGGCCCAGTAACATGAGTTAACCGTTTGACAATTTAACTGTGCATTCAAAGCCATGTACATAGCTCTGCCTTCGTCTTTCTTTCTCATATTTCGTTTGGTTGCCCAAAGACAAACGAAGAGTTGAGCTTTTGTTGGCCGCTGCTTGAGCTTTTCTTTGCCTGAATCGCCGCCACTTGTGGCCATTTAAGCCGATATTCGACTTAAGGGGATTTTGATAATATCGCCGGGTTATTGAAAACGGTAGCTCCTCTCGAACAGAGAAGCTTCGATTTTCGGTTGATGCACTCAAATTGAAAGTAAAGAAATGTAAAAATTTTATTAATTTTTTATGTCATGATTCGTGGCTTAGATGAATACTATTCACATTCAAAGTATGAGTAGCTGTATAGAAACAGTCCATTAAGTCCTCTTCATAAAATACCATAAAATATCGACCTTATTCAAAATGTTGGCAGTTATTCATATATTCACACAATATGAGTGTCATGATTTATGATTAACCAAGTTAATGCTATGAGTTTCTTCTGTGTTATTCATTCACTTGATTCACAAAATATCAAAATATTTACTCCGATCGAGATGTAGTGGAATAATCACTTATGCATTATGTTCATGATTGATGGTGTGAATAAATAATATTCACATTGAAACTATGTGTAGTTTCTCTATTATAAACAAGCTTTTCACCAAATTTTCAAAACATTCACTTCATTCAAAAGGTACACAGGTACTCATGAATGCACTCGTACACAATACGGTCATTGTTTGTGACAAATAAATACTGATTCACATAGGAAAAATAAATATAAATAAAATATATAAATTAAAAAATATAGACACCCATTCATGAATAAATTTATTCATTGAATCAATACATTTCTGAATCTCCGCAATTTTGTTGCACTCCCTTCCAGAACCGTTGCCATGTAGCTAATTAATATTCGATTCTCCACTTAAAGCACTCATGAAAATGAATGGCTTCCTCAAGAGTTTTTATCGCATAATTTGAATAGATTTGCTTATCAAAACATTCACAATGCATTTGTGTTAATGATTGATAAGGACTTAATATATATTAACTAAGTTTCCCACATGTTTCCCTAATCCGCGGGTGAGCTTCACAATGTTGTGTTTGGAAATTTCCAAAAAAGCCCCAAAAACTCCAAAAAAAAAACTCCAAAAAAAAAAAAAAAAAACAATAAAAAAACAATAAAAAAACACAAATATTTGTGACACAAAGAACAAAAATTTTATCAACTTTTAGTCATCGTTTATGGTTTTATCTACGAAGGACCCAATGGCGAGTGATTAGATTAAATAAACATCGACATCGACATAATTCCACAGAAAATAAAAACAAGTGAGGGTCATAAAATACCCAGCAAATCGAAGAACAGAATTTCCCAGTGAACAAATTTCAGATTTTACAGTTAAGAATTAAATTTGATATCAAATGTACTGCAGTTTGCAATTGTTATGTGTAGGGTATCTTAAGGTCGTTCAATTGAAGACTTAACCTGTAACTGGGTTGAGTTTTGTATCGAGTGTTAAATGTACGACAAACTGCACAGTGGGTCAAAATTATTGTAAACTCTTCAAGGTCAGCGACAAGAACTGCAGCCGTCGGGGCGCAAAATGCATATGTGTGCGTGTGTTGGTGTATTTGCTGTTCGTGCTTGTTGTTGTAATTCTTGTTGTTGTAGTTCTTGTTGGTTGCATTCCTGACTAGTGAAAGTCGCTTTGGCCAACAACTTCCAAGGCTGCGGCTGGAATGCCTATTCCCCTGCCTCCCTGTCAGCCTGCCAGCCTGCCTTCTTGCCTGCCTTCTTGCCTGTCTTCTTGCCTGCCTTCTTGCCCGCCTGCCTTTCCAGCTGCGTAATCCGAAACCCAAATAGATTTATTAGCTGTCAAATTTAATTGAAAACACGGCGACTGCATTAGACACGTGAGACAGCGAGTGTGCATGTGTGTGCGTGTGTGTGTGTGTGCCAGTGCATGTGCGTTGAAAAGTTCCACATTTTTGTGGTTCCTAGCAGGTAGTCGGAAGCAATACCCAAAGAAGCCATCAAAGAGATAATAAACAGAGAAGGAACAATACACGTATAATAATAATAATAATAATAATAATAATAATAATAATGCCTGAGAACCTGCCAGCACTTGAAATTCTTCCTTTCAATTCCTTGGCACTCCCGCCCCTGGCGTTCCATCTTCTTCACTCTAATTCTTTCTCCCCGTTCGGTGTCTCCCACAGTGTGTCTCGCGGCATTTCCTGCTGCATTGATCGCACGTCATGGGAAGCTAAACACAACTTAAAGGCCAAAAGAACTACAGGCAAGACGAAAACGAATCAGGAAGAAGAATAACAATAGCATGAATAAAGGAAACACGACGGAACGAAATGTACACACACATACATGCATACATACAAACATAAATAACTTAATATCTGATTGTATGTAAACACACATGCATACATACATATGCATGTATATGTAAATGCTGCATACATAATGAGAATGGAAAAGTTCTTTATCTGCACTTTAATCTGCACATTCGCATAGACAAATATGTGAAGTCAAATTATGAATATAGATAACGCTCCAAATTAAGATAAAAAATTCACTTGGCAGTACTATTTGTTTGCTTTTGCGTACTTAACGACACGATGCAATCGAATTTTCGGCGACTTTTTGCACACATGACTTTGCTTTCGCAAGCCTTTGCAATAAGAAAAAAATTTATATACATATATTAAAATAATTATATCAACAACGATTCAGTTCACTTGTGTTAAATAAATGACAACAACTAAAGCCGAATAAAACCGTCAATAAACAAAACAAAAAACAAAAATAAAAACTGGGTAACCGCAACAACAACAGCAACAACAACAACAACAATAACAATAAGTATACGAGCTATGATTACGAACCGACGACGAACACAGCGACGTATCGGCCGAACGAGCGAGTAGTATGCGAAGTGTGTGCTGCGCTCGCGATTCGTTTTAAAACTGAAGTCGTAACACAGCGTTAAACACAGCCGAGACAGCGATCGTGCAGCAACAGGTGAACATCGGCATCGAAAAAAAATAAAAAAAAAGAGAGAGAGAGAGACGAATACAACACGATGGAGAACAGCTCATGCGGCCGGCTTGCGAGAGCGCCAACAAGTGCATAGCGTGCCAATCGACATCAAACTATAAGTCGCGGCGTTCAGTGAATGTCAAACTTTGTTCAATGACTGACCAGCATGAAACTGACCAGCATCTAGGGAAGAGAACAATAAATGGCCGGCACACACACAAGCGCGCCGCTGCCTGACAAGCTATGCCAAAACATAGGACAAGAAGTTTTTCAAGCGTATCGCAAATAAGCACGCAAAAACCCAACTGCAAAACAATAACAAATAAAACTATCTGAAAGCCTCAATAAGCCGACTAATTTTTACACTAGAAAAATCATTTTATCCTTGTCGTTGATCATTTGGTCGTTTGATACAAAATATTGAAGTAACTTTTAAATTGAAATGGAAAAATAATTAAAATCAAAATAGGTTTAAAAAGCGAAGTTGAAATTTATTTATATCAATTTAATATTAAACAGCAATTAAATTATTAAAATTATTAAAATTATTATTTAAATTTGAGTTTTCATATATTTTATACAGCTTAAAGAAGTTGATCGAAAAGCGAATGGACGATTGGTTTCTCTGTCTTTATCAGGTCTGAGAAAGCAAACAACAATGAAATGAAGACAAAGAAGAAGAATGCAAATCTGATGGTAGCCACAGGATGGCGACAGGTGGCAACTACACATAAGTACACTTCACACACACACATACAGACACACCGTACACGCACACTCACACAAACATTCACAAGCAGAGAAGCGAAGACAATTGCCGAGGGCGGCAGATGGGCGGAGCCGATAGTTGGCTAAGGGGTTGCAACGGGCACAGGGGTGTTGCATAATTGCCAAGAACGTTGCAAAACGATGACAACCGTTTCCTTTTCCACTTCCCTTTGGGCCACTAGTGGCATAAACATGGATTGGCCTTCGACTGTTGTTGTTGTTGTTTGCTGCTGCTGCCGTGCACTTGTTGGCTTAAAGTGAATTCTAGCTTGCAAACGTAATGCAATTTAACGAACTGGAAAGCTTCCTTTTTCCATGAAAAGCGTCCGCATCGTCGGCATTATTAATGAGAGAAAACCAAACCAAACCAAACTGAGCTGAACTGAGCCAAGCCGCAGAGCAAAAACTTCATCAGCAACGAATTTATTCATACATATATTCAAATTGTTATTGTAAATTTAATTGCATAAATAATAAACAAAACAAAGTCAAAAAAAAAAAAGTTCGTGTGTGTAGCGACAAGGGGGAAGTTAATATATATGAGTCTATTTATAACACTCATAGCCATTCATGTTTGCCGAGTGAGTGCATTCACTGGAAACATAGTGCACATATTTTATCAAAGTTTTGTTTTGGGCTTCTTTCCGTGTAACATCATTAGTTTCGGAGGATCCTTTCATTCTATTTTAATTAATTAACGAAATGCATGACTTATTATTGCTGCAATCTGTATTGAGCAAGTGCTTCCCAAACTGTAAGCCATACAATCTTCTAACACTCGTTATATGTACATTCCCACATCTCCCGCGAGTAGTGACTCTAAAACTGTAGCCGACAGCTGATCGTCAGACGCGAACACGCCAAAGCTTTTGGCTATACAACGGGGGAACAACCGTTAATTTAATGGCACAACTTGCGCACTTGGTAATCTCATTAAAAGCACAAAAACACTTCCGTTCGACATTATTAAGAGTGGTGAGCCGTCTGCGTGTGTGTGTGTGTGTGTGTCACCACACCGACAATTCAAACGGGCTGCGTAGATACCGCCCTACCACCCACCCACCGCTGGGCCGAGAAGCGCTCATAAGCAGAAATAAAAACAACGTCAAATTAATGAGCACGTAAAAAGGTACGAAGAAGGCAAACAAAGAGAGAGAGAGAGGAGAGGGAAGCAAATAGTAATGAGAGCTTGGCAAATTTTCAGTCGAAACTTAAAGTCTTTGTGTGCGAGTGTGAGTGTCCATGTGTGTGCAAGAATGGTAAATACTTTTCATTATTGGCCAAATTTGTGAAGTGTTCTCTCCTATTCTCTGGCACATTCACTCCTTCGTTCGCTTTGACTTTTTTTTCGTGTGGAGCTGGTCTCGTTTTGGAGTCGCATGTTTGCGCTGCCCATGTGGTTTGACTGGTCCATATTGGCGCTTGTGCGGATTGTTGTTTAAGGCGTCTTCGTGGCCCAAACTGAAACAAAAGGCGGGCAAGTTCATTCACTACTTCACCTAATTTTTTCGATGCTTTTTGTTTTGATTTCGATTCCGTTTTATATTGTCCGTTAATTTACTTCTAATCACAGTGATGATATTTGTTAACGAACCGACACAGACATTCAACACAAGTGCAACAATACAGATACCTTCTCTCTCACACACACACTCGCACACAAGCAAACACTTTACAACACGTGAACGTCGCGCTCCGCTGCGCTTTAACATCCAGCCTCAAGGTCGCATCACAACAATAATAAAAACAGCAAAAAAAAAGTTGCCGAAAAAAAAAAAAAAACATGTTGCAAGCTTGACTGCCGCAAGTTTGAACGTAACCACACAAAAGCCGTTCTTTTGAGCCGCATCTGCAGCGACTCGTTTTCGGTATTTGTCGACAGATGGCGCTACACCAAGCCACAAGTTTTGAGTAAATAGTATGGTTTCAATTTGCCTATTAAATGCTTAAAATTAAGATTTTTAAAATCTGATTTGATACAAGGAAATTTATAAACATAAAACATAATTATTTAAATAAAAACAATAGAAGTTTGCACTTTCAAACAAAATCCGTTTCTTTCGACAATTAAGTTTGCTTATTTTAAAATTTAGATATGAAATATATAAATATATTAAATAATATACGTATACATTTAATATCTTAATTAAATAAAGATAAATAAATAAATATATACATTTATATTTAAACAGAGTGAAATACACTAAAACTCCAAAAACTAGAAACATCGTACGATAGCGCCATCTATAGACTTTAAGAGGAAGCTAGTCACCGCAATGGTATGGTGTTTTTGCTCAACCCAACACTGGTTGTTGGTTGTTGTACACACTAAACTCAACTCGAAGCTTTAACCTCAGCGAACAATTCGCCTTGTGTGAAGCGAAAAACAAGACGGAACAAAGAATTTGAAAACTACCGTCACAATAAAAACAATTGTTGATATTTGTTTGTGTTTTTTTGTTACTGTTGCCGCTCGGCCTATTTACCCAAATATTTGTTTAGTCATAGGTGTTCGTGTGTTACTTGCAACATGCATCGGCTTCGCAGCAACTTTTCCAGCTAATGGCGATAAGATACAATGTCGTCCATACCCCAATGCAAACAAATTGTGTAAGGCAGTTCGGTCAACCAGGCGGGCGGGACGGAAAGAACGAAGTGCACGAACGAACAAGCGGATGGACGGACGAACAGACAGCCAAAGGGGCGAGCCTTAGATACAAATCAATAAATACTTTCGGAGTTGGGTGCAACCCGTGGAAATCGAACCAAATCTTTGCGTGGCTGCTGCCAGCGATTCCTGGGACTACCTTCCAACTCACTGCACCCAAGGCATGTGTCAGTTCAGGCTCTGCGTTTCATTTATCAAACGCCAGCGAAACGTTGCCCATCCATTCAAGTGGGTCATCAACATCGTCACCAAACGTTATTACCAATTCACCCGATTGCCTCTTATCAACCACAAATACGTTTCCCAATTACGAACTCCGTTAGACTTAACAACGGCCTCTGCGGCCCAAACAAACCCGATAGCCAATAAATTTCCAACTAGTTTGTGTTTGTGCCTTCACAGATTACGTAAAAATCGTAACTAACTTTGTAAGTGGTAGTCGTTCCTTTGTTGGGGTTGTTTACTGTACGAGAATTGGAATGCTTTTGGAAAATGCATTTGTTTACACATGGAAAATATTGAAGTCCGCAATTGAGACTTTTATTGTTATTCAGAACACAAACGGATAAGCAGCGAGCATTCCTTAAAAATGCCATGAAATTTCACACCGCCGATCCCCAGCAACTGCAGGGCCAAACACGTACAGACGGGCTGAGAGAGGGGGGAAGGAGTAGGCAAGGAGGCGGGCAGGCAGAGCTTGAGAGAGCTTGTCAGGCTGTCAGGGAGGCTTGACTGTCAAACCCAAACGTCTTAGCTGCGACTCGACTCATTGGGGCTGGGCACAGGCCCCACCCCCATCTGAATTTAAATCCAAGTCCCTTCCCGCTCCCGCCTTGGCAACGACCCCGCCCCCATCGTTAACGAGACAAGCTATGGCGATAACGTCATGAGCCGTGGACTAAACCGCTTGTAATTGATCGTGTCTTTGACATTAGAAAACATTTTCGTTGTCTCTCCTTCAGTTCGTCTGTCCGACTGTCCGACTGTCTGCCAGTCTATCTGTCTGTCTGTCTGTCTGTCTGCCAGCCTGCCAGTCTGTCTGTCTGCCAGCCTGCCAGTCTGTCTGTCTGCCTGTCTGCCTATCGCTGCGCTCGCCTTTGTCTATTTGTCTCTGCGTCTTCGACTGTCTACTCGTTGCCATGAAAAATGTAACGCAAAACACGCCAAGAGACGCCGCCAACTGGTGCACGGTGGCTAATAAAGCGCATGGAAGGCGAACGCACGCAGCGACAATAAATCCACTTAGGCGTGCAGCAAGAGGAAGCCAAACAAGGCCGCCAAGAGACGTGGCCGCCGGCAACAGGCAACAGGCAGCCACAGACTGTCAGGCCGTCGTCAGGCCCCCGACTGTCCACATTGTTGGGAGCGGGCCTCCCACTGCCCAGCCAAAGCGGTACTTGGCCCGGCCTGTAAGGATCGTTAATCGGGTAACACAAACAAAAAGCTGCAACCAAACATTACAATTACAATAACGATAACAAAAATCGATAAGTTCGTATTACGAATTGAAGTACAATTAAAAATCGACCTTTGATAAATTCAATCAAATTTTCTGTTTCATTATTTATTTTCCGGGACATAAGTGCTGTCAGCTATTAATGTGAGTGATAATTTGGTCTGCGCTCAAATGTGTATCCTGTGGGTGACTCAGCACACTCGAACGCAGAGTACGCCGAGTCATCCCATAGACCTTTTGGCGGTCAATGAAGCGTGCCGCTGACCCACAGACAGCAAAGTGTTTCAAATTGCTAAGCGGCTTTCAGTTATTCAGCGCCATCTTACGGCAAGCAGTGGCAATTAATTCCCAAACAGCACCGACAACGACTAAGAGGTTCAGCCATTGAGTGACTGGGCAACTAAGCGACTGAGCAACTAAGCGACTGACCAACTGAGCATCTGAGCGACTGAACGACTGAGTGACTGACGACTGAGTAACTAAGCGACTGAACGACTGAGTGACTGACGACTGAGTAACTAAGCGACTGAACGACTGAACGACTGAACAACTGATACAAAAGCAATGAACAATGACCAATGACCAATCGGATATTGCGCAATGAAGCTTGTATTTCAATTGCCTCTGTAGCCGGCATTGGCATCTGTGAGTTTCCGCTGACTTCCCGGCTCCAGTCCCAGTCTCAGTCCCAGCCCCAGCCCCGGCCTCAGCCCCGCTCCAGCTCTGAATACAGCCACAGCCATGGTCACGGCTTCACCAGCGCCGACAGGTCAGAGAGAAGTTTGTTGCAAAAGCCGCTCGCGCCTATAGGGATTCGGGAGTTATGCAAAGAGCCGTTAGACGAGTGAAAGTGATGGCTGCAGGTGGCAGCAGGTGGCACTCTGGCAAAAGTTGCCAGAGATGATGCCAGAGATGACGGAAGCGCTTTGGGTCTCGTTTCAAGGCGAGCCAGCTTGGGCTCTTCACGTGATCAATTGATCACCCAAACATTTGGTCAATCCGACCATCAATCAATCAATCAATCAATCAATCAATCAATCCATCGACCAGCAACAACAATCAATTGGCAAGGCCCAACTTCGTTACTTTCGGTTTGTCATTCGCTCGCGAAATACGAAACCCAAGAAACTTTCCGGTGAAAATGATTATCACGATCGTAATGATTATGACGATCATATCGATAGTTATTGATAGAGTTATGATTATTATTATTATTATTATTATTATTATTATTATTATAAATGTTATCTTTAAAATAAAACATGCACACGTATTCCGATGCGGTTTAAATGCTGGTAACCGGATTCCGGATCGGCTTCGGATTCTGTTCATCCGTCGCGCTCGTACCACCGGACCACCCGTACCAGCCGTACCCCCCGTACCACCCATCCCATCCGTTCCACCCGTGCCACCCGTGCCACTCTGCCCACCCGTGCCACTCCGCCCACCCTTTTTATCAGCCCAGAGACTGGGAACAAAGCAAACACCTTTTATTTGTTTTCGGGACTGCGATTGTTCGGATGTTGGGGAAGTGGAGAAGTGGAGGCCGTGGCGCTATGTGAGATCCAAAACAATATACAAAATTTATTGTTCACCTTTGCGGAATTCAAAGGGACTCCCAAGAACCCAACGTAAGATGGGGATAAATGATATTTAAGCACATGATCAGAGTGCAGAACGGCCACAGCGAGGCTCTGGCCTGGAGTCTCTGGGATCTGAAATCTTATATGAAGATTCTCGCGGATGAAACTGTGCTCACCGGGGGAAATGGGATCTCCCTTCTCTGCCGCATGACCAAGTGTCGCCCCCATCGGCATACCATGAGCTGGAACAATGCCGATCACTTTCTACACTTCATTTCTACGGCCATCGCATTGTTCTTTAAAGCACTCAAGGCACAAGAGTGTCACGCAATTCATCAGCGCTCGGTATTCGGTTGATAGTTTTCACTGTACTTCAGGCATAGGCATTGTAGAAAGCGTTAAATGCTAAATGGCATACCTGGAACTCATACCCGAAGAAACAGAAGAAAAACCTTTCATATCCACAACAAAGGATGACAACTGCCACTTAAATTTCAATAGCTTTTGCAGAACAATACGCGACATCAGCATCAAACAAACATCCAAACGCAGTAGAAGTGAATAACAACGCCGCAGCCAAGCCACGACATCCAAGCCCCAATACCTCCATAGCCATTCCATAGCGATTCCTTGATGCCACGCTGCCACGTTGCCGCGTTGCCACGACTCCTAGAAGGAGAGGGAGCTACGAGTACAAATGCGATTACGAGCATGTAATGTCAATCATTGATCGTGCCTATAACGAGGAGATGGCGATGGCGATGGAGATGGAGTTGGAGATGGAGTTGGCGATGGCGATGGAGATGAAGTCGTTCGCTCTCCTTCCAAGAACTGCGGAACATAAAAGGCCCCTCACTCACGGGCGACAGTTCATTAAAAAGAAATTAGAGGATGGGAATATGTATGTGTATAAAGAGGAAAGGGTCGGGAACGGGGACAGGTTGGTGTTGTTGTTGTTGTTGTTGTTGTTGTTGTTGGTTAGGAACAATCATAAAAACTGAAATGTCAGTTTATGAGCGAGCAGGCAAAAATCTACCCTAACCGCGAGAGTATCTCAAACAAAGATGGGCGAGGCAGTCGCAGTGGCAGTGGCAATGGGAGAGGGAGAGGGTGAAGATAAGGTAGGGGAAGAGTGAGAGGTGTGACCGACAGGAACTTCAACAGAAAGGTTCGTCAATAGACAAAACACACACACACACACACAGAGAGAGAGAACAATTCGTAGAACTGAATAAGTTTTAA
Organism: Zaprionus lineosus; assembly: GCA_035044505.1. Taxonomy (NCBI): domain Eukaryota; kingdom Metazoa; phylum Arthropoda; class Insecta; order Diptera; family Drosophilidae; genus Zaprionus; species Zaprionus lineosus. Next base: position 261,451 of record JAWNNX010000662.1, on the reverse strand, counting down.
TATGCAATCGAGTTTCCGGGGAATAATTCCTTGGAAAAGCTAAGTGAAAAAAAAAAAAAATATATGAATAAACAGTTTACAGGATAATACAGGGTACACGGCAAAGCTGAGCACGCCGTATAAGCTTCCGGTCCAAGGAAAGGACATCCTGCATATCTGTCCGCACTTTGTTCGGCTCAACTTTGAGGCAACCCCAAGCCATGAGAGGCAGCTACCTCGAAGTTCAGGCTGCCCGCCTCTTGATTGCTTTTCGTTGCAAAACATTTATAACATTCAACAATAAACATTAAACATTAAACATGGACATAAACAAGAAACATAAAGACGACACAAAATTAAAAGAAACAACATCAAAGCTGAAAAAAAAATTAAAACACTCAAAGCGCGTTTCACGCAACGCCAACAAAAGCGACGCATTTTACGGGTCGGAAATGAGACACACACACACACACACACGCACACACACACACACGAACTGGAGCCTATACACATGCAAATAATTAATTTTACTTTTATTTATTATCAGGTTTTGTTTTGTTCATTGCTATTATTCACCTGGAAGTGAAATTAAAGCTGCCCAAGACGCGGGGTCAGGGGGCCAAAAGGTCACCAAATTCCCAACGCCTTTCGTGTCCCCAGTCACTGAACCCCACCAGACAAGGGCTTGAAATGAAAGTCGTGAGTGATAACGCCAGCGATCCAATAAAAATACCGGCTCCTTACGCAATCGTGTATAAAAATTTAAAATAAAACTTTAAATTTCTGCTTTGAACCTTAAGTCAAATTTCAAAATTTGAAAAACGCAGTTTTTAACTTCGAAATGAAAACGGAAATTATTTGTCAACGCTTCGAGGTGAACTGTGGATGTGGCAAGTGAATCGATATGTGGCTTTCGGATCAGTCATCTTTGTTATATGTAAATGAACTGAACTGATTCACATTTCAATGTTAACAATGAACCAATGAACTGGCTCAAGAACCATCGATTGAAAGCCTCAGGTTTTTATTCCGAACTTGCGGCAGGTTGCAAATTTGATTTCGTAGTCAGAGTCTTAATTGGATTATTAATCATTTAAGTTCCATATAAACCGGTTCAGGAACTGAACTAAAAATAACTATTCATTGAGATATTAGAGCTCTCACTTTAAAGATAATCAATGAACTGGTTCTATAATACAAAGCGAACTTTCTTTAAGTTGTTCTATGAACCAAACAAGCAGCAAAAACATAAATGACATTTTTATTTCGGAACCGAACTAAATAGTTCATGAAGTGAACTATGCACTGAATATTAAAATAATCAATAAACAGATTCTACAAATAAACGAACTTTCTTTGAGTTGTTCATTGAACCAAACAATCAAAAAATAATTAATAATAATCTTTAAAATTCTAAAACTGAACTAAATAGTTCATGGACAAACAATAAGAAGAAAAAAAATGAATAAACTTTAAAATTCAGAACCTGAACTAAATAGTTCATGTACTGTACTTCATGCCGCAAAACTAACTGTTTGCGTATAATGTTCTATGAACCATTCCATTCCAACAGGAGTAGAACTCAAATGAACCAGTTCATGAATCAATCATTAATACTTTTAAAAGCATTAAGACTGCAGTTTAAATGGAGGAGGGGGGGAGACCTTGAAAGAACCAAAGCACACATGAGTTCAAATAATAAATTCATATTGAACCGGTTCGGGAACCGAACCAGCTTAATTTATTAATTTATTAACGCTGCAACTTACAGGCGTAAATTGTTATTGTTATTGTTTTTATCTGCTGTTTCAGTGTTTTGTGTTCGTTTTTCGTTGCCTTTGCTGCACAACATTTTCAAGGCCAAGACGCAAAGGCGACGCTTATGTGGGTGTCTTTCAGCAGGTGTGCGTGTGTGTGTGCGTGTGTGTGTGTGTGTGTGGGTCTGATTGCAAAGTAAGGTTTAGCGGCATTCAATTGGAACGCGACAGTCGACAATAACCACGCCTCAGGTTAACCTATGTTGCGCCGTTTTCAACAATTCGCTGGGTGCCGCGTCAAGTTTGTCGCTTGAGTCTTTCGTTTTGCACATGCCAACAAAATGTCAATTACTTAACTTATGAGTGTTTTATTTATTTAATTAGACGTACACAAGCTACAACTTCAGCTGAGAGATTAACCGTCTCCGACCAGCAGATACCCCGTAAAATTGAAGTGGATGTCCTTTATGCAGTTTGAACATAAAAGAAACCAAATCCTGGAAATAATCCCTGAAATAAATAAAGTCAGGCTTAAGCTGCCGGGTGATATACCCCACCAGGCACTTAGAATAATCACAGGGTATGCCAACAATTTACTAGGTACATGCGCAATTACCCAGAGCTTTGGCATGTCAGGGGCGTGTCTCAGCCTCAATTGGGTTCCCATTTTGATCTGGTTGCCGTTTTTGTTGCTGTTTCGCTTCGCGCAGCGCACGTGCAGCGCCTACACAAATTACGAACGAAGAGACGCGCAGACGGCAACAGCCAAACGACAATCAACGAAAGGCGCTTCAAGGTGCTGGCTGATAAATCACAAAAACAAAGCAAAAGTAAAAAACTAAATACTCTCAAAGAAATTGAACTTTGCGCTAGGGAAATTCATTTCAAACTGTAAATTCATTCAATTAAATTTTCAAAATTTATTCACACCTTAAGCTCAGTCAACGATCGGCGGAGTGCAGCTAAAAATATATCGAACCCGAAGCTTAAAACCCAAAACTTGATTCTCAAAAATCACAAAATATTAAATTCAAAATTTATGTAAAGCGATGCTCAAATCGCAGTCACAATCGCAGTCACAGTCGCAGTCGCAGTCACAGTCGCAGTCGCAGTCGCAGTCAAAGGCGTCGCCACAAAAAAAACAGTCACTGTTAAATTCGCAGTCAGCGTCGCAGTCGAAGTCGAAGTCGAAGTCGAAGTCGAAGTCGCAGTCTGCTTTGTTGCTTGATACTCGTAAAAAAAAGATATGCAAACATAAAAAAAGAAGATGAAAAAAAGAAGAAAAAAGAAGAAAAAGAAGAAGAAAAACAAAATACAAAAATTCAAACATTTTACGACCTTTTGTGGCCTTCAGCATTCTTTGTATCGAATCGTTTGGCAACACTGGAGAGCGCGTTCTCTCTCTCTCTCTCTCGCTCTCTCTTTTTCTGTAAAGCTTGTTCCCACTCCCTCGCGCATTGCCTCTCTCACTTTCTTGCTCTTTGCATACCTGGTCAAAACTCTCTCTCCCCTCTCTCGTGCTACTCCCACTCTGCGGAGTTGCAGAAACTACGACCGATCCGTTGTTATGGTTGTTGTTTTCAGTTTTCCGTTTTCATTTTTCATTTTCCACTTTTTCATTTTCCACATTTTCATTTGTAATTTTGCGCTCTCTTTTTGTTTTGTTTTCCTTCTCTGCCCCTTTTGGTTTTGCATTCGCTGTCGCGACCGCCGCCTGGCCTCAACGAGTGATTCATGCATTAAATTTCACGTTTTAGAGGAAACACCTGGACAAATAGTCAGACGATCGCGCGTTTGTCTGAGTATACAAATTGATAATTATGCGGAACTCTGAGTCAACGTACTCCCGAATTCTGGATGCTGTCCCGCCTGACGACAGTTAAAAATACCCATTTAAATGTACATAAATAAATGAATAAATAAATGGATAAAAAAACAAATAAATAAATAAATAAATAAATAAATAAATTGCCGGTAAATGAAACACAAATGTTTCGTAATCGCTTGAACTCGCTGAACTTTAATTCGGAAACGTGCGTCAGGAGGAGGGGTAGGGGGAGCTTTCGGGGCCACATAATCTGGACGTGATCATGGCCATGTCATGGCAGCTACGTTCCATAAGGTTTCGGCATAGAATGATCTGATTGGAAGACCTTTCAGGTGCACACTCAATGAGCGGCAGCCCTTGTTCCTCAGGCACAACTACAGCTACTTTGCCCATTGAGTGGAGTGGGCGTGGATCTCTTTGTGGTCACCTGCTTGCTTTAGTTTCAGTTCGGGCTCAGGTATTCTTCTTCTTTATGATGCAGTTCTTGTTGTTGTGGTTGTTGTTGTTGTTATTGTCGTTGTCCCTGCGAGTGGACGCCGGTCGCATGAGTAAGCGCGAAATTGGCACGCTATGAGTGGTACTTATTATACCCGTGTACCCGGTGGTACGCGTCCGATCGAATACACCAGATACGACACACACACACACACACACACTACTGTATGTATGGGTGTGGGTATTCCAAAAGGGTTGGCTGGGTCAACATACCGTCAACCGCCAACCGTCAACCGTCAACCGTCAACTGGCGACCGGCGACCGGCGACCAGCGACCGGCGACCGTCAAGCAGCAGCCATCATCACGATCATCTTTAACTTTATAAATACACGAGCTGCCATAGTTGTTGTTGTTGTTGCTATAATTATTATTATTTCCCTTTGTTGTTATTTATGTTGTTTGCTCGACGACTCTCCGTCTGCATTGGTGATCCGAGCCATGGCAAGCCATTCATCCATATACCATTTCCAAGCGACTGCATTCCGCAAATTTTGCACTGCATTGCAGCAAATCAAAGGCAAAGGCAAAAGCAAAAGCAAAGGCACAGCAACAGCAACAACATAACAATACAACAATAATAATAATTATAAAATAATAATAATGAACAACAAACATTTTTTACCAAGCCCAAAACCTCAGGTTGCAAAATTTTCACAAACATCGAGCCTGGAAGGCAATTCATTCGCTACGTCGCGCACGTTTCGGCGATAAAAACAAAAACGAATACAAAACAAAAGGGAGAGCGAGACAAAATATAAATAAAAATAAAAACAAAAAAAGAGAAAACAACAATAAAAAATACACGTTAAGTTAGGCGGAATACCAGAAGCCGTTAAAACGTTCCAAACGAAGTTCTTTGGGTGTTTTACCCAGAAGTTGATTCCTTCTGACAAATCAAAAAAGCGCTCACAACTATCAAATTATTAAGTATAATTATCATTATTATCATAATAATCATAATAATCATTGGTACGGCCATTATGATTATTATATTCAAAAGTATTATTATTCATTTCAGTTCGTCACTCAAAAGTTCAGAGAAAACTATGACTCATAGGCCAAACAAAGGCTTCAGAAAAGAAGATGGCCAAATGAGAGTTATCTGCCCCATGTGGGGCATCATTTATTGCGGCGGCCTAAATGAAGCGCATCTCACATTCACAGAAACTTCATTATCTCTCCATACATCAGTTATATATAGGCATATATAATCATACATATCGACACCTCCTCCATCTTGAAAATATCCAGTCAAAACCAAAGCTAAGTCTATATTTCAACAGACCTCAAACTACTTGGGTATAATTATTATTATAATTATTATTATTGTATATATTATATAGTATTTAGAAGGTAAGAAAGATATCTCTATACATCAGTTATATATAAGTATATATAATCATACATATCAAAAACTCTGCCATCTTGAAAATATCCAGTCAAAACCAAAGCTAAGTCTTTATTTCAACAGACCTCAAACTACTTGGGTATAATTATTATTATTCTATATATTATATAGTATTCAGAAGGTAAGAAAGATATCTTTATACATCAGTTATATATAGGCATATAAAATCATACATATCAAAAGCTCTGCCATCTTGAAAACATCCATTCAAAACCAAAGCTAAGTCTATATTTCAACACACCTCAAACTACTTGGGTATTATTATAACTATAATTATTATTACAATCATTATTAAGTATATATATTATATGGTATTCAGAAGGTAAGAAAGATATCTCTATACATCAGTTATATATAGGCATATATAATCATACATATCAACACCTCCTCCATCTTGAAAATATCCAGTCAAAACCAAAGCGAAGTCTGTATTCCAACACACCTCAAACTACTTGGGTATTATTATAACTATAATTATTATTACAATCATTATTAAGTATATATATTATATGGTATTCAGAAGGTAAGAAAGATATCTCTATACATCAGTTATATATAGGCATATATAATCATACATATCAACACCTCCTCCATCTTGAAAATATCCAGTCAAAACTAAAGCGAAGTCTGTATTTCAACACACCTCAAACTACTTGGGTATTATTATTATTATAATTATTATTATAATTATTATTATAATCATTATTAAGTATATATATTATATGGTATTCAGAAGGTAAGAAAGCAGCTTCCCTTTTATGGCCACGCCTCTTATTTTCGTGCTTTTTCCCAGAGTTATGAATGATTTCCTTTGACCTTCGGCATTGGAGTGTTTGCCAACAATGACTTGTATATTAACCTTCACCTCTAATTGAAATTCACCTAACTCTGCACTTGACCCAGTGTGCGCCAATGGAGCACATCATCGATATTGACGTAAGACCTGCTCCCTCCCCAGGTGGAGGTCTCTAGCCACCGATGCGTGGAGCCGTCATTAAGAAACCCAAAGAGTGGAGAGGCGGCCGAAGAAGAAGAGGAAGAAGAAGCAGAAGAAGACACAACAAACAGTGTTGGAAGAGGAAGAGCATTACTTTTATGCTCACCTTGAACTCGAAGCGAACCCGCGGCTCCGATGTGAAAGCCCAATTGATTGAAGAAAACCCAAATTGGGGTTCACAGGTGAGGGAAGTGAACAAATTAATTAGAATGATGATAAGGTAAGTGCATTCGGGTTGGGGTGCGGCAGGCGTATGACAGGGGGGGAGGGGGATGAGCATACGGTGTGGTGTGGTGTGGCGTGGCGCTTCCGCTGCGCTTCGATTGTCATAACGCAGTGTAAATATTACAGCAAAAGTTCTCAAAAAGACAAAGAGATTTTAATGATATTTTTCAGGGTAACGCATTGCAGTTGCTGCTATTGTTGTGGTGGTGGTGGTAGTGGCGGTGGTGCCACTGGTTATGGTGGTGGAGTTGCAACACCGTGGAACAAACAGAAGAACAAATGTAACGGCCGTTGTCACGGAAAGGCCAATGGGTGCGTTTCTGGGCAGGAAGTTCATTTAATTAACGTGTCAGGCACACGAAGTGCGGATTGGAATGCAAACCCGAATCCTGCTGCAGTTTTGGGTCTGCATCTGGGTGTGACTTATGTGTGTGTGTGTTGTGTGTGTTGTGTGTGTGCCAAACAAAACTAACAATGCAAACAGCGAGTCAAAAGGTAGACAAACGACACACGTGCGTGACCAAAATAGATACTCAATTAGTGTGGCAATAAAACTATTGTAATTGTAGAAGATACCACGAGTCGGAGTGCCGGAGAGGCAGGAGTGGCAGGAGGGTAGCGGAGCTCAAGAATCGGGAATACAAGTCGAAAGATCAAGGGATAGAAATTCTATTTTTCCTTTATTTCTTCATTCTTATTTTTTACTTTGCTGCCACTGCCACTGCCCCTGCCACTGCCCCTGCCACTGCCCCTGCTTCTGCCACTGCCACTGCTGTTGCTGCCCCATCACAAAGGCAACATCATGAAATCGTGCGGCGGGCATGCAAATAAGAACTACATTTACCCTCTCCATCCCCCTCCTGCGCTTAGCCTGAGACAAACATAACATTTTGGTTAGGGGAGATAACCTACATACGTTCCATGTGGACTCCATGCCTGCAGTCGGATACACTCCATACTTTGTGAGGTCTGGACAGCCCAGAGGTGAGAACCTTCCGTCTCCAATACCATATTGTCTATAAGGTAAATATATATATATATATATATATACATAGATAAAGATATATATCTACATACGAAAGTCTAGAGCTTCGGAACCTTTTGGGACTTAATGAAATTTAAAATTAAAAAAAGAAGAACTCGATGAATCTTGAAAAGATTCTGGATTTAGGAGTGTGGAAGAAAATCTTTTGTTATACATTAAATCCAAATCTTTATGGAAACCAGGTTCAGTTTGGATAGAAGTGAAGCCCCCAAATTAAAGAGCTTAAGGACTCAACTTGGAAGAACTCTGGGATGTAGAAGCACACGAAGTACCTCGGTTTTAAGCTTCAATAAGTCAAAGCCTGGAGAGGCACTCAGTACTCCTTCTCTGAAGATCGCAGAAATCGCTAATCGAATCCTCAGATTATCTTGGATTGAGTTCTGCCATCGAAAGTGGAGTATCTTTGGGGAATAATGAAGTCGGAGCCGATTGCAGTAACTGTTACATCGGCCATTTGGTCGATCATTTGCGCTGTCTTCTGCAGGCGATGTGGGCGTTTGATCGAGTATTAAATGATCCGTCAACGTGGGACGTCGATCGGCAATTGATGTTGGAATTATTTTCAATTACAAAGCAAGCAAAGAGACGTACGTACACGTTACGTAGGACCCATAACGATGCCGAGACTTTGACTGCGACTCTGGCCGGAGCAATAATTCAATTGAAAGCTAAAGCTCGCGCCTAATTTGGTCAATCGCATGAATCAGCCCAAGATTCATGATCAGAGCACCAGTCAGACAGACGTTGGGAGGGATCAATTGAGGGGAAGGAGGCGGTGGTGGTGGTGGTGGTGATGGAGACTATAGTAAGCTGTGCAGCCCACAAGCTAGAGGCACTGCAAGCAATAATTTCATATTAGACGAAGGCGAGGACTGAGCGGCTAGGCTGGGGTTGGGTTGATGGTAGGAAGAGTGACGGCCAGAGGATGGGAAAGAAGGGGTCACAGCTATGCAGAGGTATTATATATCCAGCGCCATATGCGGTAGCCGCTGTCATGGCAACACCGACAAAACACAAATAACCCAAACAACCCTGACGAACTCACAAGCGGCTTGGCCTGGTCGACTAGGCTGCCTCTCGTCAAGGTGGGCAGAGAAACTAAAAGCCAATTGATTTTTATACCCTGCACGGAGGTAATCCCGCTGCAGCTACCGCTTGCAACGGCAACGAGGCGGACGCGATGAAACGACTAAACAGGTCACAGCTAGTAACTAGTGGCTACTTCAACTCTAGCTTAGCATTAGTCACTAACTAGGACACAGCCACATCTGCATATGCGGAAAATAGAGAGAGTATTGAAAAGTCGTACATTACGTCCATTGGCGGTTCTAAAGTGTTTATACATATTTCTTGCGTTCCAATTCTGTTGCATTGCTGGTGGAGTGGACAGAAGGGGTTATCGGTATGGGGGAGGGGCAGGCGGCAGGGGGCTCTACGGCACCGTCTTAAATGGCTGTCCATTATGGCATTCGACCCATAGTTATAATTGGCTTGCATTCTAAGCCAGCCAAACGCTAATTGAATAGCTGTGAAATTTGAGGTTAAGCATTGAAAAAAAAAGAAGCAAAATAAAAACAAATCCTTAAAAAGAACGTAGAAAATATTTGCGAAAAAATCAATTTTCTTCGCTTTTCTCTCTAAACAAACTAAACGCATCGTCAAATTAAAAATAAGTTGATATAAATAATTCATCATTTAACAAGTAGTAGGAAGTTCAAGTTAGCTTCCTCCACTCTCGCTGCCCCTCGCCCACTTAGCCACCAAAGTCAACTCTATTATAGCCAAAAGATCGTTATAATTGTTTTTATTAATCATTATGTTCCCCCCACTTACCCGACGGCAGCAGTTAAGGCCGGGCTAACACCGAATGGAAACCCATTTGGATTTCCGGTTCAGGCATCACTCGAAACATGAATTTCAATTCTACGGGGTACAGGGTACAGGGTACAGGGTACAGAGTACAGGGTACAGGGTACAGGGTACAGGGTACAGGGTACAGGGTACAGGGTACAGGGTACAGAGTACAGAGTACAGGGTACAGGGTACAGGGTACAGGGTACAGGGTACAGGGTACAGGGTACAGGGTACAAAGTAGTCTCCCCCCTCCACTGCATTAAATAAATGACTAAGTTTCTGTTTTAAATAAAAAATTGTTGAGCAATAAAACTTCAAAGTGTTCCAAGCTCTATAAAAGCTGGATTTGATTTTTAATTGAAAAATCTTTCAGTTAATGGAAAATATATAATAATTACTTTTGGAATTATATTTTCTTTTCTTAGCAAAAAAAACAGCAAAGTTTTTAAAACTAATTCAATAGAATTTTATAAACTTTTTTTATAATTTTTTTTAAAATAATAAATTATTTAATTACTTTTTCTAAATTATAAATTAATTGAATTATTTTTAAAAATTACAAATTAATTTATTTAATTTTCTTAGTTATAAATCAATTTTATCATTTAAAATGAAAGGAATAATTAAAATAAAAAATATCTGGACTATAAATTAATTTAATTATTTTTTTTTTAATTTTCCAAGCTTTTTATAATTATCTAAGCTAAATAAAAATAGAATAATTCGAATGAAAAATATCTGGACTATTCTTGAATAATAAATTTCAGTTTGATACTTTCGATACTTTGAATGCTTTCGATACTATTGATACTTTCGATACGTTGCTAGCCTAGAGAAATTCCTACACGAATTGTACTCATTTATTGGATTGACGCTTGTTGTCAATGTCATGTTTGTTTGTTGTTTTTTATTAATTTTTATGTATTGCCTTTGTTGTTGTGTCTCTGTGAATGTGTGTGTGTGTGTGGACTGTTGAATGCTGTCACACAGGTGCTGAGTTTTCCATTCTAGTTATTAAGCATGGGGGCCAATTAGAGCGCACTTAAAATGCGAACTCGCAAGTATTCAAAATTCTAACAGGCGCAAAATATTTTTGCTGGCATTCGGAATAAGCAAATGAATAAAACTACACACACACACACATATATATATAAATACATGTGTGTATATATAAGAAGCATATATATTTTTCTCCCTCTCTTTCCTTTTATGACTAAATAATTTACAAATTGCTGAAAACCGGTTCCCTGTTCGCAAGCGACCAAGAATTCTCAAAGACAGCAACCGAATGCTCAATGAATCTTTACCAGCTGCCGTCTGTCCGGTGTCTTTGGCCAGAAACGGTTCCCAGACGATTCAAAATAAGCAAACAAACAAACAAAACAAATCAGCGAAATGAAATGACACGCCCAGTTGCCCATACGCCCAGTCGCCTATTAGCAAGGTACCTGGTACCAAATACCATTTACTTGCTGCCATTTCCCAGTTGTCAGTTGCCAGTTGCCAGTTGCCAGTTGCCAGTTGCCAGCTCCCAGTTGGGCGCTGGCGATAAGGCATGAACAACGCCCACTAAAACAAAGGCGATCCCAAATCGGAGAACAACAGAGACAGAAATGCATTAAGCATTCATTACGCATACATAGATTCAATCCAATTGCATGCCAATATCGATACATTTGCTTTATCGATAACTTCTTATCGGCGACCCAATGTGTTGCCCGTTCAGTTTTGGCTCCAAACTTTGGTGCTATGTCTGCACATTTGGCCTAGATAAATTGCACAGTGGGTCGATCTGCAGAGCGAACTGAATTCCACACAAGCGAAAAGAGAAGACGGGGGTAGACGGGAGAGACGGGGGAGCGGGGTCCAACTGCTGGCAGCGACTATCTCATCAATCCATGTGCAAGAATTTCAGAATCAGAGTCAAGTTTTCGATGGTCGCTGTTGTTGTATCTTTTCTGTTGATGTTGCAATTTGTGTGCCGTTAAAGCATTAAATTGCATAATTTGCAACTTCGCATGGAGCTGTAAAGATACAAAGCAATGTTGCTCTTGGTCTGCGACAGAAACTGAGAAACTGAGGCTGAGGCTGAGGCAGAGACTGAGACTGTGACTGTGACTGAGGCTGAGGCTGAGACTGAGGCTAAGGCGGAGACTGTGACTGAGGCTGAGGCGGAGACTGTGACTGCGACTAGGTTAGAATATTGAGTATGGGTATGGACCTGGGTATAGGTTTGGGTTTAAATCTCAAACTCAATCTTAATCTGAATCTCCATCTCCATCTCATTCTTAATCTCAGTCTAAATGTGGAACTAGGTCTGGGTCTGGGACTGGGCCTGCATCTTTTTGGCTGGCACGAACACGTGATCGCGAAATGGAAAGCGTTGTCTTATCGTATATTGCAGCTGACATAGTTTCCGGGAGCGACTAAGGAACAATAGAGAGTTGAGGGAGGTTCCAAGCTCAAAACTCACACGTTGCATTTTAATGGTATGGCAGATGAAAGAGTTTCTCGGCCGGAAATGTCAAACATCAAATTTCGTAACGACTTAATCAGTTGGAAGAGTCATCAACACCATCACAAACATCATCATCATCATCATCATCAACATCACCAACATCATCATCATCATCATCATCATCAACATCAGTTTGATCATCATAATGAAATTGATTTAATTTTACCTTGGATTGAAATTATATTGTTTTTGGATTACTTTGGAATTCAGATTTTGATTAATTACAAGGCGCTGGACTGCACTCAACCGCCCGGAACCCCTGTCCTTTCCCCACTCCCAATCCCTGCCCCTGCCCCTGCCACTGCTGTTGACCAAGCCCTAGACCTTACCTCAATCTGATACAATATTATTCATCACCGTCTCTGCCTTACTCTTCCTTCGCCCCAACCACTTCTTCATCATCTTCTGCATTACAGCGCTGTACCTGTCGTCTCTGGTATCAAGTCGGGCCCTTAATTTCTCTCCCCTGACGTTTGAGCTGCTCTTCTTGGGTTCAAATGAGTTCAAAATGCGCTGACCGCCCCCTCTCTTTGGTTGGATCGAAAGGTATTTATTTACCTTTTTATTCGTATTCTGTGCTCTTCCAAGCTTATATACATATATATATATAGATATATATACATGTGCTTCGCCCTGTTTCAGTCCGTTATTTCGATTTTGTTTGTTGTTTTTATCAATTCTTCAACATTTACATACATTTCTATCTCACATAATACCCTACACAGGGCACAGTACATCGATTTTGTCAACAATGATCTTTGTGACTTGTCTGTAACCGCATTTTCAGTCGGGGGTTGAACGAATTAAAAAAAAAAGTGTATGAGAAAAGTCAATATGAGACACACTTATTGAGAGGTGATGTGGTGTTAGTGGAGGGGAAAGGATACGCAGCCTTCGGTGTGACGTTACGTTTTTTTAATGTGTGTTTATGTTTGCCCGGTTTAGTTTTTTAGAGCGGCTTTTATTGAGCTGTCGCTTATCATTATTCAAATATTTTACCTAGACGCACACATTCCGATCTCTTCTACCATCTTTTAGGGGCGATAACAATTACAAGTAATTTTTACTTTTATTTTTTTTTTTATGTTTTTTTTTTTTTTGACGATTTCGAGGTTCTTTTAGTTGGGTATTACAATCAACTGACGTTCAAGTGCAGCGTTTCCGCTTGTACGCTTCAGTTACCCAAAATAATGCAGTGGTGGATGAGGGAGGTGAGGTGTAAATTATAAATGAGGGTACTTACTTTGCCGGCTGCTTTTTTAAAACGTCGAGTGGCCTCGCTGATCAAATCCCTGACGAGCAGCTCACCAGAGCCGCAGGGCACCACAATGCGAATATCGCCAAAACAAACGGTCACCTTCATAGTTTTGATTTTAGTTTTAATTTAGCACAACACAAATTAATTCACTTTTATTTCAAATATGATTATTTTTGTTACGCACTTGATCGAATTCTAAACACGGTTCATTTATTGTAAATATTTTTATTTGTCTTCACGAACTTCACGTTTTTGTTGTTTCTGTTGTTTCTGTTGTTTCTGTTGTGGTTGTTGTTCTTGTTTTTGTCTGGTGCTGGCATTTGGCTTTGACATCATCTTATCGCAGCTCCTCGACGTACCACAGCAGCTGCATACGATTTTGTGTTTCTGTATGTATTGTTGTTCCTATTCGTCTAGTTGGTGTTCGCTGGCATTTGTGCGAGCGAGATGGCTGAAAGGACTTTTACGTTGGTGCTGTGGCTACGACTGCGCACTTGACAGCAGCTGTACACACGACAGAAAAAACGTTCTTTTTTGTTCACCTACCACCGCCAGAAAGAACTATCGCGTGTGCGTGCGCGCGTGCGTATATGTGTATAGGTGGATAGGTGTATATATGTGTGTGTGTGTGTGTGTATTCTTGCATGTGTGTGTAAAGAAGAGCGCCAAGCTGTGTATTGTTTTATTCTGTTATCGAGTTTATCTCTCGCGCTCTCAATGCAGGATGCACTCGTCAATGCAGTTCTTTTATCTCTCGCTCTTTTAGTTGTTAATAGGTTTTCTGTTTTTATTTACTTAATATATTCCACTATATTTATTAGTAACTGTTGTTACTCATATCGTTCGTCATTGTTATTGCTGTATGAATCACACGCGCATTCGTTATACAAAACGAGTTGCAACAATAACAGAAAAAGCCAAACAACAAGCCGAGATCATCGGAAACGTTTTAACTAAGCGCAAAAACACGTTAAACAACAATAACAAAGGCTGCACCCCAAAGCTGCAACTGCAACTGCAGCTACAATTAAAATTATTTTTGTTTTCAAAATTTTGGTTTTATTTACGAATTAAACAGCTACAAAGCTTTTACTTCAAGTTAACTTGTCGCCTATTCTACCAACTGGTGGTACACATATTCCGTTCGATCACTTTTCGTCGTTCGCAACGTCGTTTCGTGGTTATCTTTTTTATGAGTGTTAGCGTCGTTTTGCTTTAATTTTTTCTTTGCTTGATACTAAGTACACTAGTCTTTAAACGGTAGTATATTCACTTCACTTGTTCACAATTCCAAACAATCGTCATTTGGTGCAATTTAACGTGTTATTTCAAATACAAAAAAAAAAAAAAAACAACTTTCGAGAGTTGAACATCGCGCTGCAATACAAACGTTGTCTCCGCGTCAAATGCCAACAACAACTAGCGATAATTATGACTATTTTAAATCGATGTTTCTTTCGATACGTATATACGATATTAGACGTGAACATGTAGTAACAGCGTACTTAAACCGGTTTCGATATTTTTAGGCATGCTACATATTGTCAGTATATTCAGTCATTTTTATATATATTTAAAAAAAACTGTCAAATACTTACAGCTAAGCTTTATGTTTCTTTCAATTTTACTTATTTTACAAATTACAATGTATACTCAAATCTCGTTAATAAGAGTAACTATTAATTAATGGATGCAAAATGTGTATGACGCAAACAAACAAATTATTTTATAATTATGTTTTACAAGTCATTTGGCCAGTGTAACCGTATACATACCAATATTCTGAGATGCAGCTGGTGCGTATTTAAATTTACGTTTGGTATTTGAAGTTAGTTCATTTAAATATGAATTTATTTAATGTAAAATTACATAATTTAAATAAATAAATAACATAAATTTAAATTTAATGTTGACTCTATTTATTTATTGTGCGAAAAGCAAAACATATACTGGTATAAGTTTGTTTACAATTTCCGTTTATTTTTAGATTTCCCAAGAACGGTCACATCACAAAATGTGGACCGGTCCCGCGATTTATTTTCAACATCTTCATATATTTTTCTAACACCGAAAACACAATTTAAATACAAAAATACGCAATTCAATTTGTGATAATGGAAACTCAATCAAACGGAATTCAAAATAACAAGACAATAATGTATGTATTAAATCTGCAGCTGTACGCCTTCTTCTTTTTAACCTAGGTTGTGTTTTAGATGCACCAATATCCCGGAACTTTTTCTTGACAAATTTGTGGCCCGTTCGCATTTTAGTCGCTTTGGAAATCTAGTTAACTTCGTGCTCCACCCGCGCCGTATGACATGCACTGTCAGTTATGCCAATGAGGAAGACGCTGCTGTAGCGCTAAAGGATGGCAATGTTTACAACGGACACGAATTTGAAATGTCGTTTGTGGATCCCGAAAGTGCACCCATTCAAAAGACAAAGGAATGGGTTGATCCCGATGTACAAGCTGAACTAAGTGCTCTAAGTGGAGGTAGCTGGCGCAACGAATACACAACAAACAAACCCAGCACATTTAATGGAATAACAAAATTGTCAACAAACCAGGGCAATGGAAAAGTCGCACAAACAACTGCAAGCAATATTGATCGTGATCGAAGTCGCTCCACTTCCCAATACAAAACGGCTAAGAAAGAGCTTGAGGCCATAATGCGAAAAAGAGCGATTTCTAGCGAGGAAAAGTATCGCATACTAGACGCTCGCGACAAATTAATACGCCTGAACCAGCAACGTGATATTTCTGGTAATCAAAGACTGCACGGCTATTGCCAGGACATGTGTCCGGAAAAGGAACGTGTACTACGTGAGTTTCAACGCCAGGTAGCTGTCTATGAGCTTAAACCGGGCTCGGATGAGCTAATTTGCAATGAGGTAGCACTTAAACAATATTCCCGCAGTAGTGCTGACCAGGAAACTCCGTTGTCACATGAACTACGCTCAGAATCTGCCCTAAATATGACTATGTGCTATTTAATGTTCGAAATAATGGATTTGTGTGAAAAGAGTGACACCCATCTGGGGGACTGGTTTCATTTTGTCTGGGATCGCACTCGCTCTATAAGAAAGGAAATAACGCAGCAAGAGCTCTGCTCTCTGGAATCAGTAAAACTGGTGGAGCAATGTGCACGCTTTCATATACACTGTGCCGCACGTCTTGTTGCCGAGGATCCAAGTGTCTTCGATACCAAAATCAATGCTGAGAATCTAACAAAATGCCTACAAACGCTTAAATACATGTATCATGATCTCCGCCTGAAAGGCATACAGTGTCCACGTGAAGACGAGTTCCGTGGCTACATTGTGCTCCTTAATCTCGCCGATGCAAACTTTCTGTGGGACATTAGTCAGTTGCCCGTTGAGCTGCAAAGCTGCTCGAAAGTCCGACGTGCAATTCAATTTTACTTGGCTTTGCAAGATACGAACTTCGTTCGGTTTTTTCAAATGTTACGCGACCCAGAGACCAGTTATATGGATGCTTGTATACTGACCACATACTTCACACGTCTACGTGTGCTTGCACTGCAGCGTCTTGTCCAAGCCTATCGGGCACCGCGAAAAAATGAGATGTCATTACCACTCAGCTATATACGCCAGATGCTTTCGTTTCCCAACGACTCCGAAACGGTAGATTTCTTGGAGTGTTACGGCCTCAACGTGAGCGAAACGAACCGTGTGGAACTTACTCGTCCACGCGCACCTGAGCAATACAAGCTCCGCAGACAATATGAGGTAAATACTTGTCACAGTCTTCAGGAAAGCAAATATTTAAATCAATTCCATCTCCTGTGAACTTCATGTTTAAAATGGCAATTTATTTTCCATCTCGCTTTAATTGGTTGTACTAACGACTGTTTCTCTCTCTTTCGTTTTTGCGCAGTTGGTTGAGTCGAAACGCCAGCAAAGCGTTGGCGAATGCATTTCTGGAGAGCCGCTGCCGGCAGAGCGGATGTATATGAATCATGAGCCCCATAACAGTTTCAATGAATTGGGTTACCTTAAGACCAGCGCTTGGTCAGCCCTAGACCAACTGCCGGATAGCGAACGAACGATTGAAGAAGTAACACAAACAGACAGGAAAGCCACAGTGCCAAGCCCGCCAACTGTGACAGCACTGAGAGCATTTAGCTCTCCACCAAGTTTAATAACAACTCCTCCTGTGAAATTTTCATTGCCGAAAGTTGAGCCAGCGGCAGCACCACCCATCTCCACAACGATAAAACCCGCAACAACGGATAATTTATTTAAAGCTTCTTTGTTCACGGCGCCAACTGCACCCATATTAAAGCCTGCAACACCGGTCCTGCCACAGCTGCCGCAAGTGAAGACAACAGGATTCAGCTTTGCGATGCCGCCCCCTCAAATGATGCCAGGCGGAAGCAGTGGAAGCATATTCCAATTTAGACCGAGTGGCAACACAGCTGGTGCCTTCAGCTTTTCATCAACCAATGCCCCAACGCCAGCGAGAGGAACAGAAACATTTTTTGCGCCACCATTAGCCCAAGCGTATGAAAAAGCCAAGGAGGAGAAACTAGCAACGCTGCAGAACGCCATTGCACAGGCTAAGCAGAAGATGCAAGTCTTGGAAAAAACCAAGATGGCCCAAACAGAACAATTGCGTCAACAGCAGATCATGGAAAAGCATCGTTTACAGGCGTTGGCCCAGGAGGAGGAAAAGCGTCGCCAGAATCAATCGAAATATGAAAAGTTGGCAGCAGAAAGAGCAGCTGCGGCCGCTGAAAAGGAACATCGTCTACGTGCAAGCCTTTCTGAGGCATTTCAAAAGTCACTCTACGAGGAGTTACTCAACGAGCAAGTTAACCAGGAAGTGGATCACATTTGTGAGGAGGAGTTCCACTTGCATCGAAAAACATTGCATTCGTATGATGAGCTTTTAGTGGAGATGATTGGAGATATAGTGAAGCAACAGACACTACATGTCGATAACGAACTGTCACTTTTGCGACGTTATTGGCTGCGCTGGCGCAACTATCGACGTGACCAGAAGCACAAGGAGGTGCTACTCACGAATGTGCCCCTTAGCTTTTGTGCTTTGGACAGCAGTCGCTTAATGAACGTAGCGACAATAAAGCAACCACTGAGGATGATGAGTCGCTATCGGCAGGGCGAGGCCTGCGACTATCGGCAAGTACTTTCAGGCATTGAGGAGCAGTGCTGGCTCAAGTTGGATCTCTGGGAGTTAATTTCGCGCGAAATGGAGCATAGGCAATTCACGCCAGGACGTCGTCATTTCTTCAAGCTATTGCTATCACTGCCAGAGGACCCCGAAGGACTGATCATTGAACATGCTCTGGATCGTGGCCTGCTGCAACACCCATTGGAAAACAATGCACATATCGATGGTCAGGGTGAGGGCTATATCAATGGACTGGCGCATGGAGTAGCGCTTTGCGTGAATAAATTAAAAGGCATTCCAAGTATCCATAACAAAGCACAGTTAACTGATGCAGACGGAATCGTGTTCTATATAAACTCCAATCAACTGCGAGAGGCTCACGATAGAATTCAATTTCTCTGTAAGACCAGCGGCTGCAGCTATGTAGCTATTATTGCCCAAGACGAGGAGACACATCGGAAATCGGAGCAACTGGCACAGCAGCTGAATCTGGACTCCGTGCGGGCACATCGCATTTATCGCTACAATGCGATGACATTGGGTAAGCAAAGGAGGCAGTTGGTCGCGATGCTGCAGTGCGCTGTGAAATTCGTGGCAAAGCAATCACATCAGAGTCGTGGTCAATTGCAACAAGCCGTATTGCGCACGTGGATCTTGGATAATTTGGGAGACGCACTGTTCCAGCGTCTAAAATGTGTGGCACAAAAGGATGTGGCCATTGGACGGCGGTGCCGTCAATCACCTCAATTCTGCGTAAATTTGTATAACGAGGGAGTCCGTCGTCTGCAATTGGTGGCTAAGGAATCCCTCGAAGATTGTCCCAAATTCCCCCACGAGCTACGAGCATATGTTAGTCCTCTCACGTCACAGGAGGTGCTACCCAATCATCTAGAATACTTTTTACCTGGCTGGCATTTAAGCGAAAATCGTTCAAGGATTGCAGAGATATTGGAGCAAGCTAAGCTGCCCGAGGCGATGCCATTGCCATTGTCATCTGGCAATCCGATAAATGAGAAGCGGAATGTCTGTAAATGGATGCTGAACTTTGCGCAATTAAGTCAGGAGGAAGCGTTCGTTGGTTCAGTATCATTGCAAGCAATACAGGCATTGGAGATGCAACGTTGCTCGGGAGACGTTAACTATCTTGATATTATTGAGATATTTGCCAAGGAGCGACTCAATTGTGTGTTGCGGCAAAATGAAGACAAACTGCCAACTGCCATCGTGTATAGAAAGCATACAATGAAGAAGAACTGCGAGTCCAACTGGTACTATGAATGGTACGCCCCAGAACTTGAAACTGTAGATCATGGCAACGTCGTGGAACATGTGAAGGTGCGCGAAAAGCAGAAACCACCGGAGCTTAATTATGATCAGGTGATAAGCCGGGCACAAGACTTGCTGGACAAGAGCCAGCAGCAGAATAAGAAACGCAAAATCTTAACGGATTTGAATGAATCGTTAGATAGACTGGAAGGAAATATACTTCGCTTTGACCGTAGTGTTCTGTCAGGTGTGCCTGTTATGCATGAAACAGGACTTGAACAACAATCTAACAATAAGCCGAAGACTTCACCCAAACGACAACGCATGTCTACCTCCACATATGATTCCATGGATCTTTTGGATCGCACTGAGCGCTTGATTGATGCCAGTCAAATGGCAGAGCAGCGACGGTCAATTGTG
Source organism: Zaprionus lineosus (assembly GCA_035044505.1). Lineage (NCBI taxonomy): Eukaryota > Metazoa > Arthropoda > Insecta > Diptera > Drosophilidae > Zaprionus > Zaprionus lineosus. The sequence goes on along the minus strand of JAWNNX010000662.1, from coordinate 241,242 downwards.
CTGCAACGTGCCAAAGAAATGTTATAATTGTCTAGTTTCTATTTACAAGTCATAGTTGCATTAAACGGTTCATTTATTTTAATATCACAATTAGCATTTTGTAAAATTACTAACAAAAATTAAAAAGCTTAAGCTTGTGTTTTTAAAAAAAATATTAACATTAAATTATATTTATCTAATAATCCGAAAAGTATGCTATATTGTATGTTAATCGTTGTTCAACACTTTTCGATAATAGTCACACTATCGCAGACGACTGGCTGCAAACTTATCGTTATCGGCTTACTCTTTGCTTTTGAATTTCAAATTACAAAAGTAGTAGAGCATTTTATCCCTTTTTTTTTGATATTTTTTTATTTTTTATTATGCATGAATTGAAAATTTGAATCTATTTACATATTTTCAAAAATTACGTTAAAATTAATTTACCGCCTTAGTAATAAATATTTAAAAATTCAAATTTAAATAAATAAATTCGTCGTAGTACCTTCTTTGCTGGAGCCTGGTTTGTGCATTGGCTAAAACAGCTCCAATGTTTCTATGTTTAAGTCAGGATGATAGATGAAATAGACCGTATTTTAAAATGTTTCCAGCCTCTGATTATAAATTTGGTCCCCTTCTGTACACTGTACCCTGTACCCTGTAGATCTTTTATTTCGAGATATATTTTTTGAATTCTCTTTCTGTGTGACAAGATGGCAACTTCCCAAATTTGGATTCCATAACTTCTTTTACATCGAAGAAATTGTTTACTATTTCTGTTTATTAGCCAGGTCAATTCTCGGTTAGCTAACTATCTTTGTGTAGGGTTTGCCAACTTTAGTGGTAGTAGTGTCTCATTTATTTAAATGGCAGGTGGTTTTAAGCTATTTCCAATTAATTGTCATCCTCAGTATACGATGTATACGATATAAGTATACGATCATCATCATTCGCCTAAGCGGCCTCAGAAATAAACATATGGGAGTGGCTGTAAAATTTCACAGATTATTATACATTTTATTTAATTGTCAATAGGAGCTTTGTAAATTCATATTTATTTAGCAGAATTTATAATGTAAATATTATCAGAACTATATTTATAGTCGTAAGGTTTTTATTATCTTCAGATTTTGGTAATTTTGCTAAAGTATAATCAAAATTTTCAATTATTAAACGCTAAATTAAAGCAGAGTACCAAATTAACATTTGAAATTAAGCAATAATAACGGCCTCTCCTCTGATACCAAAGTATATATAGTTTCATACGAACAATTATTTTTTTTTTTGGTCAAAATAGAGTTAAATAATTGCGGTTTGGAAATGTTTAAGCTTATTGGATTACATCGCGTGAAGGAAGGTAAGCTTTTGGTCCCTGGATGGACGGACGACCGTAAAAGGTAAAAGGTGTATAATTTTGAATTATCCTTCAGCTTGCAATGTTGGCACACTGGTGAAAACTTTCCAAACACAATCCCTTAAGTCGACTGTCCAGTTGACAAAGAATTACAATACTTTCATTAAGCGCAAATCCTCCGCGCCACCGGTTGCTCGAAAATATTCGATAAGCCATTCGAAAAATGTCAATGATGCTCGTGTTGGAGTGCCCCTGATTCTCAATCATTACGCCAATGAAAGAAAATTGTGGGCAGGCTTGCATGGACAGCGTTGCTATGCGACGTCGCAAAAGATGGAAAAGAAAATAACTAAGCAGCCGTCTGAGGACAAGGAAACGGATTCAAAGCTCAAGTCCCAGTATTGCCCAGTGAATGCACTGAAAGCTTTTGTGCCCTTGCCGCAAATGATCCTGAAAACCATTCCAAATATGCGAGAAGTAGTTTTGAGGAAAACGAAAAGCCGATCTATGAAATCAATAAATTACGCTGTGAATACATTCGAAACAAATCTTAGGGCTGTTCGAATGGCATGTCCACTTAACCTGAAGGTGCCCCCCTTCGATGAAGACACAAAAATGACGCAAAACACAAAAACCAATACATTTTCCAGCGTCGTAAAAGCTCCAAAACGGATTTCCACAGCTACAGTAATTGAAACACCACAGGTGACACCTCAAAAAATTGACGAACCGTCGGAGAACATAAAGCGTCAGGCAGAGAGGCAAGACCTGAAGCATCTTCTTGGGGATCTTTTGCCAGTTAAGCTTTCAAAACCGAATGAATCGAACGGTGAATTCAATAAGGCTTCGGCTTTGTTCAACATTATGACAAACAACAATGAACATCGTAAGTTTTTGTATAGCAAACAATTCAGCAAAAACCCGGAAAGCCCCCACCTCAACCCCAATTCCGCGATTATGTCAAAGACAATTCTTCCAAGCCGAAGGCGAAGCTTAGTAATGAGCCCGATGCAGACAGCGGACAGAGCACAGGCATCTCTTAAGCAAAAGCTACAGATGCTATTGGACATTTCTGCCGACGACAGTATATAAAATGGCGTCGCATCACTTAAAAACAAGCATAAACAATAGGACCGAATTTGTAATTTTAATCTTATCGATGTCACATCAAGAAATTGTTTCACATTACAATCATACTTAAGGAAAATATTTTCAACAGACTTATACGTGGAATTGTGCAAAAAATTCTAAATTAAATGTTTAGTAGAAAATAAAGCTTTCGAGCTTTATTTTTGAAATTGATTGAGGGAAATAAATTAATAATTGTATACTAATTTCTTCGATGAAATGAACTTTTTTTAATTCCATATAAATTGCAACCTTCAACTAACTGTGCAATGCATACATATCCTGGACTTTAACCCCGGTAAACATAATTTATTTATTTTCAGAAGGCACCTTCTTGTTTTGGTCGCAAATTGTCGTGCTTTTAGTTTGCGAAATTGCAGGCACAGAAATCCAACTAGATTCTTGTGGAAGGGGAGAAACGCAGCTGCTAGAAAGAGACAGACAATCCATTGTGACTAATAGAGTTAAGGGCGATAAACATGTTTATCATTTCACCAAAACAATCGGCCATTGGCGCATCCGATGAAAAGCAAAACAAAAATAAAGTGAAAGGCGGCGCACGCGATCTTTTTTTTTTTTTTTGTTTTTTTAATATTTTCAGTTCAATTCAAATCTTTATGATTCAGGAAATCTATTTAAGAACGCACTGCGTCGCAAAGTGCATGGTCACGGCCGTTGCTCACGTGATCTTAGTTTTTGGCACAGTTTCAATAAACGGAACATTTCGCAATCCCATGCAAATTTTACACCATCCCAATAACTAACATAAAAAATAAAAATTCCAGTTTTGTTTTTTTCTTTTTTTTTTTTTCAACGACTTCGGTAGCTTTGGTTTTAATAATTTTATAATTCTTTTTATTTTTTTGTGGGGGAAAAGCATTTGCTACCGAACGCCATTGATCTGATTTCTATTTAGGCATTTAACTAGATTAAACAGTTTTCTTTCACATTAACAATTAAAAATTGAATTTATATGTATAACTAAATAAAACATAACATAAATGTAAACCGCCGCAGCTCAACGCATTTGCCATTATGGCAGAAACAATTTGGGACTTGTTTCGAGTTGGTTGGGGTTGCTTTAGTTGTTATTGTAGTTATGCTTGTTGTTTTAGTTGATGTTGTTGTTTTTGTTGTTATTGATATTATTGTCGATGTCGCTGCGTTTATTGAAGATGATTCTGCACCTTGCACTGTCGCAGCGCCTCATTGAAGCCCTCGCACAGAGACAAATCAGATTGACCTTGGGCACATTGCAGGAACTGTTTGATCTCCCAAGCGCATGCTCCCTGTGGCTCGTTGGGCTGGGCCGACTGTGAGTAGTAGGGTTGCTGCTGTTGGGCTACTGGTGCAGCTGCGGCAGGTGCTGCAGCTTCCTTATCGCCAGAGCCGCTGAACAGCGATGTTAATCCATGTCCTACGGTATGCCCAATAGCTGAACCTACGGCAACACCACCAGCAGTTGCAGCCATTTGCTGGAACATAGAAGGCTGCTGTGGTGCCGGCATGCCAACAGCACTTGGTTGCGCGGCCATTGGTGCTGGTGCTGGTGGAGGTGCAGCCACACGTGCGGGCACCGGTGCAGGTGCGGGCGCGGGTGCGCTACTAAAAATTGAAAGAAAAAATCAAATCAATATGTATAATATATAAGTACGGTATTACGTTGTTTTCTAATATTTATATATTTGTTGTTGTTGTTGCCACGCTTTTGAACTTTGCACGTTGCACAGTCCGTCTCTGTCGGTCCGTCACAGTCTGTGTTTATCTGTTTTTAGGTTACGTAACTAGTTGCGGCACGGAAACTTCCAGAAAAAGACATTAAATTTAAGAATTTTATACCTTAGTCCTCAGCTTAGACATGACTTAGACATCGCAAGAGCGTATTTCCTGATATATATATCTGATTGCATTTGCCGTGTCGCAACGTCTTGGTCAAATTGATTTTGGCCAATTGGATTTGTGTAATCGGTTTAAAGTTTATTTTGACCAAAGCTTACCGTCTGACAGATGGTGGGGGGTTTGATGAACGTCCACGGCGAACCATTTTTTTGTTTTATATTATATATTGACTTGAAGAAGTGTTACACGTTTGTAAGTTATTTACGAGAAATTTACTGTATGACAGTCGTTGCTTGCTTTGCTTTATAAACTGTTGTGTAAAGCTAGGGATGCATAATCATGCGATAACGCGAAATATCGATAATAAAGTAGTGCTGCGTAATGCACTAAGCATTGCTATCGATTCGCATATAGCAGTGTCGAAACTATAACGGTTAATGCCGCATTTTTCAATTTGCTGCTTTTTCTGTGAGGTTAATTATGAAGGTGATACTAATTTCTGCGCTTTTTTTCTTCGCTCTATTAGTAGCCAACGCCACTGAGTTGCTCGAGCTGAGTTGCGTTACGGATGCACAATGCGCAAAGTACGAAGGAGCTGTTTGCAAAGATGCACACTGCATTTGCACTGCACGTGACAGCGGAAAGAGCGTTGATTGCAAACCCAGGGACTCTAAGCTAAGCAACGAAATTGGAAGACAGTGTCCATGTAATCTACAGCATGCCGAATGCGATAAGCAGACAAATCAATGCCTTTGCGAACATGGTTACATACCGAGCTTGGATAAACGACGTTGCCTACCCCAGAAGGTAGAGTTGAACGATGTCTGCGAACAATCTCGTCAGTGTGAGTTGAATAACGCGTTTGCTGTCTGTCAACCGACGGAGAAAAAGTGCGTCTGCAGGACACAGTTCGAGGAGCATCAAGGCAAATGCATTGCAATTTTGGGTAAACTATAAAAAATTGCAAATTAATTGAAATCTACAGCACTTGCATATTTTCACAGATTTGAGCTGCAAAAACGATACCGACTGTTCGACTTCTCCAAGTTCTGGTTCCTCAGTTTGTCATAAAGATACCAACAAATGTGCTTGTGCCTCCGGCTACGTTCAAAATAAGAACGGGACAATGTGCATGCCAAGTGCTTCCTTTGGCAACATGTGTTCAGTCAATGCGCAATGCCAAGCAGAGCTTGGTCCAGGAGGCACTTGTGAAAACTATCAATGTACTTGCACTTCTAAGTATTATGCCAAAACAATTCTTGACGACATCCATGGGCAAAACGACACAATCTGCGAACCGCTTGTGTTCCATGGGGCATACTGTCGTCAAGATAAGGATTGTCGAAAGCAGCAAGAGATGAAAACTAGCGAAACAGAGAATAAAACTGATTCCACTCCGGCCATGCAGTGCAGGATGGCTGAGTGTGCCTGTGCTTCCGGACATCAACTTGTAAATAACGAAATATGTGAAAGGATGGCCAATTCGGCCAACCAACTTCGCGCACTCTTCCCATTGATTCTCCTGTCAGCCGCATTATTTTGATTATTGTATTAACGAGCTTATATTTCCATTATCCCATTTGGGCTCAGCTGACCCAGTATATTATATTTATTCACGGATATGAGTAGCCAACACGATGTGAGTTAAACTAAAAAATACACATATACGAAAAATGTACAATTGCTTATATTTGCCTAAAGTCCTATGCGGGCAGGCGTGCGGCGGGGTGTGGCGTTGCCGGGCGTTGCAATTTCCTGTTTGGCGGCCAGCTGCTCCTCACGCTGTGCGGCCTGCTGTTTGCGCTCTTCCATCTCATGTTGTGCCTGTAACATCTGTTCCTCCATCTCCTTGAGGTGCTCTGCGGCCAGTTTCTTCTTATCGCGACCACTGCGTCCGGTCTCTTTGACCGAAAAGAACATGGGTCCCAGCTCGGCCAGCCAGTAGCCATCGACGGCGGTAGCACACTGCATATATTCCTTAGCGGTCATAATCAGTTCGTGGTACACAACATAGTCGGGTGTGGTGCCCAGACCATACAGCGCGGACGTAGGATGCAAATGACATGGCATGCCAGTTCGCAGATTTACGTACTCGCCGATTCCCTTGAGCCTCGCCGCCTGATAAAAGTAGGCGGAGCAAATACATTTTCGCACAATATCCCAATCGGTGCCACACGAGGTCACATTCATCTTCTGCTGCATCATAATGTCCTTCAACTGCTGGCGCACCTCACGCACCTTTCGCATCGCCTTGATGTGTATAAAGTGCTCATTGCACCACGTTGAACTGTAGCTGTAACCGGAAAGACACAGAGTTCAGAATTTGCATACGTTGAATGTGTGGGATGTGGCGACTACTTACCTATTCTGCTTCCACTGTAAGTACACGTTGAGGTAGGTTAAGTGATCTGATTCTGGCACCTGAAACTTTTCCCGCACACCATCCGCTTCCTCCTCACGGCCCTTGGGCCGATAGAATATTGATGGCACCGACAACATAGAAACTGTTAACCGGGAATGAAAGATTAGTTAAAAGGGAAAGTCCATAGTTTGAGGTTACGTCCACGAGAGGATTACTATGATAGCTCACCTATGATAAGCACTTCGGAGCTGCATTCCATTTGGCAGGCAACGATCAGCATTTGGCACTGTGGCGGATCCAAGGGAAACTCAGCCATTTGTCTGCCCAGGGTGGTCAGGGCACCAGTGTGGTCGAGTGCGCCCAAAATCCAAAGTTGGTACAACGAGTTTAGGATGTTGTCCTGTGGTGGCGGGTCCATAAAATGAAATTGCAGTAGGTCAACAACGCCCAAGGACTTCAGCAACAAAACCGTGTTGGCCAAATTGGTTCGTTGTATTTCTGGGACGGTGAGCGCCAGCAACTCGTCCTTGTACTGGCGTTGGGTGTAGAGACGGAAGGCCTGACCGGGTCCGGTACGACCTGCTCGACCAGAACGCTGATTGGCGTTTGCCTGCGAGATTGGGTATATCTGCAGGGCGTCCATGCCGATGCGTGGGTTGTACACTTTTAGTTTACAAAATCCCGAGTCAATAACATAGATTATGCCATCAACTGTCAGGGATGTCTCTGCTATGTTGGTGGCCACGACGCATTTCCGGACACCATCGACGGATTTTTGAAAGATCTTTGCTTGCAAATCCGAGGGCAACTGCGAGTATATAGGCAATATACTGAGGTCGGGTGCATTGTCAATTTCACTTAGACGTTCCTCCAATACTTCGCAGGTAACCTCAATATCCTCCTGACCGGGCATGAAAATTAACATGTCGCCTTCGTTGGGCGTAAGATGTACCTGTAGCGCCTGCTTCACCGCCGATTCCACATAATCCTCGCAGGAATTCTTGCTGAACATTACATCTACAGGAAACGTTCGTCCCGGTATTGTAAATGTGGGTACATTTCCGAAGAATGTCGCAAACTTGGTCGAGTCCATTGTGGCCGACGTGACAATCAGTTTAAGGTCATGACGACGCGCAACGATCTGTAAAGCAAAGGATCAGAACAAAGAGTTTATTATTTATTATTTAAAATAAGTGGCGCATTTAATGTATGTGTTGGAGAGAATAACAGTTAAATCCACATTTTCCAGGTACACCGCTTCACCTTTGATTTGTTGCTGTACCCAAAATCTAAACAAGATTTTTTTCCTTTGATATGGATTTGTACTCTAGGGCATTGTACGAAAGGATACTATATTTTGTGGCCTTGGAGCAGAAGGCAACGCTCCTACCCAGCCGCTTGACACCCCATACATCATGCTTAGCCATAAAAGTGTGACCCAAATCCCGAACACCGGCCCCAAATTGAGCGCATTTCAAGTCAAAAGCTACCACAATCCATGTAACTAATCTTAAGCTTTCCATTTGTTAAAAGTGGTGAAATTGTTAGTCAGAAACTCAACACACACGAAGCCATTGAGAGAGTGTATCAAAATGGAAAGAGCAAAAATGAGTATACATTTAAAAAAGAGAAATATAACAGTGGCCGAATGAATGAACACTCGTACGGCTGAGTTGTCGTTAGGGTGGTAATGCTCACTCCTGTTCCTTGGCAAGAAGCATACATGTCGGAGCTCACGTACGCAAGGGCCAGCTTTCCGAGCGATGTGCTTTTTAAGTAGATCCTAACAAATTGTAAATGCAGTTTTGTGTATCTATAATATATGTGCGTGCAAATGTGAGTGGGTGCATGAGATGCTCGCCCGGGCAAAGAGAGCGAACGAAAATGCAAAAAGGCAAAACTCCAAAGGCAGCACCTGCTGCAGTGTCGACTCGTTTTGAGTCACGGACAACTTAACCAGCAAATTGCGCATTAGCTTACAATGCAGTCGGAGACGAAACAAGCCCACAAATTCAAATTTATGCATATGTATGCGTGTTTGTATGTATGCACATAAATGTATATACAAGTGCTTTTGTGTGTGTGTGTGTGCATACAAATTTTCGAACACGAAAAGCTTATCAAAATATACACATACATTGTGCGTATACCTACGGTGCATACACACTCAAAATGTTGAGAGCTACAGCACACAATACACATACAATACAGATTGGACGTATAAATGCAGAAGATGCAGTGTTGATTTAAATTTGTATGTATTCGTGTTATGATTTTTCTATTTGTAAGCTTCCATTCGTGCGTGATAGCTACGAGTCATTTATGCATGTCCATTTTATCTCCGTAAAGTCCAAGCTGCCGTACTGCACCACGGGCAAAACGATAGTTGTTTGATATACATGCATATGTATTCATATTTGAGAGTTTTATACATACTAACTACGCACGCACACATACATAAATATGTATGTATGTGCGCTTTATGAGGTTAAAAGATAGCTGAGCAATTGTGAAAATTGCCATTCTATAGAGCAAAATAAATAAGGGAAAAGTTTAATACTTTCTGATAAGCTTTAAAGACATTTTACAACATCCAAATATAGGTTAACATGGGTGTATTAATAGACATTGTGATAACATTGATTGTCTATGTATACATATGTACATATGTATGTATAAAATCGGCACTTAATGTAACTGAGTATCCGGATTTTAAACCCTCTTGCTACCACCGTAAATTTCAAAATTAAAGCACAATTTTTTTAAACGTTCCCTGATTTCTCATTAAACATAACGGGGAACTCCTATTATTCTGATATTCTGAAAATAAATCGATAAAACCGATTTTTTCCATTCTGTTTCTCGCCTTAATCTGAGCTTCAAATCATGTTAAAAACTCAAAAAAAAAAAATTCTTATCAAAGAGCCAAGTAAATAAAGGTAATTGTTCATGAGTCACCCATGAGCTTTTTTTTTTTTTGAATGTAATCATTAATTGTTGGAAGATTGTGATTAAGATTAATTTAAAGTCCATAAACAGTTGTGGGAGATATCACATCTACGCAAATGACTAGTCCAAGCCGAATCCGAATAGGAATACGAATCCGAATCCGAATGGGAATATGAATCTGAATAGGAATATGAATCCAAATACGAATATGAGTCCGATGAAGAATCCGTACCGATTAGCCATTTTCAAGGCCGTCGAGTGAGTGGAAATTTAGTTGGGAGAATGCACATCGTAATTTGTATGACATTCTATGGAGGTGCTATATGTGAAATGATTTTATGATCCTATCGTAAAGTTAAATATAAGTAGGTGATAAATAATATAAAAGCAATGATTCCAAGTTGGCGCCCAATTAGAAGATTACCCGAATGCCCATACGCCCATACGCCCATATGCCAATATGTACATATGTACACTTATATGTATGTTCATTTGTTCATATGTCCATACGTTCATATGTTCATATATGACCATATGTACATTTGGTGATTAGCGAAAACTGCAAGGCTGATAAGGGAGTATTGGGTGTTCCATCTGCAGATAGAGACTGCGGCGTCGAGTGCTCCTGGAAGTGTCTTCGCTGTTACAATCAGAAAGCAAAGTACAAGCAACTCAGGTAATAGATTAACTAACAGTTAATCATCATTACATGTAAAGTGATTCCAAGTACTTTGGCCATTTTGATTTAGTTTGGAACTCGAGTGTGATCTGCACTTGGAGTGATTTCATCACTGGAATTATTTCTGACTAAAGAAATCACGAGTCACGGTCACACACCCACCGAGCTATACTATAAATCTAGTTTTTACCTGATAAGAGACTGAATGAACTCATAGGCTATATCTTAATCTACAAACTGAGCAATCAAAGTGTCATTTCTCTGAGCTAGTCACAGGTTTAAAAGGAACCACTCCATCGGATCGAGAAACGGAACTGAATTCTCCAACTACAAAATATTTTCTAATGTCGAAATTCTAATTCATTTCTAAAGTCTAAATCTAAGCCATCCCAGTTATAATTAATTATATATATTATAAATTTAATTTAATTAATGGTTTGGCAAATATTAAAAATATTTTTCAAATTTTGAAAAAACATTCACTGATTTCCATCTAAAGACGAGGCTCGAAAATTTTTTTATATTAAAAAAAATTGAATTAGGTAATCTTAAAGGTTTTCTAAACTCCAGTTAAAAATTAACCAATAATTTATAATATACGTTAAATTTATATAATATAATACTTAAAATTTTTTAATATATAATTAATTTTTAAATGAATTAATTAAGGACAAAACAAAAATATTGGCGATTAAAAAAAAATTAAAAAAAAAAAATATTTATTACACGTATAAAAGATATCAGCAATTGAGTATTAAGAATATGATATGATATATATGTATATAAATATATCATATCATAATCTAAATACTCCATTGCTGACATATATACATATATATAATATAAACAGGAATATTTGAAATCTAATGACTCAAGAGGAAGCGATTTAGAGAGAAAAAAAAAACAACTGTTTATTGATATTCGATCCATATGTATATCTTTTATATCGTGCAGGGTATCTAATTAACGGCAACTTCAAAACTTCAAAGCCAAGGCTTTACTCGCTCTTGTTTCACTTTTTCCCCTCCCCCACCCTGCCACCCTCCTATCCACCACTGCCAAATGGTGAATATACATATATCAATCTTGATTGCGATAACGATTTCTGACTTCTGAGCCACTCGAGCTTAGTTATTACTCAAATCACAATCCCATACATATGTGTGCGTGTGTGGGTGTGGATGTGAGTGTGTGTCAATTTAAATATGTTAAATAAATGTATTTACATAAAAATTGATATCATATTAACATTTCATGCATAGTCCGGGGAACAGGAAGTGTGCGGTGTTCCCTTTATAAATTGACAGCTCGCTCGATGAGATAATTAATCAGCGGTTTTTATTTTAATAAATTTTTTGAAAATCATTTTTAAATCAATATACATACATATCGATCCTATACTCTATAAAGGAATGCAATGTGCCTAGCAGGAAATTGCACGTAGCTTTGATAATGAGAAATGCACAAAATAAAATAAGAAAATGTTAAATAAATAAAATGGCAAAACAGAATATTATAATTATCATTATAATAATAATAAAAGATAAAAAAATAAAAAAAATGGCAACAAAAAAATGCAAAAACAGTTTTCATTCCTTAAATTTTAAATTTGTCGGGCAAAGAGCCAACAAATTTTCTTAGATGACAAGATTCGGGGCAAGCAAAGATAAATCTGCCCTGCCTACATATGTATGTATATATATACATGTACATGTATATTAATACATATACATCTGGGAATGTATGTATACATCTTGTACGTAATGACATTGGATCGAGCATAAAAAATTGAGAACTTTGATCAGAAGAAAAAGAAGAAGAAAAAGTGCGAATCTCGCAAACGTCATTTTATTAATTATTTTTTTTTTTAATTTTATTTAAAGACATTCTAGATTGAAGGCTACGCGATTTTTAAGTAGGTCACTTAGTGCTTCAGCTGAAACTAACAGTAAAACTAAAAGCAATACTTATCTAACGGTATTTCTTTCAGGCTCTGCTGATAACACTCGGAAATGGATTTATGTAATGTGTGGGGAGCTTTTCATTTTTAATATGCATTGTTGTTGTTACTTGTTGTTGGATTTTCAACACGAAACAAAATGGAGCTGTCAAATGAGATTATTTGTGAGATTGTTTGCTCGATCCGGAGATTGGAAATCGGGCTTTGTCTGGACGATGCTCAGTTTTGTTTTCACTTGATTTAATGCCCACATATAACAGTCAGACGAACGAAAGTAATAAAATTTGGAATTTACGCAAATTAAATTTTTATGATACACAAAGTTACATAAATATTAAATATTAAATATTGTATATTAACGAATACAAATGCACACACGCCATCATTTACAGGGGGATACAAGAAAAAATATAAAAAATTGAATCATATTCTATGTACAATAATCAAAATAGATACAAAGATGTATCAATTTACTAATTAAATGTATCGTCAAGGTTAATTAATTATTAAAATTATTAAAAAAATTCATTTAAATTCTGAGCAATTGTACGACTTCCACAATATGTGTAACACATTAAAGAGATTCGCTTGAGTGGTCAAAGAACTGAATACACACCACTTAAGGGTTTTCAACCATAGAAACTGGACTTTATGAGGAGCTTTAGCTAGGGGGCTTTTTCATTTGGTTTTAAGCGTTTAATTGAGGGCATGTATTTGTTGTACTAACTTTTTTACATTACAGAGAAAAAATCCGCCAGTAATTCCTGTTCCAGCGACATACATTTATACACACAATTACTGTCTTATTTCGTTGCTTTTGTTTTTTGCCAGGCGCCAGCCAGCAAATCTATGCGATATGTCTGGCCATATAATTGATGTCCGCATGCAATTTTCAGTGCATTTGCATTGCAAAGTGTCGGATTGGGTGAGTGGCAAAGCTTTTTGCGTGAGTCTGATGAACTGTGTGGGAGGGTAACGTGTGTTGTTGTATATATGGTATATATGTATTAAAGCAACAACTGCAACGAAACAAGGAATGTGCGGAGTGTAGGCTTAAAGCATGCAGACAGCTTTTCGGCTTTAGTAAAGCCGCTCGCGAGAGAGGGAGAGAGAGAGAGAGAGAGAACGAGCTCAAAACATAGACCCCAATAGTCGGTTTGCAGTGGTGAGTTTTATCGGCTACTGCTCGGAGGTGTGGCATCTTCTCATCTACGACGTTGTCAATGATAAAAACTACAAATTATTTTGGCAAAACAACCCAAAACAAGATGTAAACAAAATAAACAGGAACCCCCAAACATATGAACAAATATTAAAGGTAATGAATATGTGTATATGCATATACATACATATATACAATATAGTCACGAGCAAAAACACAAACGAACAACAACAGAGAGTAAGATACAGAAATGTGCACTGAAAAATATGTACTCAAATACATACGAATATATGCATATAAAAATAAAAACGAAAATAAAAGCGTGGCAAAATGAAATAAACAACAATAAAAGACATTGTGGACGTTTTTGCATATTTTGTATTTTGTTTTTATCCGCTTATTTGCAAGACAGAACAAACGGGCAAAGGCAAACAATGAAGCCGCAAAACGAGTTATGAGTATTGTAGTAACCCGCAGATGCCGATGGCGATGCCGATGCCGATGCCGACGTCGATGTCGGTGCCGATGCCGATGCCGATGATGACACCGAAGGTGAATAACATCCAGCAGCCCACTAGAGCGGGAGAGCAAAGCACACAGGCAGCAAACGAATTACAAAACGAAAGGGAGAAGGGTCAAGAGTGAAAGAAGTGGAAGATAGGAAGAAGCTCGAAACTTCTGTTGCCCATTATGACAGTTATATATTATTTCCAATTGAAGTGTGTTTTTTTGTTGGGCTCCCCAAAAACAATGGCCGACGAAGCGACGAGCAACAGCTGTCGTGGGTCCTTACTTCCGCCATACGAGAGGGACATTCAAAGCGCATGGACATAGGAAACACACTATTATCCCATCCCATACAAGCAGTGCCATACCTGGAAGTAATTATCATTGCTGCGACGGCTGTGAAAACACAAGAACTCTACTGTTTTACAGTTCATACACAACATATATACACACCTACACACACTCATACATGCATACATACATGTGTGCATATTTCGCTTTTTGCTTTGTTATATCCGCTGTTTGTCTCGTAATGTTGCGCGCCTTTTATGATTATCTAAAAATAACAAAGAGTAAGATACATGACACTCGCAGCTATCGTTGACAGAGACGGCTATGGCGACGTTAACGTCAACGTCAACGTCGACGTTAGTAGAGCGGTTTAGCTTGTATATATATACATATAACAATTCGCGACAGGTGGTCGGTAAAAATGTTTATTACATAGTATCTTGAAGACTGGTTCGACCTGCCAAATTTGATTTAAGCTCAAGTACATTCAAAATTGTACATACTTGTATGTATTTGGTTTCTCTTACATTCTCTTTCAAAGAGCTTCGCAGAAATTTATGCTACAAAATCGGAGCGTTTTAAGTGTACATGAAATTGACATATGAATTCCACCCTTGATTTACAAATCATTTCCATAAACTGCAGTTGCAGGGAGCTTTTGTGTTTGTACATGCCAAGTTTAAAAGCTTTCGAAAGCACAAAGAATTTCTTAGAGTATTTTTGCTTATCACGATAATCTACGTTGTCCATGGTCTCCAACAAAGACCACGACCCAGGTTATTGTTGATGCCATTGCTTAGGGCATGTTCTGACTAGACACTCAATTAAACGCCCATCCATCCGCTTGCATGTAGTTACTTTTGCTTCTACTTTGACTTTGTGCTTGTTTACTTGAACCTGACAAAATCTTTCCAACGTTCAAGAATCATCAAGGAGAGCCATATAAAAGTGGGGAAAACAAGAAAAATGAAAACAAAACGGAAACAGCATTAAGTTTTGGCACGGGACCGAAGTTCAGTTATTTCCAGATACCGACGACATTTATCGGCATAATCCGCAACACGAAGCCCTTAAGACGAAGCGCCTAACAAATAAAGCAACTCTTTTATACGTGCTGCGAGTTCGATACTCTTTACTCTATTTACATATTTCTATTAAGCTCTGAGTATCTTTCACATTATTCGCTGACGTTGTAATTTGCTGTCCACAAGGCAGAGGGAGCCGCTCCAATACAGAGATAAAAGTCCACTAAAGCGAGATATTGTCTTTTTTATACCCTTCGATATCTTGTTTACAATGTTTTATGTCATATTTGTTACGTATTTTATTATGAAACGGCTATACCCTGTTGATTGAGTAAACAAGAAGTAAATATGGTTCTCTTTGCTTTTGGAGCTGTGCTAAATATTATATTATTACTGTACATAAATACTATATAGATTGATATATGTATGTATGTGTATATACACTTATGTAAGTGAGCAGCCAGATATCTGGTCCCATTCATTACTCGCAAGGCGCGAGCTCAACTTTTGTCTGCCGTTCGATAAATTTATAATTTATTATTCATGCAACTCAGACCAGCCACATGCCAATTGAAAAGCTCAGCCAAATTAGCCACCGAGAACAATAGAATGCAAACAAATACAGGTGGTTCACACGGTTTGGATGGTTATGGGTTTGGCTCTATTGGAAGCCACAGATACGCACACCCAAACGCACTCAAATATATATATGTATACATAGATATAGATACAAACAGACACAGACACAGACACGCACACACGCACACACACATACAGACAAAGGGTCGTCATGAAACGCGCAGCTTAGCAAAAAGCGTAAAAGGGAAACAAACGGAGAATAAAAAAACAAGATATAAACAAAACAAGATGAAATGACCCTCGATGCTCAGCTAAAAGATACCCTGCACACAGACGTCCGATGGACTCAATTAAATAAACTTCTGAGCTACACACAGGCTTCAAAAAGACACCCAAACAAACAAAGCGCAAAGTGACTACGAAGTATATAGAATTATATATACTTTGTGTTTTCTTTCTTATATATACATACACATATACATATATACATAAATACAAACAAGCTTCATCTTGTATCAGAGCTTGAATACTCTTAAAGGTTAAAAGTACATACATATATTATGATATACAAGGGACTCCCCTCAACATTGACTAAGCAGTGTAAAATAATTTGAACAATATTTGTATAAATATATACATATATATTATATATACATATATACATATAAATATATATAAAGTATATTTATGTAAATATGTATTTATTAAATTAGATAAGCTCCTGTTGAGTAAGCAGAAAGAAGAGTATCTTCAGATTTTATTATGCTTTTTTTTCTTATATATTTATATGTTAATGTATGTGGATTCTTGTGTGTGTGTGTGTGTGTGTGTGAGTGTTTGTGATTTGATAAACATATATTAAGGTTAGCTAACGATTCTTTTGTTGCTCTTGCCATTTTTGGGCACTGACCTACGCACAAGCTTTCTACGTGCGACGCTTTACTCTGATTGCGCAATTTGCAACTAAAACGGCAATAAAAAAAAACACAACAAGTACACATGTAATAACTGAGAGGCACAGCAACAACAACAACAATAATACAAAGTTTACTTGTAAGTGCAGTGCTCGTAATTAGGCAGTCAGCCGAAAGTGACAACTTTGGCTATGAGCATCGGGGACGGAAAGGTAGTGCAATGGAATTGCTTCTAAAACGCAGTTCAACTGAGAGGCGAAACAGTCAATTGGCGGCAAAAATGCGACATGGCATAATCATCGTTCCCCTATTCCCCGCACTCCGCTCATCATTGCCTTTGACATGCTCTCCAACTACCGACAAGGTTACACTAAAAATAGATATGGAGAACAGCGCTGCAAATAACAACAACAAAATAACAGCAATAAAATACCAACAGCAGCAGTAATAATAATAATAATAATATTAATAATAAAAATAATAATTATTACAACAAGAACAACAACATTACAATAATGACAACAACAACAGTTACAATAACAACAGCAACGAAAAACAAAAACAGTATAAACAACAAGTTGCCAAGCTATGGGTATTTATAGTTACGAGTAGTAGAGACAACAACGACGTCGACGCCGACGCCGAAGCCAACGCTGACGGCAAACGGTGACTGAAAAAATTCGAATAAATGAAAACTTAAAACAATATTGAGAAACAAGTAAACTTGGGATGTCATGCCGAGCTCCGAATACTCTATGAAATCTAAGAAGTAATAAAACAGACTCTTTTTCCTTTGTTTACTTGTTCTGCATATATATTTATACACATTAGAATATTAAAAATAATAAAAAATTTATTTTAACAACAAATATATTTATTTCGAGTGTTTGGGCTTCTAGAGGCAAATTCATTATGACAAGTGAAGCTTAAAACTTATAATGACCTTGGCAAGAGTAAATATGAAGAGAATCAAAGGCAGTGACGTCGTGTTCACCGTTACTTGTCCCAGTTTTGCACTTTGGCAAGTTAATGGGTTAATTTAATTGTTGCGCTCAAAGCCCAGAACACAAACTTAACTTATTTCTAGAGAGCCACAAGTCTAGAAAACACAAACACTTCTTTGATTTAGATGCGTGTTGAGTGGGTGTGTGTGTTTGTGTTTGTGTTTGTGTTTGTGGTTGTGCGTGAGTGTGAGTGAGTGTAAGTCTACTTGTGTGAAAACAAAAACGACGACGTCATGGCGAAAAGCTGCAATACGCTTACGTGTCTCGAAAAGGTTTGATAAAACAAGACAACCTTAGTGAAAGCACTCAACCTTTTAGGTTTGGTGACAATATTGATTTGCGATACGTACGAGGAGAGGTTGATGAAAGAGAGTGAGAGGGGGGAGGGCGGACACTAATTCATTCGTATGGCCTCTTGATTATGTGATTATGGAATTCCATTTGCTAAAGTCAACGCCAATTGCCCAAATTTTGTTAAACAGAGTTTTAATTTTAGGTTAGAGTTTCAAAAATGCTTCTGAAGTATCTAGAAACACTGAAAAACGGCAAAGGATTAAAGGAGAGAACAAAAATAAAAGATAAAGCGTAACCCTTGCCATTTTAATGGCTTCAGTAGATATCAACAACTGTAAAGCATTTGGAGGAATTCAAAAAATATTATATATACATATACATACACACATATGTATGTATGTATGCATTCTACCAAAAGTTAAGTACAATTAGTAGGTTAATATCAATTTTCATAAACATGACAATAACAACGAACGGATCTGGCAGCTGCTTGTGAAATATCACAAAAATAAAAAAATTATAATCATTATAATAAAAGAATCAAATAAAATGAAACTCCCATACTAATACATACAATTGGAAAATAAAAGAGATTCAAATTACTTTCATACGCAATCTACAAGTATAACAAATATTTGTTTATACAAAATTATCGAAAGTTGAAATTATGAGCAATAAATTACAATGCAATAAAATCATCAAAATACTCGTAATAAAAATCAATCATTTTGTCGTATACCTTTGTACATAGCATGTACATATACATACTTGTATAGGTATGAATATGCCTTATTTATGTGTGTATATCAAGGCATTTGTATGTGTACGTTTGTAGGACACATACACTGTCAAAACTTTGACACACAGTGTGTGTAAGGGACACAGTAGGACAATGTAAATCAGAACTACGCCGTAAACAAAAAATTAAGAATAAAAAAAATCAACTATATTCGTTACCAATTTCTTGTTGAGATTAAAAAGAGGGTCGGGCACGAGGAAAATTATCGCTAGCTTTGGCGCTGCAGTCAGTCACGGTTGACGCCAGGTAAGCGGTTTAGTACAAGTACATAATTAAATTGATATCTCAACAATTATAGGCGACAATAAGTTACAAAAATAAAGCGCAGCAAAAACATAATGCCTAACGGAACGTGCAACATGCCCGTGCCCGCATCAGAGGAACAACGACGACGTCACAACTCACCACGGTGAAGAGAGCGAAAAGACCACCACAAAGAGAGCATCGATATCTACAAACAACGACGAAAACGACGACGACTCGTTGGCTGGCTGACAAGCCGAAACCGGCTTTGGTTATAAATAAACCTTTGCCATGCTGGTATTTGGCTTTCGAGTCTCTTGCAGTGCACTAGGAACAACATCAGAAGCGGGTGAAAAATAAAGAAAAACAGCGTTCAGGCAAAAGCACGAACATACCGAAACGAAACCGTTGTGAAAAGAAAAAAAAAAAAAAAAAGAGACCTAAAGCAAAACAGAAGCAAGAAAATTTTACAGAGTCAGAGTTGATACATTTTTTTTTGTTTTATTGAAGCGCAGTGTAACATAAAAATTCTTGTGTTTTGCTGCTATTTGACTGCTTTCCCAGGTTATTGCATTTTTGTTAATTGGTGCATTAGCCGTGAACATTTAATCTGGTTTGGATTTTTATCACCATTTATCACCAGAAAGAACGCGAATAAGATCATACAAACAGCAAAAACAATAGAGCCGATAAGTGATAAGAGAGCGAACAAAATAATACATTAAAAGTATAAAAAAAGGAGCTGAAAAAGGCGCGCGCTTTACATTTGCTGTACAGTGAAAGTTACGTGCGCGTGTGCAGCAACAACGTAGGCTACGCCCACAAGTTCCATACGCCCACAGAATGAACAGGTCAAACAGCTTTGTAAGCTTTAAATGGTGGCCATTGCAGGGTCATAATAATCAAGCAACTACAACACCAGCAGCGCCCTCTAGTGGAAACACTGCCGGCTATTCGCAATCGGCACCCAACTCCCCCACCTCCAACTGGCCACCATCGATGCAGCACAAGTTGAATGTGGGTGCCAACGTCAATGCAACATTCGGGAGCAGCGTCGCCGTTCAAAAGCTGCGCGAATCCAAATGGTTCAAGCCCGAAGAGCAGCGCATTTTTTGCGCTGTTGTTGAGTGTGGCTTCATTGTAGAGGTGCGCAACAGTGCCGCAGCTCAAGCAGCAGCAGCGGCTGCAGCTGCCGCCGCCGCAGCAGCCGCTGCCAGTGATGCCGATTCCCTGGACATCGACTGTCCACCGCTAACACTAACACCACAACTTATTATTCCTCGCAATGGCAGCAGCAACATAAGCTTTTTGGAAACGCAGGACGAGAACGAGACTCCAGTAGCTTCATGGTATGGAATTGTTTTGTGCAAAGTAGCCAAAGGTTAGTATAACTTAATATATAAAAAATTAAATAAATAATAGAGTGAGCGAGAGAGCAAAATAATTACAGTGATATTATATGTAATATTGCGAAATATACAGATTAAGCACAATACAAGTGAACCCTCGAACCCCTAAGAAGGGATTGGTTTTGGTGTACAGAAAAGGGTTACGTTCCACAAGGTTCGCCGGAGCTATTCATGTGTGGAATGAAAATGTGGTAGCCAACTAAATCATCAGAGTTTTCGATTTCACGCATATTTGCACGTAATAAACTTCATGCACTGTTGTGCCTTAACATAAGCTTGTTACTGTTCTCATTACAAGCAAAAAGTCAGAATTGATAGAATATATTAATGCAATACTTTTGGTCAATGATGATGATCAATCTATCAAGAACGTCGGAAAATTAAGCTTATCTCAAAAAATATTTTGTATTCTGTATTCATTCAATAAAAGCAAGACTGATGTAGATGTGTATGTATATACATAGTTAGTACATAGGCTTTTTATCTAATCAATAGCAAAAACAATTTCAAGTGTAACATACAAGAACAATGGTATTCTTTAGTCTTAATGAGGGAACGCACGTCAGAAGTAATAAAACAAAATGCCATCCAAGTCGCAGCAAAAACTTGTGCGACGTTGTGCTTCGCACGCACTTACACACATGCATGCATTTGTATGTACATGTTTTCTGACTCGCTCGCACTTGGCGATGCAACATGACCATTCACAATGTTGCGTTGACAGCTTCCAGAAGATTCCATTCGACTGTCTGCGCACGTACGACAAAAGCACAACTAAGCAACAGCTAAAGAATGTGTTCAAAATGTAAACAAAACAAAATTCAAATAACACTGACAATGCGTGCCCGCTGTAAAAAGTGGCCACGAAACAGCATCGTGTGCTTAGAGTCACGCATACAGCTTTTTTGGTACCTCCTTTCTTACCCTCTTTGTTAGCAAATATAACCATGGGACAACAGTCTCTGTCTTGTGATGCGTGGTGAACTTTGTATGAGTATCTATGTGTTGCTGGCTAAAAGCTTCTATATATATTCACCATTACGGAGCTGAGTGGTGCATCTCGTGCAGTACAAAATTCACCACACATACAGCGCGGGTGTCATCATTCGGTGCTTGTGTACTTCAGTACTGGCGATATGCGAATCAATAGTTAAGCTTTTTAATCGCACTGCTTGCGGTGATTATCCTGAACTCTTATTGCAGAGATAAAACAGAATCACCAATGAATATATAATATATATATATATATATGTATATACATATATAAATATATATTAATGTATATATCTATGTATTCAGTACAGCAAAAAGACGTGCGATTATCGTGCACATACGCTTGTGCATATAACAACTTTATCTTGATTGACTTTATTTATGTGCATATATAAAACAACCCATAGCACTGTTGATCAATCAGAGATAAGAATCACTGCATTTGCGACCGACTAAAAGATGTTATACATATGTTGTAATGGATTTCGTTTGAGGCGTAAGGTTTATAAAACACCCAGCTTAGTGACGTCACAACAGTGCTTATCAGCTTCACTCAAATGGAACAATACAGAAACTGCTCAAACAGGTGTCGCTTTGGAAAGCGTTCAATGAACTAAACATACGCTATTGTGGGAATTATTGGCAATCTGTAGATGAGCTCACTGCAAGTATATAATATGCCCCAATTAGTCATACTTACATTTTCTCATGACCCTGATTCCACCACACACCACACCACTCCAGATGAAGCTTATGGTACATACCACTGCTTCGGGATGAAAAATCAGCTGACAAAGAAATAACTAAATGCACCCACAATCAGACGTCACCCGCCAAAAACTCCATATATGTCGAAATATGTGCAAATTGGTGGCGCATGGCAAATACTTAAAACCGAAAAGCAGCAAATAAATAATACAATAAAATGAAAAAAGAAGCAGAATATAAAAAACACCAACGTTGTTAATTACTGCAGATGATTAAAGCTCATATCACATGCAAAGCATAGGATTTTTTTTTTTTTATTTTTCAACGATATTACGAATTAATTATATCGCCCACAATTTTGAGCACTTGGTATTTGGCAAAAAAGAAACTAAAAAATGCAGCAGAGATTAAGTTCGAGTTCGAGTTCGAGTTCTGAGAGCTTTAATATGAAACAAGTGTTGAGTAATGCGTTTCAAAAGAATGGAAAACACAATGGGGCAACACTGAAGAGATGCAGTTGAAATATAGAAATACGTGTGCGAATCAATTGAATTGAAGTGAAGTGAAGGCGCACGCAATGCACCTGTTTAAATAGACAGTCAATTGAGATTGTCATGGAAAGGTCATTTAAGTAGTTTTAATTGATTTTAATCGAGAGTCAATATAAATGAAAATTTAATTGCCCATTCATTTTGCAGACAATAAACCAAAACCGGAAACCATTGAGATATTTTCTGTTAAGATTCGTGAAAATGGAACCTATAAACTGATTAAAATGTCCCTGACCGATATCTGGAGTCATGGCTGGGAGTTGCGCATTAACAACTTTGCCGACAAGGAGAAGTTGCCGCATAACGAAAAGGATATTCGCAATCAGGTAAGTCATATTCATGTATAGTCGCAGGATAATTATACTGATTTCCAAATCTTTAAAATACTTCACTTCAGATATCACTTGCCCGTAAAGCCAAACAGAGTTTGTGGAATAACAACAAGCATTTCGTCTACTGGTGCCGCTATGGGAGTCGTCAGCAGGATGTACGAAAGCGACAGGTAACAACGAGTGCCAACCATGTGCTGCTGCATTTGATTAACTGATAAGCAAGCACCTATATACTATATAGTGGTATATAGGCATTACCATATGTATATTCCAAATGCCCGCCACACACTACACACTACACACTACACATCACACACCACACACCACACACCACACACCACGCCCACACCATTATAGTTGCAGCAGCAAAGACTGTACATACACATACCTAAATACATACATACTTTTACACTATAAAACATTCACATAAACATCAAATTGGGCAAAACTGTGCAAAACGGTGCAAAACCATGCACAACTTTTTTCTGGTCAATCGACCAATAAAAACGGACGATTTCTATATAGATGTATACGTATGTTTGACTCAGTATTGACCCACATTTATATATGTACACATATATACACATATATACAATTATGTATACATATATACGCATATATACATTTATGTTATATATACAATTTATATATTAATATATGTATGTATTTGTAAGCAACATCTTAAACATAACAATTTTTTCGAATTCAAATCAAATTCATAACTCGCAGATCTATTGTGGACAGCAAAGTGTATGTACTTGTAATTGTAATTGTTAATGTGTCACCTCCTTCTCCCATCATGCGACACCCCATATTGAAAATGAATTGTGTTGAATTGTGAAAGAAATGCAAATCTTACAAGTAATCCTATCTTCCAGATGTCGGAGTGCGTTAAATGGGGCAGCGTTGGCATGAATGCGGGCATGTTGCTGGTGCTCAATAATAGGCAGAAATGCTATTCCCACTCAAAGTAACTAACATGAGACATGAAATATGCAACATGAATCATGATACACATAAATATATACCCACACACACACACACACACGCACCACACCAAAACACAATACACCACAACACAATACAATACAATACAATACAACACAACACACTACACCACACCACACCACAACACACCACACACTCATTTGATTATTGCCGTTGTTTGATGTTCATCTTTATTTAAACATACAGACATTTAAGCAAAGCAAACACCTAACCTTTGAGTTCTTCTGTTTTGTCACAGAAAGGATATATAGAAAACCAAATCCAAAGCAAATTGTGATAAGATAAATCATATTTTAAACTGAGACAAAAACCATAAACATATTTTAATTAATTTATGTTTTTAATTTATATACGTTTTACTCATACTAACGAATATCGTAATTGTATAACGTAAGTTTTACTTATCGTTAAAACAGCGCGTCGATTTTGGGTTCGTATTAAGAGCAGAGATCAGGAGAAAAGATATACAACAAAAACAAAAAACAAAAAAAAAATGAAGAAAAAAATATATAAGAAAAAACAATGAAAGACTGTGAGAAAAAAAATTAAAGAGCTGGCTCCAAAATTGTTATATTTTTTAATTGGCAGTATTACATAAAAAAATAACAAATAACGGCATCTTCCCTTAAAAGCTGACGCAAACTAATGTACATGACACACACACAGACATACACTTACATTTAAAAACACACACACACACACACACACACACACACACCGACAATTGTTCGTTTGCTGTTGCAACTAAAGCTGCAAAATATAAAATACAATTGTATTTAATATTCTATCTTGACAGAGAGAGAGACACACTGTGAAATTTGAAAAGACTTATCAATTTGTTGTTTTTTTTTTATTATTATTATTATTATTATTATGAATATGATTATGATTATCATTACTATTATTATTATTATTATTATTATTATATATGTATTTATAGAGCTATTGTGAAAACAAGTAATACTATATTATGTTGTCATAGGCATTAATAATATGCAAAAACTTCTGGTATTCTTTGCTATTAGTGCAATCGATATAAATACACTCACACAGACATATAGCATACATACATACAACAATTAATATCTAAACACAAAAGAAAAAAGGCAAAACAGCAAAACAAAAATATAAAACAAAAAAACAAAAATAAAAGCAAAACACAAAAAACAACAAAAAAGCAAAGCAGACAAAAACAGAAACAAAAACAAAAACAGAAACAAAAACAAAACCAAAACCAAAATGCTCCTAACGGGGCACAAACATTTATTCAGATTTTCGTAGTACGCTTTTGTGCGCCGCAACAAAGCTCTGTACATACGACAAAAGACCTCTATACGATATACCCTTAAAAACTCACCACACCCGCATTAATCTATTTCGTAACGTAACGTGGCGCAACGTTACGTAACGTGACACAGCGTAAGTTAACGTAACGATGCATAACGCAACATAATTAAAGTTGTGTCGAAAATTTAGTTTATAAGAAATTTAAATATAATATGCGATTAAATACATATTACATTTTGTTTTAGTCTCTAAGCAATTTATAAAATATTTATATATTATATATATTATTACGATTTACATTTGGCAATGTGAAAATTTGAATATGGAACGTTTGTAAAATGCTTTATATTTGGAAATTATTAAATGTTTATCAACGGACACCCAAACAAAGCAGATTTTATTTATTTGAGTGGGCAACTTGCGGGTTTCAAATTAAAATATATTATTAAATAATATAATAGTTTCTTTGATTGACTACCATTTAAATACAACGGGGACACAGAATTGCAAATTGAAATTGTGACATGGATAAAAAATGTAATCAACACGAGGATTACAAGGATTTGGGTTACAGCCAAAACAATTGCCTAATGACTAAAGCAGGAAATATTTGAAACATGAACTCACCTCGCGCAGCAGTCCGAAGAGAACATCCGTGGAGAGGGACCGTTCGTGCGCCTCGTCCATGATAATGGCCGCATAGCTGTCCAAATCAGGATCCCGCAAGCTTTCACGCAATAGAATACCATCGGTCATGTACTTTATAATGGTACGTTCTGAGGTGCAGTCCTCAAATCGAATAGCGTAGCCCACATCCTCGCCTGCAATTATGGACAGATTTTGGTAAGTGAAAAGGATACAAATATATACAGATAATGAAAAGAGTCTATTGATTGACTTGACATTTAACTGTATTGCGAGATAAACCTACCCAATTGTGTGTCCATTTCGTCGGAGACACGCTTTGCCACAGACATGGCGGCCACTCGACGAGGCTGGGTGCATGCTATCATGCCCCGTTTGGTATATCCATCTTCGTGGAGGTACTGCGTTAGCTGTGTGGTTTTGCCGCTGCCCGTCTCACCAACGATGATGACAACAGAATTTTCCCGAATGACGTTGAGGAGCTCTTGCCGGGATGCGAACACAGGTAGAAAGCGTCGCTGCTCCGAAATGGTTTTCTTGCGCGAGAAATCGCTTGTGCCGATGCTTTTGGTATTCTCCATGTCGCGCATGTGATCGGCGAACTTTTGATCCTTACGATAATCGGCTGTATCGCTATCCTTGTCAAATTTGGCATCATCTTCATCTTGCGGCCGCTGGACACCCATAATGTTTCCTAGCTTTGTACCGCCAAGCTCCCAATGCTTCTTTTGTGCCTTACGTCGTTCCTTTTGTTCGCGATAGGTCCGCACCAAGGAGCTGCCCTTGCGTGCAAGTAAAGCCATATCAGATGTAGGATCCTTAACGGGCACTACTGGCTCCGGCTGCTTGGTGAACACAATGCGACCGTCTAGAAATGGTGGCACTATGTGATGCACAAGCAAGTGAACACGCTCTACGGCTTCCTCGTCGAAGTCATCACTTACGTTAATAGATGTGACTACACCGGAGGTTAGCATACGATTGCGTTCCCATAACTCATTGTCCCGATTATTTTGTCTCTGTTGGGCGCTGATACGCTTCTTTCGTTTCTGCTCCAGCTGTTCCTCACGTCGACTATAGTAGTCCGCATTGGCGCCTCCAAACGGATTATTATCCTCGTCATAGCCTTCATCAATGTTGTACCACTCACGATCTAAGCGTCTCTGCTCTTCTTCCCACAAATCACGTGACTCGGGGTCCTCAATCCAGGGTGTGGCACCGCTACGTTTACGATCATGTGCCCATTGGTTATAGCGATGCGCTGGTGTTGCACGAGACGAATCATCAGGATTATGATTCCAATTTCGACCTTTATTGCGACTGCTATTTCTGTCAGAGCGCTCACTAGATGTGCCATAGCCAGAGCCGCCACCTCGTGGGGTTGGAAAATCCCAATCAGATTTGCGTGCACCACTGCTTCCATCGGCATCGTCATCATCCCATGAACTGCCAGACACACCTCCTGGTCCCCCTGGAGTGCTGGGTTCCCTTGGAGTGTGAACGCTGCGAACAGACATGGACCGATCTCGATCCCGATCTTGATCTCTGCGTCTGTGACGTTCTTGATCTTGCTCTCGAGCACGTTTACGACGTTCATCGCCACGTCGTTGTCTTTCCCGCTCACGATCTCTATCCGTTCTGTCACGATTTCGTTTTTCACCATAGTATGAATCAGAGCTATCACGTGTCGTGTCACGAACACCACCTTTATGGCGATCTCTATCTCGTTTGATGTGTTCACGCAGACGTTCTCGTGCCTTTTCTGAAACGCCACCCGTGTGGGAAGGCGTTTCATCCTTGTGCTCACGTAGTTGCCGGCTTAGTTTCTCAAAACTCTTTGTGTCCGGTTTTTTAAAAGCAAACTCGCTTGTGGGCGTTGCATTGGTAGTGCTCGAAGGAGTACCGCCATCATCATATTCAGTATCCTGAAAGGAAATTAATCGGTCTGCCCGCGCTTTTTCAGCGCGTCTCTTGGCGGCCAATTTGTCTAAACCAAGTAGCGAACCCTGCGGTACTTTAAAGCTGGAGACGCTACTGCTCCCGCTGCGGCCATCCTTAGCCTTTTTTAATACCAATCCGCCTTGTACTTCATGACCCGCACTGCCTTCCAAGCGATGCAGGCTCGCATCATCTTCAGACATACTATTATATAGTGTTTAATGGGTTTTCTTTTGTTGGCTCAAAACGATACATGCGCGAATCACAATAGTGGTGGTAAATTACTGCTTCATTTTAAAGAACACCAATAGCTGCGAGAGTCTGCGTTAATCGATTTTCTTTACACAGTTCAAAGTTCAACATAATGAATTGTCCACTGAAATTAGCAACATAGACATTTAAAAAGATCAACTAAAAGTATGTAATCAACGGCCAATCATTAGAAATAAGTGACATTAATTTTAACCAATAATTTTACTTACTGTTTATCGCTTGGTTAAGTTATCGATATTAGCATTAATGTATTATGCCATCTTTAGATGACTTAACAGCTGAGGCGCATATTTAAAATAAATCCTTTTATGCTATGATACAGATGTGTGCAAACATATTAAGGAAAGGCAAACAGCAGTGAAAGTAAAACACAAAGCTTAAATCGCAAGACTAAGTGGATCGTTTTATTTAAAACATTTATTTTAACGCTTTGCAAAATTAAAAAATTAGTTCTTATTTTCCGATTTCTCAGGAACAGTCTGTGTGATCCAATTAAGGTATGGAAGATTTCCAGCTTGAATGGGCAATGATATTACTTCCGCAACGCTGTAGGGGTGATTCTCACGTACAAATTTGGTTAACTCATCAAGGCGGCTGCTACGAGTCTTGATCATCATTAAATATTCATTATCCTCATTCACTTTTCCTTCCCACATGTAAATTGACTCGACTTGGGGTATAATATTAACACAGGCTGCTAGTTTTCGTTCAATTATGCCATGTGCCAGTTTTTTAGCCAATGCCTTGTCTGGTGTAGTTACAAAAGCCACAGAGCTGGTCCCGGCAGTATAGGGATTATCACAAAATTTGTCACTCATTTTGCTGTTGTCGTCTGTCATTGAAAATTTGCTTCTTGTAAAACTACAGGAAGTGTTTGCAATTGCACTGCGAGTTGTTCCAGCGACTGTTGCAATAAATAATAAATTTTGAACAAACTGCCTACGAGGGGGCATCAACCTTACACTTCTCAGATATTGCATTAAATGCACTTTGCTCAGTCGAAATTAAAACAAAACAACATTAGTGCAGTCAACTCTGGTTCCAAAAAAAATATTTAAAAAACATCGATTAATCGATATTCAAATATGCAATTTTCGATCCACTCACGACTATCGTTTGCAAACCGAGCAAAATATGTACTAAAATAAAACATTTGTATTTAAAATAATAAAACAGGAAGAAATTCCATTTTTTATTTCACTAAATAATTAATAATACATTTTATTTCAGAATTTTTAGATTAGTACAGCTACCCTATGTACACCATTTGTCGCGGTTCTAAATTATTTTAATATAAACGCTAAAATGTAATGTTTTTGTATTTCAAATTTAATATCTGATGAATTATATATTTTAATGCTTCCTGGCCAAGACCAAGAACGACAGAAAAAACATAATAGCATTTTGATACAATTCGTTAAAAATATCTATTTTCATACATATGTATAAAGTTATATTATCAGAATCAAAATATGCATAAAACTCACGCAAAATTATCTTGTCTTGTAAAATGCAAAAAAAAATTAAAATATAATAGTTTTGAGCTTAATCTAATCTACATGATTTTTTCTTATTTTTGTTTTTTTTTTTCATGACGGTTCAAAGGTTCGCTGTGCAGTAGTAGGAGCTATTTTACAACGTGTATATGCAGTCCATCAAAATGGTTGATATTGGAGTGAAGTGCAAGTTGAATAAGGAACGAGGTTTCCTATTCTTGAGTTCTAATCGGCTTCGTGTTTGTCAGACTCGATTTTAGATGTTGCGTCGCCCGCTGGCGACGCCTGTGCCGCGGTAGTCGTACCAATTGGCGGCGGTGCCGATGCAGCTGATGCTGGAGGCATCGCTACACTTGGTTGTGGCTGTTGTTGTGGTAGAGCGTGTGGCTGTGGCTGTGGCGGCTGTTGCTGCTGTTGGCCTACATATGGTGCCGAATCATGCATATGGCCCGGCGGAGGCTGTTGCTGTGTCTGTTGCTGTTGTTGTTGCTGCTGTGGCTGCTGTTGTGGAGCCGCTGACGGTGGTGCATTGGGTCCCCCGTGTTCTCTAGCGCTGTTATAATGTATTTGCGCATAATGTTGATAGGCGGGCAGGTGTGGGTAGTAGGGCTGCGGCCTTGAGTGCGGTCCGTACTGTGGTTGGTAATAGTGCGTGTGTCCATGAGTACCAGGTCCGGGTCCGCCATAGTTCGCATATCCCATGTGCGGCATTGGCGGTGGTGGTAGTCCGGGCATACCTCCTGGTGGTGGTTGCTGCTGGGGCTGTTGTTGTTGCTGTGGAGCCATATGTGGAGGTATATGTGGATGCGCACCGGGCGGTGGCGGTTGAACATGGGGCGCATGTGGATGCATTTGTGGAGCTGCAACAGATGCTGGTGGTGGTTGTTGTTGTTGTTGTTGTTGTTGCTGTTGTGGTGGTGGTGTTGGCGGCGTAGGTGTTGTGACTGGCGGCTCGTTCACTATTACTGCTGGTGGTGGTGTCGCCGTTGGTGTTGCAGTGGGCGTCGTCACTTTGCCAGATAAGACAAGTGGTGTTGTGCATTTACTGGGCTCCTTACTAGACTCAATGATAGGGGATATTGCCAAAGGCATATCAAGCTTGTCGTGTTGTTGTTTTACAGGTGGCGGTGGTGGTGGCACCGATGGCTTTGGTGGAGGCTCAATATCCATAGGTTCTGGATCTGTTTTGCTAGCAAGCTCATGTACTGGTGGAGCAACCACAATTGCAACTGGTGGCTTAGGTGGTTCTGGCTTTGCTTCTTGAGGTGCAGCTAGTTGCTGTACTGGCGGTGGTTGGGGCTGCGTTTGCGCCTGTACTTGTGATTGTGCCTGCCCTTGAGCTTGTGCCTGTCCTTGAGCTTGTGCTTGAGCCTGTATCTGCAACTGTGGCTGCGGCTGTGGCTGCGGCTGCGGCTGCGGCTGTGGCTGTGGCTGTGCCTGTGCTTGGGGTAGTGTCTGTACCTGGGCTTGAAGCTGTGCCTGCGCTTGGGGCAGTGTCTGTGCCTGGGCTTGAAGCTGTGCCTGCGCTTGGGGCAGTGTCTGTGCCTGGGCTTGAAGCTGCGCCTGTGCTTGGGGCAGTGTCTGTACCTGAGGCAATGCCTGTGCTTGGGACAGTGTCTGTGTTTGCGACTGTGCCTGTACCTGTGTTTGTGGCTGCGTCTGTGTTTGTGGCTGCGTCTGTGCTTGTGCCTGTACCTGCTGTTGTGGCTGTGGCTGTGGTTGCAGTTGTGGTTGTGGTTGTGGTTGTAGTTGTAGTTGTGGTTGTGCTTGTGGTTGTGGCTGCAGTTGTGTTTGAAGTTGTGTTTGCATTTGTGGTTGCAGTTGTGTTTGCAGTTGAGGCTGCGGTTGTGGATGTGTTGGTTGCTGTGCTTGTGGCAGTGGTTGTGCCTGTGGCAGGGATGGCTGCTCCTCCTTGCGATTGAGTGGTTCCTCAATGCGTTGACGATCTCGATCTCGCTTAATGTCTTCGTATAAACGGTGCACCATCTTCTGGAATGTTTCCTCGTCAACAGCAGGCTTACAGTGCCGCTTTAGTTCCTCCTGAAAGGCATCGCTCGATTCAAGCATTCGCTGCTTTTTCGCCTCAAATTTCTCTTCCATTTGCTGCAGTTCAGCTTCCAGTTTGGTCTGATGCATAGTCAAGGAACTTACTTGACGCTTAAGAACTTGCATTCGCTGTGTTGTTACGACAGAGCGAACATCTGGTACAACTGCTTCAGAAAAAATCTCATTTATGAGACGATGATTGCGCAGATATCGCGCATAGGCCATATGCTTGGCCGTGTAGCCCTCATCCACATCATCCTCATCCTCAGCTGGTTGAATGTCAATACGACGTTCATGTTGGCTTTTACTGCCACCTCCACGTGACGGTGTTTCATGAACATCAGATACTTCAGACTTGACCTTAGATTTCGCTGAGATGTAAGCTTGGTAAGCAGGCGTTTGATGGTATGCCTTCAAAGCCTTTTCATACTCAAGTTTTTCGGCTTCGTACTCGTCAATATACTCGATTTTATCATCTTCGCTTAACTGCTTCCACATTGCTCCAATCTTCTTTCCGAGTTCCCAAAGCTTTAGCTCTGGATGCTGAGCCTTAACGCTATCCCAGACACGCTTTGAGTATCGCATATAAGGTAGGATTGGCTTCTCTGGTGGTTTTGGCGGTTTGGGCAATCTCGATTCATTTTGGTTTTTACTGCTCGACGATTTTGTTACTTTCTGTGGAGTAAAAGCTGGATTGCCATAATTGCTGTGCGTAAATATGGGTGTCTGATCCTTATTGCGGTCTGCACCACCACCACCGCCAGATGAACGAGACCGGCTACTGCCGCTACCACCGCCTCCACCTCCACTACTAGGTATTGCAGTTGTTGGCCCCGTTAGCGCACCAACGATTTGCTTGTAGTTACTGGGCAGCGCCATATTTGCTAACATATATATATAAATATATTCTTATTCTTAGTACAAACACAATTTGAATATTCTTGAAATAACAACAAAGAAATGAGGAAATTCACGCGGACGCCATTGATACGTTTTTCTCTACACCGAAAATTGGAGATGACACACCACGCGTCATAGTAATCGTAGCCCGATATTTTTAAACACTGTTATCGTTAGTTTATGAAACAAAATAATCGGATTTACATTACGTTATACAATGTAAGACTTAAAAACAGTTTTAACTAATCAAACAATAAATAAACAATACTAAATAAAATAAAAATTTCTTATAAAGTATTTAACCGAATGGTTATATTTTCGATAAGTTGAATGCTTAAGTTCAGTTAGCTGGCAACGCTTCTATCTAGTAGTATAAATAAACAATTGCTCAGATAATGAACCCGGCACGGATATTTTCGCGTGTTGCGCAGGTTTTACGTTACAATAGCCGAAGCCTCACGTACATCAGTTCAAGAAATCAACATTGTGTCAACAATATACCCTCATTCCCGATACTAAACTGTCAAACTGCTTTAAAATTTAAACAACATGAAAAGGTTGGGAGCTGCAGACTTTATAGTAGCCAGACGGAAACGGATTCCAACATAGATAGTGTAAAGTACGAGCGTGTGTGCTCGGAAACCTTGGATGCCCTGTCCGATTATTTCGATGAACTGACTGAAAATACTCCAGAGCTTGCCGGGAGTGATGTGGCTTACAGTGTATGTAATATATTTTTAATTTTAAACTTAAGTTACATCATGTTTTTTTGTGCACAGGACGGCGTACTTACTGTTAACCTAGGTCAGACCCATGGCACATATGTGATAAACCGCCAAACTCCCAATAAACAAATTTGGCTAAGCTCACCAACAAGCGGTCCAAAACGTTTTGATTTTGTGGGGCCACCTGAAATAAGCACAGCTTCTGGTAAATGGATCTACAAACATAGTGGCGAAACGCTTCATCAATTACTTCAACTGGAAATAGGCAAGATTATTAAAACATATCCTGTTAATTTTATGGAGCTTCCCTACTGCAGCTGAAATAGCCAATCATTGGCTTAACAAAATCTGGAGTGTTTCGATTGCCAAAGGAGCTGACGCAAATTTGGAAGATTTGGGGTAAAAAGACCAAATTAATTTAAATTAATTATATTTCATTCTATTTTATTATTGTAGGTAATAATTAAACTATGGTCGATATACGTGAAATGATAAACTAATGAATAATATCAAATATAACAACATTAGCACAGTAAAGGTCTTTCATTGTGCTCAGTTTGTCTAATTTAAAGATTAATGTGCCACCGTCTACTTGCTACGGCGTTATCTGCCTTAAGATCCGTTATTCATATAGAACGGCGGAGGTACTGGTGGTGGTAGCAGCGGTTGTGGCACCGGTTGTGGCATCATGTGATTCTGGACTACATTAGGTTGCTGCAAAGGATCACTTATCCATGGATTTATCTGTCCATATGTAAAGCCACTGTTACCCATCACTGGTGGATAACTATTGAACGAATTCGTGTTAAATTTTGGCTGCAGCTGTTGGGAACTCAGTTGCTGTATACATGAAGCCACGGCCACGTTCTGCTGCTGGATGCCACCATAGCTTTGGGAACCGTTGTTAAAATTTGGTTGGAACTGCAGTTGCTGTTGTTTTTGTTGTGGTTGCATTGGCTGCTGTCCCATCAGTTGTTGCTCTCCACGCACTGTCTGACCTCCGTTATTGGAGAACGTGTCAATGGGATTAGTTGCCATATGAAAACCATCATTTTCCGAGCTATTTTGGTCCACCAACTTCGGGAATACCGCAGTTCTCATGGATGCATTGGCTTTAAATTTTAGGTTATTAAATGTGACAAAATCGTCGCGCACGTCACCAGAAGGTAGGGCAGTGTCTGGGTTATTTGCAGTAAATCGTGAAATAAATTCTCTACAGGACTCATTGTTATTGACTAGATCCTTTACTTTGATATAGTAAAGAAGGCGTTCGACACAAGAAGCCTCAAGGCCATCCAATTGTTGCAAGTATACAATGAGATGATCCTGCTCTCCGTTAGACAAGAACTGAAAATTCTCTACCAGCGTCCGCAAATCCAAATCGGAAAGACGCTCCAATTGAGGCTTAGAGCTCTCTTCGTCGATCAATGGATGTTGAGTTTCATTCGCAAGTTCATCATAATTTTCTACGTTTAAATCATTGTAAGCATTTGTATTAGAGTCCTCGTTACTTTCATTGAAAAATAGAGTCCACGTTAGTTCCTTAAAGCTGAGGTCTCCACCTGCACCATATCGCTCTTTGCAGTTCGTCTTCACCAGCAGTGTAAAGAAGTGCACCAGTCTATTAATATCATCGAGACCCAAATTGCTCAGGCCATTCCTACGCAGGCCACTGACCAGCTTCGAGGATACGATGAGCTTATCGAAAGGCAATTCAAAATTTTCTCCCACACCTGACTCATTATTATTTGGATAAGTTGCCGCTTCATCTGCTACTTGAATAGTCATGTATTTATATATAAATGTTAGGTGTTAGTATGTGTTAAGTGTTAGTATGTGTATTAGTGTTAGTATGTGTATTAGTGTGGAGAAAGGAAGAAACGAAAAGTTAGTTGTGTTAAGCGAAAGCAAAAGGAAAGCCCTGTTTTGGGACCGTAACATTCAACTATCCCAATCAAAGGTAAATATAAAAATACAAAATAAATATTTATTAATAATTATATAAATATAAATAAATATATTTTATTCATACAGCTTTCAGTAACTGTCAACTCCCCCAAAGACTCAGAAAAATTCAAAACTTTAAATGAATTTTTAAACGGATGTCACAAAGCTTTTACTTTTAAGATTCTGGATTTTTTTTATATAAAAAAAAAATATGTCAACTTTACCAAAGTTAATATTAAATTAAGATTAATATATAATTAAATAAAATTAATTATTTAAATGATATAAGAAATATATATATGTATAGAATATATTTGACATTTGAAACTAATTTTATTATAAACATGAATTTATAAATAAATAAAAGGTTCATCGCACAATTTTTAGTTTTTAAAATGAAGCTTCAAAATCCAAAATAAAATCCAAATTTTATTAAAAAAAATTATTTCTTAAATTCAATTCGATTAAACCGTTACCTAAAGAGAGAGAGTTCAAACACACAATTCCTTTATCTGCAACGACGCAAACTTTAAAAGTCCTCTCAACCTTGCGATAAATATCCTATGTCCTTAGAGTAATTATTATTATTGTTATTTTTTTTTTATGGAAACGTTTATATACATGAAACTTCAGGGCACCTTCCTTATTTATCCTTATTTTTTTTTTGTGTTCACATTAACTAAATGCGTACCTCCTAGTTCTTATTAAGAGACAAAGGTTAAAACATACTTCAGGGTGTTATACTTACCTTTGGAAGCAAATTCATCTATACGAAAGGTAATGCTGTCTATGAGCCTTTTTATAACGCCCATTTTGTGGGAATCGGTGGGAACCTCGACGATGAGTATGCCCTTAAGTTTCTCCCTTATGGTCTCTAAGAAGACGCGATTGTTATAATTAAGCAGAATGTTTTCCGCCGCATTGGCTTTTATTTTTTCCATTTCCAAGGCCTTGCTGAGTAACGTCAACACCTTGGGTCCCAAGCTACCCAAATGGCCTTCCAATGCGGAAAGCATACGCAGAATATCTAGCACAGTCAAAGGCTCATCGGCACTGTTCAAATTGTTGAAAGCCTCTGATGGTTCGACTTGCTGTGAATTTGTTTCGCATTCCTGGCCTGAAGCAGATAAGTCGTGCAGTGAACTGGGAGTTGAGTTTTTTGAGCGTTTCACACGAGGTGATGTCGGTGAGCTTCTCCTGCTTGTTGATGGTAACGGGGACTTTGAATTGGATCTTGAACGTACAGTACGTTCTTTTTTACTCGAGATTTCTTCACAAGTCTTCGTTATCGATGGGCATGAGACTTCGGAAGCGCTTGGCTCATCATGCTCATCCTGCTCGTTATCACTAAGTTCAATAATGATATTGTTTTCGGAATTAATATGATCATCGTTGTTATCGATTTTTTCTTCTTTGATCTCCTTAAAAGAAAATACTGGGATTCTGCAATTATCTAACATATCGCTGGTAATAAGAACATCGTCATCAGATATCTCAAATTTAGCCTTAAGCTCTTTCTTTATATCATTTACGGCTTTTATGAAGAGCTCACTGTGACGATCCTTCCAGTACGTAGTCCATTCTGGTTTATAGTCATAGGTATCAGGATCACAATCCTTTTGCTGCTGCACCTGTAGGTAGCGACAAGACCAGAATTTTTTCCACTCTTCAGAATATTTTGGATGCCTGGTCGGGTCTAGGTGATATCTTCTTGTGTCCTGACACAACTGTTCTATTCTAAGTTTTAGTTCACTGCGACACTGCTCTATTTGTTGCTTACAGTTAGAGGTTTGAAAGTTCTGCAATGATTTACCGATAGGTGTTGGTAACACCTTTTTTACCGCACCATTAGCTTTCTTGAAGTGCCAGTTCTTGTTGTCTCCTGCTCGCGGTGGACACTTACCGTCTTGAATTATTGGTTGGTGTTGCTTTTGATTTTCGGTTGACTCATCATCTGGCAACTCAACTGAGGTCTCACACATCTTCTTTTTAATTGGTTGTATAGGGGATGTCGTCGGCATGGGCGGCTTTTCACTTTTATTTGCAAATTCAAGTGACACTTTATTTACTTCTGAAGACCTTAGGTCAAATATCGATTGTTGCACTACACCTAAAAAATCGGTTGCAATTATTTCATCGAAATGAAATTTATCGCGCACCTCTGAGCAGATTTCTTCAAATAAGCAACGAAAATCATTGTCATTCACAGAAATCACACATCAAATTGGCGACCAAAATGTTTCTCAATTAACTGTGCCAAAGTGTCGGTAACATTTATAGCTTCATTACCTGAGGTTCCAGAGCCGCTGAGCTCCTGCAGCTTAATGAATGCTTGCTTAAAATGCGCTTTAATATATGATGTACGATGAGCTACCGAGGTCCAGTGGGTAAATATGGAACTGCTGCCGGTGAGAGCGTTGCAAAGGACACAAAAGTAGTCAGGCAGTGATTCACCCAACCGTATACTCAGTACCAATTGAAGCGTTGTCCTTGTATTCCTTAATTTTCTTCTGTATATTGGCATCTAAACGCATCATTTCGGTTATTCTCAGTTTAATCTCACAATTAGCCACTTACAAACCACAGGACGAAAAACGAATAAAATTTTATTTGACAAAAATCAAATACAACTTCTTTCGATGAGCTCCAATCATAGACTGATAGCTTCCGTAAAAGTTTTGCCTTGTAGTAAACTTCTCAAAGCAAGTGATGTCACATTTGACAACTTCAATAATTCAACTTAAAAAATGTTATAAAAATGAAACTTTTTTCTTTTTTAAGGACGTTTTCAAACACTAAAAAATGGCAAGCAAAATAGCAACTACACGGAATCGCCTACTGTTGATCCTTTGAGGGAAAAGGAGGCCTGATTTATAACATTTGTTAATTAATTAAATACAATGATGATTCGCAGCCGTTTTATGTTATTTATAATTCATAGAAATGAGAAATTATTGTGTATTGAATATTTTTTATTTTCCATATAATGAAAATAAAAAAGGGGGAACTTTACAAAAAGTTTAAATTGTATTAACATAACTATTTATTGATTTAAGGTTTCTCAAACAACTATGTACAAATGGGGGAACATAAGCAGTAGTCCTTATATCCTATTTAATGATTTAGAAGAGAGCGCGAGGGAGAGTGAGAGAAATGGAGGGAAATTGTGTGAAAAAGGGGAATAGCTTATTTCTTACAATTTGCGCTGTAAGAGGAAGTGATTAAGTTTTGAAGTTTTCGCTGTCGACAGCTTAAAAACTAAATACTTTTTAAACTTTATTTTTGAATAAACATTTAACTAAATAATTGATTAACTTTAATTTTGGATTTTGCGGCAGGCTAAAATATAGTCATCAAAATGCTTTTCCTTTTTACTGATGGGCCCCGTAAATGTTGTTGTAGTGCGGCGGCTGTGGTTGCTGGGGCGGCATATAGTTTTGGGGCATATTATTGTAGGGCTGCTGTGGTCCGTTGGCCCAGTGGTTCATTTGGTTGCCATAGCCACCGCCGGGACCCATTTGTTGTCCGTAAGCATTAAAGTTGCCCATGTTATATTGTGGGGGAACGTGAGGCTGTTGTTGTTGCATGTTCGAATATCCAGCTAGGCCTCCATTCGGGTTGCTCCCTGACATGTGATCGCTGCTGTAATTATATC
This sequence comes from Zaprionus lineosus, assembly GCA_035044505.1. Classification (NCBI taxonomy): domain Eukaryota; kingdom Metazoa; phylum Arthropoda; class Insecta; order Diptera; family Drosophilidae; genus Zaprionus; species Zaprionus lineosus. Next base: position 202,258 of record JAWNNX010000662.1, on the reverse strand, counting down.
CTCCGTACCCAACGCCACCAACGTTGGGTCCATACTTTTGTGGATGAGGAATCAGTGGTTGTTTTTGTTGTTGCGGTTGGTGGATCTGCTGCTGCTGCTGCAGTTGTTGTTGTTGTTGCTGCTGCTGTTGTTGCTGTTGTTGCTGCTGTTGCTGCTGCTGCTGTTGCTGTTGGTTTGGTTGTCCATGCTGTTGCATAACGCTGGGCACACTGTGAGCCTGTGGCTGGTGATCCTGCTGCTGTGGGTGCTTTTGCTGCTGGGGCTTCTTTACATTAACAACCTGATTGCTGCTGCTGGTCAATGTGCCCATTAAATTGGCGATTATGTTCTCCGTATCCTTAAATGAGATCTTCGGTGCTGCTGGCTTGAAAGTTAACGCATTGGGCGATGATTGAACTGGAACTATGTTGGTTGATGAATTATTTGCCTTATTGGCATTTGAATCGTTGGCTTTTATAACCAAATCATCGAAATTGTAATCATCGTCGTCGTCATCGTCTAACATAAACGTGGGTGAGATTCGCGTACCCGTGCGTCGTGATACCTTGGAAGCTGATACCGATTCTCGCTCAGAGCTCTTGCGGCGACCCGCTGCTAAAGAGCCGAGTAGACGCTGTGTGGATCCAGAGCCTGAGGCATTATGCTCGGGACGATCGTGCATCGCATGACGACCAATAGCCACGATACGAGATAGAAAATCGCTGCAGGATTCGCCATCACTGTTAAGTTCTGAAATGTTTACATATTTACGCAAACGCTCGACACGCGGTGGCTCGAGCAATTCGAGTTTGCGCAGATGTCCAATAAGATGGATTTGCTCTTCGTTGGACAAAAATTTAAAATTCTGCAAGAGAGTCTGAAGATCAGAGTCGGTAAGTGATTCCATGCCACTGCCCTCGCCAGTGTTTACGCTTGTTGTATGCTCAATGTTTGAGTCTTTGCCCAATTGATGCTCGACCTCCTTCATTAGTTGGCCAATCTCGAAGTCCATTTCGCGACCACCGCCGCCGGTCTCGTCGCCACCAATGGATTTATTTAGGCCCAGACGAAGAGATATCTCAGCAAAGCTTAGCCCACTGTTCCTGTCGTTCATGCGACGTGTGTGATTCGTTTTCACCATTAATGTGAAAAAGTGAACCAGTCTGTTCATATCATCGGTAATTAAGTCATCCAGGCCATTCATAACCAGAAGACCGGCCAGTTTTGAGGACACTATTTGCTTATCAAACGGCAACTGGAACTCTTTCTTCTTGTTAAATTCATTTTGTGCGCCAATCACACCTGACAGAAGATCGTCGTTGGGTGCGTGTGCATGTTTGTAAATATGAGTGTGAATATATGTGTGGAGAAGGAAAGAGGGAGTAACACAAAAATTGGCATTAATTAATTTATTATAATTAACTGTTTTTCTATTTGAAAAAATGTACAGTTAGTTCAACACGTTCAATTTAAAAAGTACATACAAAATATACTTATGCTGAGGATTTGGAGAGCTCGCCGTTTGCTGATGATGACAAAGGTAAACGAATCAACCGCGCTCCTCTTCTGTTACACTTTTCTCACTAAACTAACCGAACTAAGGTCTAACACTAAGACCGAACCCACGCGAGACCGAAAACAAATCAGAAACTTGACTGATTTATTTGATTTATTTTAAATGCTTTGATGAAAGAGGACGAATTTTGATATATGTATGTACATATTTATCACATGTAAGTCAAATAGTAATAAACAACACATTAAACTATTCAGTGTAGTTTATTTAAAAACTAAAAAAAATTATCTTAATTTGACTTAAGTTGATACAAAAAAATTGTTCTATTTAAATTTGAGTGTAAGTATATAACATGTAGAATAAACTAAAAGTTTCTAAAAAGACAATTTAGAGAATTTATTTTTAAGGCTACTTATGAAAAGAAGTAATTGCACTTCCTACAACTGCTTAGATATTAAAGATATTTATACTACGCTAAGATTGAAAATAAGACTCGTAAAGGAAGCTAGGATTAACTTAACTTAACCCGCTAAAAGATTGGATACATATGTATTTAAAGAAGTTATTATAAGAGTCCATAATATTACAAATAATTACTAATCCTTTTCTGTCACTGAAGCCCACAGACGATAGTTTCGCTTAGTGCTAATCGTCAATTAATCGATAGACCGAAATTTAATGCACGATAATTTGCATCGATTAAATCAAAATTAAAGCTTGTGCTTTCAAAAAAAAAAATGTGAGTTTCATATGAGAAAAAACATTTATTATTTATATGCAACCTATTTAATAAATGTCGCTACATAATAATTTATGCAAAATTGAACTTCACAAAAAAGAATTCACTGCATCAAGGATAATTTGTCCCGCGTTAACTAAAACTTGAACACCGAACCGAAGGAGAACGCAATACGAGAAACGAATATTTGATTTTGGCCACACATATTGATTGGACACACCTACGTTGTTCCAAGTTCTTTTATAGATGTGAAAAAAACTTATTTGGAATTTGGTAGTCAGTTTGGTTATATGCAATGCAATATTTGCATTATCGTCGGCCTTGAGCTTCAATTTGTGCGCATAAGTACATAGGGCACTTTTACTGCCCAAGCATACAGACAGTACATACAAATAATACTTACCTGTTCATGTTTCTTGAAATACAGAATCTGAAAAGTATGAATGGCTTTAAGCGAATCAAACTTACCTTTGGAAGTTACTTGATAGATGATGGACGCGATATTGCTTATAAGTTTTTTAACAACACGCACTTTATGGGGATCATCGAGCACTTCGGCAATAAGTATGCCTTTAAGTTTTTCCTTTATGGTCTCCAAGAAAACACAGTTGTCATCGTTTAAAAGAAGATCATCCGCGGCGTTCGGTTTTATCTTTTCCATTGCCAATGCCTTGCTGAGTAAATTCAACGCTTTGGGTCCCAAGCTGCCCAAATGTTCCTCCAGTGCGGAAAGCATACGTAATACGCTGACTACAGTCAAAGGACCTTCAGTCTCTTCAGAATGTTCCCGCTCCTTAGCTGCTCCAGAGATTATGGTGCCGTCTGGTGACACAGAACGGCGTCCTGGCTGATTATATTCTGGATATGATCGGGAGTCCATCACTCTAAAAGATTCGATTGCGTCATAGCTGCGCGAGGAACGCGTATAGCTGTCGCCCCTCTCTCTTTCTCTAAAAAAGTCACTGCTGCTTCTTTCCCTATCCCTTTCCCGCTCTCTTTCCCGTTCTCGCTCTCGACCCCTTTCGCGATCACGTTCACGATCCCGGTTGCGATCACGGTCTCTCTCACGGTCTCGTTCACGTTCGCGTTCACGCTCATATTCATCGTGGCTACGCGAATTATGAGACTTATCCCCACCGCGACTATAGGGCGACCGAGTGGATCTGCGTTGCAATGAACGTGATCTAGAACGAGTGTGCCCACGACGTCTTAATAGTAATGGAGATCGTGAACGTGAGCATGAGCGCCGACCCATGCGCAGCCTTCCACGTTTAGGCGAAATAGACCTTGACATTGGTCGGCCGTAGGATGTACGACGAATTGGACGTAATTTTGATCCAGTCTGTTGCTGTTCATCATCACTGATATCGATAACGGCATCCTTCCCAACACTTCCACGTTTATTTGGGCCACGATAATTTGGTTTGCGTCGCATGCCACCGTTTTTGGAAACAACTGTGTCTTCCTTCTCGTTGGGACTATTAACGCGTATTTTATAACGTTCCATAAGTTCCTTAGTACTTTCTTCATCCTCCTCGCCAAGATTAAATTTGTCTTTCAGCTCTTGCTTGATCTTATTAATGGCTACGTTAAACAGCTCAACACGTCTGTTCTTCCAGTAACTAATCCATTCGGGTTTGTAATCATAGTTGTTGGGATCACATTTCTTCTCTTCCTGCAGTTGCTTGTAGCGTCGATTCCAAAACAATTTCCATTCTTCGGAATAATCGGGGTGCTTCTCTGGATTCGATTCATATGTTTCGGTTTCATCCCGCAGCTGCTTAAGCTGGAGTTCTAAAAGACAGCGAAACTTCTCCCACTTGTATCGTTCCTGTGCGATATGTGAAGCCTGTAAAGAAAGTTCCTTTGGTGTTGGCAACGTTTTTGCACCATTTTGGGTAGCACTCACAGCTCCAGGGGTAGCAACGATGCCGTTGCCCCCCTTTTCACTCATTGGCGGTGAACGGTTGGCGGCACGGAAACCTGGTTGCTGATCTTCTAGATTTTGGCGCACTTTCTTCGCTATCGGTGTTGCTGCGCCGGATGTAAAATTTACATCATCATCCTCACTAGATATAGCATCAAGTGCAATGGGACCACTATGCTCCACGTTGCGATCAGTTAAAATGTGTGTCTTGTCGAGAGATTCCGATGGTTTTGATTCATGTATCAATTGATGCACTTCATTAACAAAATCAGGACCGGTACATTCATCGAAATGAAATTTATCGCGAACTTGTAAACAGATTTTTGCACGAAGGCGACGAAAGTCATCGCCAGCAATTGACAAAACTTGAGAACTACGGCCGAAATGTTTCTCAATATGCTGCGCCAATTTTCCGACAGCAGTTGGCCACACGAATTTTTTATTTCCAGAGCGACGCAACTGATCAAGTTGTTCGTAAGCTTTATGAAAATGTGTCTTCAGATAATTGGTACGATGGACAACCGAGGTCCAGTGTATGAATATGGTTCGACTGTCGTAGCAAGTGCTGCATAGTACGCAAAAGTAGTCAGGACGTGCCTGGGTATTTTCGTGCAACTCAACAGCGTACTCGGTACCAATTAAGGTCCCACCTTTAAAGTTTTCAATTTGTTTTTGTACAACCGGTGTACGGGATAGTTCTTCCTCAAAACCGGGCGGCACAGGCTCGCCCGCTAAGTAGCTCATTGTTTATGATCTGCAAAGAGTCGATCATTGGTTTCTGGTTGGTAAACACAAAGTAGAGATGGGCGCACATCATGTTACATTTACATCAATTGTCAATTAATTCTCCAAAATTAAATGATCTATATTTATATAAATTAAATTATTTTATATTAAAATATATAAAATAAATATAATTTTATATATATAGTTTATAAGCTTTAAAATATCTACCTAAAATATCTATCTAAATATCTAATACCTTATTATATATAATATTTTATATATTATATTATATATAATTTTTGTTTTTTTTAGTTGGCATCTAATGACATAAAAAATATTTCTTTTGTTGGTAATAACATAATATGCGCTCTTCTCCATCATAATGTTGACAACGCTTAATTACCTGATTGTGTATTTAATAATAAAACTTTTTTTTTTCCAATTCTTTTTCTATATTGGTAATATAATTCACTTAATAACACGAGAAGACAAATATGCCAAACCCGCACGCGTAGCGAAAAATAACAGATCCCAAATTCAGAATTTAATAGCAGTGACACTTTCTGTTTATTTGTTGATGGCAGTAACAAAATTTTTCTGCTGTAACCTCGTACGCGATTATAAGTTAATAAATTTACTTACACTGCTGCTTAAATGTAAAGCTTATCACTTACTAAATATAAAATGTCTAATAATTTGGTAGCACACTAGATCTATTTAAAATTCTGTACATGCAAATAAGCATGCAATAACAAGAAAATCGCTTCACTTTGCAAAGTTGATGTACAAAACGTAGCTTACAGTGTTGACAAATTTTTTGGCCTAGGATCGCATTGAAAGCTATCGCAGGGTTGTAGTGCAAGCAATGTTATCGTGTTGGCGGTAAATGCAAATTATTTAAAGTACTCTATTTTTCAAAGGGCTCTCATTTTAAGGCGTACTTATTTTACTTTAAGCATTACTCTCGATCATGAATGTTTTTAAATGAAAATTATTTAATTATTTTAATTAATTTTTAATTAATACTTTATTACTACTCAAACTTATACTACTAAAGTTATTATCCAAGTTGAGCGGTTACCACGAACCTATTGATTTGTTTTATTGTAACATTTTCTACTTGTTACTAAGTTTATAAATTAACCGAATTTAATTAATTAATAAATGGCTTTAATTAAATGTCACACATAATTAATTGGTAATATTAATTGAAACAATTAATAATAAGAAAAATAATAATTATTATTTTATATTTTGTATTTCAAGCACGCAATGCGTACATAAAATAAAATGCGTAAATTATGCACTTTCTGTGATTATTTTAAGCTCTTTTTTTTGTTAGATCCAATTTAATGATGTGAGTGTGAGATTCTTATGCACTTTCAGATCTCAGGCCACAGCTTAAAACACTTTGCTTTTGATAATACGTTAAGCCCTTAAAGCAACGGATACAAATCCATTGGTAACCAAAGTCAAAACCACCACGACTGATAAATGGCAGAGCGCCGGGACCACGTCCCAAAAACAATTGTGCATCCACCCTAGAGGTTGAAACGTGTGTGTTGTGATGGGCATAACACGTATATTTCTATCCCAATAGAAGGGACGTATTAATCGCGACATGATGATGATAATGGCAATATAAGCGACTTCACAATGAGCTGACCATATGCGCAGATAGACATTAAAATGTAAAGCGGAAGCCACCCAAGCTGGTTGAAGTGGTACAGCTGGTAGCAGGAGCAGCAACAGGAGCAGGAGCAGGAGCAGGAGCAGGAGCAGGAGCAGGAACAGCGGCAGGACCAGACGTGGTGGGCAGCAGCCAGTTCACATTTAATGAACACAGCGGTGACATGAGTTATGGACCATTTTTTTTTTGACAACGAAAAATTGCGAATCAGCACAGCTGTTGGCACTGGCGGTTGGCGGTCGGCGGCTGGCGGCTGGTGGCTGGTGGCTGGCGGTGAGGTTTGCACAAATACTGCACTGCCCTGGCCGGGAGTAGTGCGTCAAAAGGATGGGGGATTAATGCAATGACGGCATTTCGACATCGGCATGAATGCAAATGTTATTTTGCATTAACATTGCGAGTGAACAGGGGCATATGCCGCAGCAGGCCTCAGCTCATCCCTCAATCTAAAAAACCAAGTCTGTCCACAGTTGACTTGCGCGACACAGATGAAGATGAGCACATTCCGATTACGGTGAATGCAGACAGAGGGAAGACACTGCCACCCCTTCAGAAACAGTTTCAGAATCAGATTCAGATACAGATTCAGATTCAGATTCAGATTCAGAATCGGACTCCAAATCATTTCCTCATGCAGACGATATGGGCACATAATGTGTTTTAGACAAAGTGTCAGACACAAAAATATCGTGAAGGGTATAACTCCTGACGCAGTCTCCAATCACCCTCCATACAGTTTGCCTTGCCTAAACGTCCTCCACTCAAAGGAGAACCCGCTCCTTCGTTCATTCCCATCCTAAACTTGAACTCCCCCATTGCAGCTTCTAGACTTGAATTTCTTTTCAACACAAACTAATAAATATATAAATAAAAAATTTTATTTTTTTTAAATATTATCAATTATTTAATTATATTAAAAATTATAAATTATAGTTTTTAATTTAATATAAAAAAAAATCTGATGTATTTTTTAATAAAATTGTTGAGCGTTCCCAGCAGATGCTTCGGGGGTAGATCATATAGTCTTCGGTGTAATTAGTTCACAATTTTGATTGTTGGAAGCGATGCACTTTTTGTGCCTCGAAAGAAATTTCTTGGCAAGTTGTGCGCAATTCATTAAGAGAAATCTGCCCGAATGCGAATAATGCAAATTGCTCTATTTCGGGCTAACTGCAAACGACGACAAATTTATTTGCGGCCCATGTGGACCGGAGTCAAAGGAGCCATCGGCATCGGCATCGACATCAGCATCGCCATCGCCATCGCCATCGCCATCGCCATCGCCGTCGCCGTCGCCATAGCCATCGCCATTGCCATCGCCATTGCCATCTTCATCTCCATCTCCATCACCATCACCATTGCCTTTGCCTTTGGTTTGGCTTCGCCTTTGCAATCCTCATCAATGAAATGAAATGAATGCCGTGTTTGCTTTTGTAGACTAAAGGCATTTGCACCAAAAGTTCAAAAATTCCATTAATTATTCTTAAGAGTTTCTTTTTGTTGCGATCGCCTTCTGTTTCGAGTGCTAATTTTTAAGAATTCCAAATTTCTTAATGGGTTCTCGCTTGTCCGTGTCCGTGTCCGTGTCCGTGTCCGTGTCCGTGTCCGTCCGTCGTATTAGTATCAGCTGCCCCGACCCGCAATTGTTTGTCTATTAGCTTGGGAAAGAGTTTTTGACTTTCCCTCTACCCCCTACCTACCCAACCCCTTCTCCTAATGTCATTGTCGCTGTCGCTGTTTCCCATGCATCCCTAGTCAGAGCACCGCCCAAACAGCCGCCCCTCGACCGGATGTGCTCATTGTGCGTCATTTCTACTTATCACCCAGGGGAATAAGCGGCTCGCCGGAAGCGCTCCATTGCCCAGCTGCTGGTGTCAGACCTCTTCCGAGTCCGAATCCAAATCCAACTCGGAGGCCACACCAAATCCAAGTCCAAACTTTGCTCTCTCGCCATGCTTTAAAAATGCGTAAATCACACTAAAACAAACGGCAACGGCTTACCATGAATTAGTATTAGTGTAAACGGCTTTTAATAAGTCGAAGAGGCCCGCAGGCCATCCATGCTACATCCAAGCTGCTACATCAGTGACTGACTAAGCGTAGTGTGAGGGGGGTGTGTTGTATGTTGTGTGGGGTATGGGGGTATGGGGGTATTCCAACTGCAAAGTACGGGACATCCGCAACGAAAAAGTCAATTGCGGTACTGGCAAAATGGAATTTTGTTTTAAAAACTTCTGCACTGCAAAATGGCTCGCCATGGGCGCATAAATTTCAAAGCTCTTGTTATTCACATTTCTCCCCAAACTCACCCCTCCCCCCACCAGCAGCGCCACCTATCCACAACCATTGCCTTCACCTATCATCTTTGTGGAGTGTGCCCGCAACTTTACCACAGGGTGAGCATGCAGCGTGGTGAGAAGTAAATACATACATACATACATTTAAATATCTACTCACAGACACACACACACACACACACACACCTTTGACCATTACGAACTGTGCAGCGCCAACTATTAATTTCAAAATAAACACAGTATCTGAAGTAGTTAAAAAATAATTAAAATTCAGCTAAACAAATAGAAGCAAAAATGGGAAGCTGCTGGGGCAATGTTTTTAGAATTTGTCATGAAAATGTTTGTTGAAATTTTATTAAAAATACAAATTTTTGTTATTTGGGGCGTGGCCGTTTAATTTGATACACTTGAAGGGAATGAAAACATGCGGTCTCGAGGATCAGAGCAATTTTAACTATAAATCTTCGTAACTTAAACAGAAATTACATAAATTTCAACGCTGGGTGAACGGCTTTACGAGTGGCTTGCTGGACTCCTACAGCTTGTGGAGGGGTTGAAGGTTGTTGGAGGTTGTTGGAGGGTCTCGTGGGTCTAGTGGGTCTGGTGGGTCTGGTGGGTCTTGTGGGTATGGTGGGTCTGGTGGGTATGCATGCCCAGATAACTGATCTATGTTGTTCATATTTTTATTTTGTTTGGCAATTTCAAACATGCAACATGTTGCAATGGAATTATAAACCAGCCCCAAATTTCAAACTTCGCAGACGACTTATATAAAAAGGCTAAAGAGGGGCGGGTGGGGGAAAAAGAGGGGGCGCACGATGCGCGTGTGAGGGCAGCATGCCAAATGGAAAAAAGTTCTTGCCTTCATTTTTGGCGTTTCTGTTTTGTTTTTATCCTCTGCCGCTTTATTAACGTTGCCCTGTTTTAGGAGGGGTGACCTGTCGCAAGGGGAATGGGGGCTGTGGCAAGGAGGGACAGCAAGCGTTGTGTAGGGCTGTTTGTTTGCTGGCAGCAGCGCAGCAAGTAATATTTTTGCCGCATAAAAGTCAAAATATGCAAATAAAGAAAATTGTTGTTGCTGTTGTTGTTGATGTTGTTGGGCGGAGGGGCGGCTAATACACCAGTAGACAGACAGTGAGACAGACAGACGTACAGACACAAACGGGTGGCCGTGGCTAGAACAATGCGCATAGATATGGTAAGAGGGGCTAAATAGAAAGAGAGGATAATAGCAAAGGAACAAGGAGAAAACGAGAGATTGAATGCAAAAGAGGGAAGAGTGAGAGTATGGCTTAAATAATAAATGTAGTACACGCTTTGAAAGAATTTACTATGCTTTGGCAAATGGAAGTTATAAAAACCAAACACACGCTTACTCTCAAATACACACACATGCACACGCACACACACACATGTATATATATAAACACATATATATATGTATATAAACACATACATACACAAGCACACACACACACACACACACACACACACATGTGCATGGCATATAAATAAACAATGCTTCCATATAACCCAAGGCAGCCCCGTAGTAGTGGAGAGGTAAAGGCATTTCCATATTGTTGCTATAATCAGCGGCTGCTTTGATTCATCTGCATGCACGCGCGGTGTCGGGACGTTAATGCAAAACGGAGGGTGCGGGGCCACCACCAAGTCAAAGCGAAAGCCAAAGCCATACCCATAGCCATATCCAAAGCTAAATCTATAGTCAAAGCCTTAGCCCAGTGCCACCCCATCGTCATCAAAGTCAACCCAATGGGCGAAGCAACCACCAAACAGACACACACAGACTCCGTGACTCCGCCGTCCCAACTTTAACTCCGACTTTTTGTTGTTCATGCAATTTAGAGATGTTGCGTCGTTCAATTTTAAAGACACGACCGCATAAGCACGAGCCAAAATAATGCTTAAAATTACAATATTTATTACAAATTTTCATGCGAGTCAGTAAGCTTCTTGAATCTGCACTCTTACTGTGGCTAATGGAAAAATATTATTTTTCTCATTTAAAGGTTTAATATATTTTAAAATATTGGTGGGCCTATTGATTCTAATTAAATCACGACACGAGCCCAATTCTAGTGCAATACGAATGTCGTTTCAAACATGTTCGGGCTGGAGGTTTGAAGTCATGTTCGAACGACACCACTGACTGACGCCCCTTTAAGTATGTGCTCACAGTGTTGAATAATCTCGCTACTTTTCTCAAAATTTAGCGGAAAATAAATGAAATAAAAGAAGCTATATATACATATATTTATATAAATATATTTATTTATTTACACGCAAACTTTGCGTTGATAAACTTTTACATCTGCAAATATATTATTAACATTGATTTTGTTTTTAAATGTAATTCAATCATAAAAATATATAAAATTTATAACATATTTTGGCTTGAAAACGAAGTCTTATTATTTAAAGTTAGTTTTTAATACATTTATTAACTCTTAAATATATATTTGCACAGTTTATATTGAATAAAATACCTAATATTGAAAATATTTCAAGCTTCAATGTATAAGATTTGGATAGCAAGCTAAATTTTAGAGTTTTTAGCAGTTATAGCCAGCATGAGAATAGCTAGAAAATAACAGCCCTTTCTTTACTCTGCTCTCTGAGGCTTGCTGTGTGCGCTCGTGTGTATGTGCATGTGTGCCCGTTTGTGTGTTATCTCGCAGCCTGGTTCTGGTTCAGTTTTCGTTTTCCGTTAGTGCAGCATTTATCCTCGACGGCGTTGGTTGGTTTCGCCTTCGCCCTTCGTTATTGTCACTGTTGTTGTCGCAGTCGCAGTCGCAGTCGCAGTCGTTTGTCGCCTTGTCGCTGGTGTTGTTTTTCCTTGGTGCTGCTGCTTCTGCTGCTGCTCTTGATGTGTGTGCACGTTTTATTTATTATTGTCGTGTGTTGTTTGTTTGTGTTTTTGTTATTGTGCCAGTGCCAACTTACCTGAGCGAAGAGCTCAAATAAAAAACTTAAACAAGGTGCGCAGAGCCAGAGTCAGGGCCACAGTATGTTGTTAACCACCGCCCCAACGCCTCTCAAACAAAGTGCCAGCCCGGGACTAACCAATAAGTAAACCAAAAAACGAAACTAAACGACGGAGACGACAGCCGTGTTACATTTACAGCTATAGCAACAGCAACGGCAACCAGCAACATCCACAATTCGACATCTACATCCAAAGATACAGATACAGTAACAGCCAAATCTACATACATTCACATTTACATTTACAGTTACTCTCTGTACTATATCACTCACAGTATATGTGCGAGCTAAAAGCTTTAGCTCCAGCCCAGTTATTGTTATTGCAGTGGCAGCAGCAGCAATAAGCAATCGGCAAATAGAACACAAATACAAACACAAATACAAATACAAATACGAATACAAATACAAATACAAATACAGATACAAATACAGATACAAATACGAATACGAATACATATAAATATAAAAATACAAAATACAAAATACAAAATACAAAAACAAATAAACAAATACAAAACGCGCTGTGTGCGCTGCTTCACTAAATGCAGTCGGCGTTAGCAGTGACGTCGCTGTCGTCAGAATCATCAGAATCGTCACAGTCGTCGAAGTTGTCGAAGTCGTCGCATATTATGGGCCTACCCGAACAACAGCAGCAGCAACAACAGCAACAACAGCAACAACAAGAAGAGCGGCAACAACTTCAGCACTTGATACAAAAATAAACAAACAAAATCAATCAATTAATCAATCTGTGAACGCCCCAGAGCCCAATCCTACGCCCACGTTTACGCTCACGCCCATATTTAGGCTCACTTTAACTACCGCTACACGAGCTGAACAATGTTCCAGTCACTTGCTCTATTGATTCTACTGGTTACCGCCCAGGCCCATGCCCAGGGACATGCACAGGGCAGGGCACAGGCTAAGGCACAGTCAGTGAAGGATGCGGATGCAGATGCTGCTGCCCAGCTGCAGGCAACGGACACATCAGCGACGCCGTTCGGCAGCAAGCAGCTCACCAGATGCCGCCAAAGCTGCTATCAGCAGGTAAGTCCTGGCCAGGCCCTAAAGATAAGACGCACTTGATGGACACTTGTATACGCTCAACTGAGCTAAGCGTATGAGAGTTTTGGGCAAGAGAGTTTCAAGGTTAGAAACCATCAACGAACAGACCATCCCATCCTATCTGAGACTCAGACCCAGACCCAGACCCAGAAAGCAGCGAGCAGCGACCAACAACCAGAGAACAGCCCCGTCTAGTCCAGTTCACTTCGGCAATGACAATGCCCTGACAGACAGAAGACAAGACAAGACAAGGGACAAGAGACGTGGGACGTTGAATGGTGAACGGGGGACGGGGAACGGGGAACGAGGAACGAGGAACCATTTTTTATGTGGCTGCCCGACTTTATCTGCGCGCTGACATCGCTGGCTGCTTCTCAGGTAGCCGTGCCCATGCCCGTAGTCGTTGACGTTGCCGGTTGACAATGTCAGCTGGGTGGTCCCCGGCAGTCATACGCGCCGCTAATAGAGATTAGGCAACTGGGAGGGTTCTACAACATAAAGGAGCCTCGGCACCGCAAGGGCAATTGGGTGTGTGCTCAGTGGGAAAGCATCGGAGTGGCGGATATCAAAACTGTAAGCCAGAGGCCGAGGGAAGTTTGTCATCTGGATGACTATGGAAACTAATATTTAAAAGAAGAGAGGCAAAAAAAAAAAAAAACAACAACTTCAAAGTTACATAAGCCTATGTACACACACACACACACATTCACACACTCACACATTCACACACTCACACACATTCACACACTCACACACTTGAAAAAGAAATTAAAGAGTTGAAGTGCTGGGAAGACATCCCGCTGAATGACTGGCAAAACTCGTATTTCCTGAAATCTAAAGGAAGGAGTCGCTTAAAAAATATTATTAGACACTTTTGGTAGCTTCAACATCCTGGCTCCTCCTCACCCTCCTAGGGCTGCACTCATTTAGATTCTCATTAAGAGATTCCCCCATTTCTGAGTCCCGCCCGTCAGATTAAAGTTTCTCGCATTGAGGCTGCCTTCAAACTACTTGAGGGATAAGTTCCATTAGGCAGAGACGCTTCTATGTCTCCAGAGATGAGAGCGAGTCGTAGGCCGATCAACCCATCTGCCAGCTCTTCTCTTCTGTAGATTAACTAAGCCCTGAACTAAGTAAGACGAACCAAGTCCGGGAATGCGACTCGCTATCTCCAATCCCAGCCTGTGGCTGTGTGTGCTCTGGTGCTCCCCGGGGAAGGCGGTTACTTCGTTCCGGGAACGTACATATTTTGAGTCTAAGACTTCGATAGTTGAAGAATTTGTACGATTTGGTGAGAGGGTGAAAATCTTTCCGAGAATCGCTTAAGATTCGAATCGATTTATTCGATAGCGACTTGGAAGCCCCTGGGAGAAGGTGTCTGACATTTCTATAGCCTCGAAGGTGGCAAATCAATGAGTGTCCCATTTTAAGTGAGGGCAGTTACCCTAATGCCAGAGATGATTAACTCTGCTCCAGGACTCAACTGGCGGCTGCTTGGCCACAAATGCAATTGGTTGACCTTTAAGGGTGGCACATGCACCGGGTCTAATTTTACGCCTGTCCAGGCCTAATCCTCGGCACAGGCCACCAACTCACGAACGGCGCTCAATCAGCGCCAAATTAACACCATAAAAGTTGGCAGCATCCTAAGACTTTGTTCGTCTTTTCGGCTTTGGTGGAGTTTTTCTTTTTTCCCTTTTTTTTTTTTTTTTTTTGTTTTTGGCATTGTGTTCCCTTCTGGGCACTGAGTGCGGGGTGCGGGTGAAGGAGGAAGGGGAGGAGGAGGAGGAGGAGGAGGTGTGGGCCAGCCAAAGAAATGGCATCCGTCGCAGTCTGTCTCAGTTCAATTCGTAATGCCAGATGCGTATGCCGGGCACGTATTCCCTGGCTGGTGGTGGAATCTGTTCCGACAGCCCTTCAATAATTGACAGGCGCAGCATTTGGCGACTACGTGCCACTGAAACGGTGCCACTTGGTGTAGTATTGGGGAGTCGGGCAGCGGGCAGTGGGCAACGGGCAACGGGCAACGAGCAACGGGCAACGGTCAGCGGGTACTGTGCGTCGCGTCGCGTCGCATGGGCCACTAGACAGACAGTGGGTAATGGGCATTGGCTGCAGAGGCGTCAGCTCATAAAACTGCTCAAAACTGACCTGGATGGGTAATTTATGTGGCTTGGGTGTGAAACGATGTCCAATTCCGTGGGCAATTGCATGTAAAAGTTGTCCGCTGCCTGCGTTTAATTTATATGGGGCAACAACTGTGCCAGGTAGGCCGCAAGATCGGAGGATGCCAATGTCGACTGACTGAATGACTGAATGACGGACTGACTGCCGGACTGCCCGAGTGCCGAACTGCCGGACTGTTGGATGGCTGAACTGCCTGAAACCTGCCGGACTGTCTGTTCAGCGTTTTCATTGAGCGTTTGCTGCGTCTTGTCTTCATTGGCGGCCAGAGATGGCAGCGTGACACGACACGTGACGCTCACGGAGTAGCTCCCCGCCTGGCGAGTGGCTTGGCAAAGGGACTCATTATTTACATATGAAACGTACAGCAGCTTCATTTTCCATTTGATCCTTTCCGCCTTATATTTGACCAACAGCTGACACCCAAATTCATCGCCCAATATCCTGCAAATAGTCACATCCTCACGTTGCATAAACAGCCAAGTGACGGACGGGTTACATATTTAACACTTGCATTAAAACCTTTTTTTTTTTAACTGCTTCACACGCTGATGCGATGGACAGGGGGACTGGCGGGGTAAACGTACGTTGGACTGTAAACTTTTTCCCAATTAACAGACACCTTGGAACTTAGCATGCACCTGCGAAAAAAAGAAGAAAAAAAAGGACCTCACATTTGTTACACATTTACAAATGCGTCGGGCATTGTCGTGCCTTCAGGTAGCAGCGAGGGATGATGCATCACGCACACATCCCTAATTGTTAATGTTCGGGCCATCCATTCACTCGCACACCCATTCACCCATTCGAGCATTCACCCATTCGGGCATTCATTCATTCATTCGTTCAGTCATTCATTTGCCGCCTTATTGTTGTTACTTATCGCCTAAGTTGTTTCGCAAAGGCCAAAAATTCAATTGAGCGGAAAATATGTTGTCTTTGCGATTTTCCTTTTTGGCATGGCCCGTTTATCTGGCCGCCTTATTGTGTAATGATGACAAAGTGCTCGATGCTGGCCTGGCTGGGTGACCGGGTCCTTGGGTGCTCGGTCTGCCCGTCCTTCTGTCCGTCACTCCGACTGTCCCGCTGTCCGGGTGCCTGTCTCTCTCTCTATGTGTGTGTGTGTGTGTGTGCCTGTGCACCCGCTTCTGGGTGCTAGTTGCTGTTTGTTAGTCGCTTGATATCCGCCATCGCTCACATCCTTAGTCCTCAGTCGCAGCCTTAGTCCCATTCACAGTCGCAGTCACAACCCAAGTTGGAAGCCAAAGTCGCAGTCGCACTTACAATCCCAGTCACAGTCAGAATCGAAGTAGGAGTCGCAGTCAGAGTCGCAGTCGGAGTCGCAGTCGGAGTCGCGGTCAGAGTCGGGGACATGGAAGGAGGTCCCCGTGTCTCAGCTCGCATCAGCACATTCATTCATTTGTCTGCGTGCTCATTCATAAACTAAACGGACAGGCTAAGGCTACGGCTTTGGCCATGGCTATGGCTATGGCTATGGCTATGGCTACGGCTATGGCTATGGCAATGGCTAAGGGACCGGGCGCATTGCTTTTGTACCCAGAACGTTGTCCAGCTGTCGCTGCTGCGTAGCTAAAGCGACAGTTGACAAAGGCTAAGCAGGCGGCGTGCAGCGTGCAGCATTTGCCTCGCTGCTCCCCTCTCTCTCTCTCTCTCCCGGCCAACAAGTCCAGTTACTCACATTCCCATTGCCGTCCCCTTCCTTCATACAGCCCCTCCTCCCCTTCGTCTTTTGCCGACAGCGTGAAAATTTCAATTCGCCATACGACTTTGTGGTCATTTATACACCCAGCAACCAAGTCGCACACACACACACACACACACACACACACACACACACAGGCGCAGAGATACACACACACACAGGAACACAGAGGGACACACATAAATACAGAGTTTCTCATATATCTACGTATACGTGCGCCTGTGTATGTGTGTGTGTGTGTGTATTTCTCTTGTCCCTGTCTTCTTGCTTGTTTTTTTTTTATCCTGTTTTTTTTTTTTTTGCCGTCCGTCCTTTTATATTACAGTTACAAATTTGCGTCTATTGTTGGTAATGGCAATGCTCTGGCGTTGTCCTCGTCCACGTCCAGGGCCCCGGCCAAGCTCGGCCTGGGGCGCTGTGCCTGATTACTTTTTCTAGCTTACTTAAAATTCGATTAGGCCACGCCCACTAACTAACTTTTTGTTTGCGCCGCTTTGGTTTTTGTTCTCTTTGCAGTTCGCGAGGGATTGGCATTATTGCACGGATTTCGTTGATTGCAGAAATGTAAGTACAGCCCATGCCCATGTAATAAGTGTAAAGACTCTTCCCGAGTCGAAGCGATAACAGCAGCCCGGGATAGCTTTAAGCCATCGCTTCTCTAAACAGTCAACAACACAGCTCATAATTGTTATGGCCCTTAACCCATTAATGGACCCACAAAATTAATACTCCGGGGAATCGCTCTCGGCCATTTTCTACGAAATACAATTTTCATCAAAGGCACTGCTTGAGCAACTTCATAGATACACACATTAGATGTGTAGATACAAAACTTCAATGGCAATGGCTAAGAACCTCCATTAAAAGTAACTTTATAACTCGAACTTTGAAATTGCTCACTGATAGAGGCTTTTAAAAAAGAAAAAAAAATATATATAAATAAATAAAAAAATAAAAAGATGAGGAATTTTTAATAGCGACTTAAAAATGTCAAAAATGTAGTGGAAAATTAAAATGAAAAAAAGTCAGTAAAAGGATAATAGTTATTTTTCCATTAAAAGGATTTTCATTTTAGGAATTTTTATATTTTTTTGTATTTTAAAATAAAATACAAAATATAAAATAAATATTTTATTTTATTATTATAATTTAAAATTATAGACATATTTTGATAAAGGTTTCACTTAATGAATATTACTTAATAATCAATAAGAAAAATTGAAAGCAAAGAAACTAAAATTAAATTACAAAAATTGCAGAGTTGAAAGTTGGCTTAGATTAGTTTAGAAATAGTTTTATTTTTTAGTCATTGCATTAAAGTAACGAATAGCTGCGAGTGCACAGACGTTACATTGGGCGTAGCTCAGGTGCAAAGCTAATTGTGTGGCTCTGCAGCAAGAGGCGCTTTTGAGGACGGGGATCCGTTAATGGGTTAAATGTTGATGCTGTTGATTGCTGCGGGCGATTGTCAAAATTGCGTTGCCAATTTGCGGGCAAAGCAATCGCGACTGTGTGATTGTGTGTAAGCTGACACCTAAAGCTATCCATGAGTGTATGCACACTCTCACACACACACACACACACACACACACACGCGCGCACATAAATGTAGATGTATGTCGATGTATGTATCCAATACTTTTCCGTATTCCATTCACAGTGCTGGCAGAACTGCCAAAGGCAATTGGCGCCCTTTGAACTGCGCGTACACCACGCCCAGCGACAGGGCGCCCTGGTCCTGACCGACATTGGCTGGGACGAGCTGATTGCCAACGCATCGCGTCAATGCCTGATCACCTGGGAGGTATCAGGCGGTGGTCTCATGGGCAATCTGCTCACAGATACGGCACGCGCCGAACTATCACTCTGGCCGGATACGGTCTACAACATACAGGTGACCTGCAAGCACAAGGTGAGTCCAACTAACTGCAGCAGACCGGTCTCATCGGTCCCACCACCAGCACTGCCCCCCTTCCCGCCTTTCCCCCACTGCCTCACGCCGCACCTCCGCACTGTTACGGGCGATTCTTTGTCAACGCATTTTTTTGTTGTTGTTGTTAAATTTTTGCATTTTTTCTACTTTCTTGTTTCACCTTCCGCCTGCAGCTCACGGGTCTGATGCGCCGCTCACTGAAGCTGAATGTGGATACACATCAACTGCTCGCATCGACAAAGGTAATGTCAACGACAGCCAATCGCCAGACAATCCAAAGCTTTAAGCCCGCATCCGTGCCAGGGGTGACAGCAGCTGTGCCAGCAGGAGCCCAGGCACCGGCCAAAGCCGTGGATGCAACAACGGTGAGGGCAACAACAACATTATTGCAACGTGGCCGCCCAACGGACCGAGTGTACATCATCTGTGCACTGCCGACGGCCAGCCAGTTGAGCGGCGTTGTATATCCGGCATTTGGTGCGTTGGCCTTCTTCCTGGCGCTGCTGGTGATGTTCCTCTTTCTGCGTCCGCAACGCAAGCGGGCAACGGACGGCGATGCAGACACCGCCTCCTTGCTGAGCGGTCGACGCTCCCGTCTCTCCATGGATAATCAAACGCTCCATGTGTAGGCTGCCAAATACAATCCACAAATGATTTCAACAAAATGAGAACTTGTAGTCGTATATGTCTGACTATGTGATATTCTGCACCCAAATTGTACATAACGAGAACACACACACACACACACACACACACATATATACACCAATACTAACACACACACACACACACACACACAGTGAGACACAAACACAAACACATACAGAAATAGACAAAGACATGAACTAACATAATATATGTGAGCAATAATAGATTGATCACTAAATACAACAACAACAACAACTACTAACATCAAATACTTAAAATACATATTAATTCAAAGATTGAGTTATCAAATCAAATATCTCACATCAAGTCCAAAAACAAAGGTTAAAATAAGTCAAATTGTTCGCTCGAATCGTACGTTTAAGTTTTACCTTCTTAATCATTAGGCCAACAAAAACAAAAACAACATGATGAAAGTACAGTCATTTACATAGTATATATATTATACATATACATATGTGTATGTGTATACAATATATATACTATATATACCTATATACAACTACGCCTATACTATATATACATACATACATATATCATAGCTATTTATACATATATGTGTATATATATATACATATACATATGCATATATATCGTTATATATATATATATACATATATACTATACATACATATACTAATATCTAGACATACTCTAGGGGCTCCGGCCAACTAACTAATACACCAAACTAAATGCAACAAATTGCTACAAATTTTATTGAACAAACAATTTTTTTGTCTCGTGTCGCATCGCTTTTCAAAACTTAAAAAAACAAAAAAACAAAGCTAAAAACTAAAAAAAACAACTTACAATTTAAAAAATAATAATACAAAAAACTAAAAAACTAAAAACAAAAAAAAAAAACAAAAAAAACTAAACAAGAAACAAAATACAAATCTTAAAGATCGCATGTCGTTTTCAATTTGTCTTCTTTAAACTTATTAAAAGTAAAAAACAAATATTTAAAATATAAAAACAAACTACAAACTAAATAGTTAATAATAATAACAGAATTTAAACTAAAATCAAAATGAAATATTTTTCAAAATTTTTAAATGTTTATTATTAACTAAAATGCATTACAATTAAAAAACACAAAAAATAAAATCATTAACTACGTAATACATATATATATGTATATATACATATATATATATATGTGTGTGTATATGTATATATATATATATATATTATGATCAAAAATTATGTACTTGAAATGTCAACAAAAATGAATCTTAACAAACAAAACAAAACAAACAAAAAAAAACAACTAAAAACTTAAAACTAAAAATCGATAGATTCGAGAAGTTCGATAAATTCGATAAGTTCGATAGAAATGAGTCAAAAATTTAGCTTCGCTACGTAAAATGCCTGTAAATATTTAAAGCAAGGAATTTGTTTTTGTATCCTTAACGAATCAAGCTCTTTTCCAGGTCTGAATGTATCCTATATAGCTTAAGTGCCAGAACAGCAAAAGAGGCTAGCAAACAAATGAGAAAGAAAGAGAGGGGGAGAGAGAGAGAGAGAGAGAGAGAGAGAGAAAGAACATCATTTGGGGATCGACATATAAACTTATATACATAAATAATGTTCATAAATCTGTTTGTCTGATACGCGATAATCACCTACAAGTATAACCGTACTCGTAGTATATAAATTACCTAAGACTAGAAACTGTTTGCTTTTAAACAAAAAACAAAAAACAAAGACAAAGAACAAAGAACAGAAAACAAAAAACAAAAACAAAAACACAACCAAAACCGAAAATATAAAATATAAATTAAAAACGTAAAACATAAATCGTAACTACATAAAACGTAACTACATAAAACGTAACTACATAAAACGTAACAGCATAAAACGTAACTACATAAAACGTAAAACAAAAACGTAAAATCGAAAATCGAAAATAACATGAAATAAGACGAAGATCGGACCAACTTTATGTTGTTGTTTTTGTTTCTGTTTTCGACTGATATTTCAGATATATAGTATATGTTATATCGATTTTTTATAATTCCCACATAGGCTGCCAAATCGAAAGCTCAATACGCTCAACTATAGCATAGATAGGGACTACAATAGATCAAAACCTAGAGACTAGTATAACATATACATAAACATAACAATAGCATGCAAAGTATATACACATACACATACACAAACACAAACACATCAACTTACACTTACACATACGCGTACACCTAAACTTGCATTTACACGTACACTTACACATACACTTATATTTGCACTGGCACTGGCACAGGCACATGCATGCATGATTGCAAGCGTACGCATGCATACAATCGTACGTGTGTGTGTGTGTGTGTGTGTGGAAGTGTGCAAATACGTAGCCAAAAGTAGATAGAGAAACACTTTTGTTGAGTCTGAAGCTTAGATTAATTTTAGCCTGCGAAATGAATGCAAACAAATGATTAATTTAACCGGAAAAGAGCATCAAAGATTCGGTGTGTGCCGAAGAACTAGAAGACAGACGACGAACGACGAACGACAAACGACGAGCGACGAACGACGGACAACGAACGATGGACGACGAACGACGAACGACGAATGACGGACGACACACAAGATTGTCCCTTGTGTATAACAGATTTTTTGTCAGCATCGACAGATGTCAGTATTTTATAATTGTTTTTAGTTTATAAGTTTCGTTTTTTAGTCCAACTTTAATGTAAGAATTATTTAAACATTTTTTTTTTATTTTTTTTCCTCTTTTATATTCGACATTGTTTCTTTTTATGACTATTATTATTTTTAGCATATTATGTAAATATAATTTGATTTGTTATTGCATTGTATTTGGGCTTTGGCCCTTTGGAAGTTTTTTATTTTCCTGCTAGGGTTGGCATGGGAATATTTCTCGTCGAGTGTTACCCAACTAACTCATCGATTTTTCTGCGGTGTGCCATGGATGTGGATGTGGCAGTGGATGTGGATGTGGATGTTGATAAAAACAAAATGGATAACCACTTACCATATAAATTGGAGCTGGAAAATATGCCAACGATAAAAAAAAAGTAGAAAAGAAAAATAAAAGCCCGCGACGAGGGTGGGTGAGGAAACGAGGAGACGGAGAAGATGGAGAAGAGAGGGGGCGATGAGGAGCTCCAGTTATGGCATGGAGCAAGGCGTTGTCCTTTATCCAATTGGAGTGCCTTCTGCCATGGGTTCACCTAGTTATGGAATACGAAATATGCGAGATAAACGGGATCTACTCCATCCCCACCCCCTTCTCCTTCCCCTAACCACTTTGACTCATTGTGTCGTAACATTTACATTTATGTATGTATTTGTGTGGTTTGAAGTTTCCCCCATAAATATTTTCTATACTTTGCTCTTGAGTTACGCTCGAGTCTTAAATTATTCTATGTCCTTTGCTCTGTTGTTGTTATTCTTTGGTCCATTTTGCTGCTTGCTTTTAAAATCCTTTCCACTTTTCTTAATTAAATCCAAAAGCCAAGTCTCCAACTCCATCTCCATCTCCATCTCCATCGCCATACATACAACGCCAGCTTGTCTATAATAAATTATACGCTGACAAGAGTTCTTTAATTATCGCATAATAGTTTTTTAAGATCTCTAATGGATCCCAAGCTTATATATGCATTATGTCCATGTATTCGAGACTCTTTGACAGTTTCCCCCAATATTCTAATGGCTTTTTCCTATTTATCCAGGGCAAAGCTCTTCCAGTTACTCTCCATCATCTGGGGGATTTCAACAATGTGTGCAGTTCTTTGAATTTCAATGCATGTACAATGTACAAATCTTGACATAGAAAAAAAAAATAAATAAAAATGAAAAAAAATGTAAAAAAGAAGACAAAAAAATACAAAATAAATAGAAAGAAAATAAAAGTGAAACTGTAAATTCAATTATCTCCTACAAAAGCCTCGCTCCTTATCTTAAAGCAATTCCACGTTATCGTGTACAATGTAACACTTCGAGCTCTTCAGCTTTCAGCTCTTCAACTCTTCAGCTTCTCAGCTTCTCAGCTCCTCAGCTCCTCAGCTTTCCAACTGCTCAGCTTCGCAGCACATACGCTAGATACCGACACGAAGCAGCAGCCGTAGCCGCAGCAGCAGCAGCGGCAGCATCAGCGACAGCGACAGCGGCGGCAGAGGAACCAGCAGCAGCATCATCGTTACAGATTTTTCCACTTGAGCATTTGTTTTGAATTTCAATAGAATAAATTCCCCTATACTCAATCCCATATATCGTATACCGTAGAGTGTTTACCGTACACCTTTAACCGTACACTTTTCACCGTATACATTTTACCAAACACTTTTCTTACAGTGCACTGTAAATTGTACACTGTATATATATTTTTTTTTGTACTGTACACCGTTTGTTCGAGAACATTCCAACATGGCACTCATTTTGAACAACAACAAATCTCAAGTTGCATTATCTCAAGTTCCATTTGGAGTGAGCCAAGGGGTTGGCTGGTTCACCTACAGAGAGCTCCGCATTGACGCTAGCTATGGGGAGGGAGGACACTTGGTTGGCATTTGTTGGTCGGCTGGCCACTTGGCTTTTCAGCTTGGTCTCCATCGCTGTCTCCATCTCCAATCTACTCGTTCTGAAGCACTTTTTATAAACCAAATTAAATTTATATAGCCCACGGCCGCCTCAAGTCTTTGCTATCGTACTTGAACCCGCAACACACACACACAAATATATATATATATATATATATATACGTATATACGAACGTACACTCGTTACCGCACCCGCTTTCATACCCGCTTACCCGCGCTCCCTACACATCCTTGCACCCACATCATCAGCATCAGCATCGGCATCGGCATCAGCATCAGCATCACAACATCAATCCCATTCCCATGCTCTCGACGCTGTCAACTGCCAATTAGCTGAGCATTTTTCAACATTTTAAATTGTCTTGCCGAGTGCGTGGCCCCAGCACTGGGGCAACACTTGAGTGAGTCGTTTTATGCGACAGCCTCCTCCCGGTGCCAGCTCAGATTTTATACTCTCATTTGCTTTTGTTGTTTCTGCTCTTTCGATGATGGTTGTTCTTGTTCTTGTTCTTGTTTGTGTTGTGGTTGTTTTTGTTGTTTTTGTTGTTGTGGTTGTTGGGCTCCTTGTTGTTCTTGGCGGCGCTGTTATTGTTTTTGTTGCTGCTGTCAGATGTGCAGCGCGTGCTTCATTTATCAAAAAGCAATTACAATGTTATGGCAATTCGATGCTCGTGCCCAACACTCAATGCCTGCTCTATGCTCTGTTGTTCCCAGGGGCCATACACCGGCTACCGGTGTTCCTCCCTCTCGATCCATCATTGGCATCCAACACCCACCTGCAGCTCCCAAAACAGAAACAGAATGGGAAAACGCCCAGTGGCCAGAGCTTCATTTCATTTTGTTTACTTTGTGTATTTCATCTAAGCTATTTTTTTTTATTCCAATTCCCCTCTCAATCGTTTGTACAAAATAAAGTAAAACAAAATTTAAAATTAAAGAAAATGTAAAACAAAGAATTGAACAAAAAAAAAAAAAGAAGAAAACAAAACAAAACAGAAAACTAGATGTTAAAAAGCTAAAAAATCAACTCGAGAAATGAAAAGCATATAGCGCGTACCTACAAACATATTGTATTACAATATTACAATAACAACACAAATTATTAAATTTAAGTAGAGAAAACAAAGACAAAAGAAAGACAAAACAAGAGAACACAAGATGCAGAAAGGCAACAAAAAAAATAAAATTAGACTACGAAACTCGAAAACTGGTGAAATTCTAGAAACTGGTGAAATTTGCGGAGCGGGAAGACGTTGGGTGGGCAAAGCTGAAGTGGATGTAAAAGTGGAGGGGTGTAAGAGGGAGGGGGCGTAGGAGGCAGCGAAAGGCCAAGGCAGATGAACAAGAACGAACGAAGACAAAAAGCGAGCATGTGTTTGTGCCATAAAAAGGTTTCTCATTACAATTTTTGGCCAAGGGTCGTATCGTTGCACAAAATTACTTTTTTTCATTTTGGTGCTTCAACCGCTGCTGCTGCTGCTGCTGCTGCTCCGCGCTCTCAACGCTAGCGGCACTGTCAGAGGAAATGGCGGGCGATGCGATGGGAGTGGGAGTGGGAGGTGTTTGAGCTGGATGAAGTGGTAGCAATGATTGGGGTGAGGTATAGGCAACCGCCCAAAGGGCGATTGATATACAACGCACAGCCGCACAGTTACCCATACAAGCCCATACACACGCACACGCACACGCATACACACACGTATTTAGATATTTGTGTACATACGTACATATATACGTATAGAGATGCTTATACTGTTTATGGCCGGCAGTTGCTGTGCCACAAACAAACACGAGCGCACACACAAGCACATGCACACACACACATATAGTACATATTGAAACATATACAAACAGAGCGCACAGAGCGCATTGGATAAACGGTTGCACGTGACACAGTTAGAGCATGTTTGATGTTGCAACGCAACCGAGCTCGATCCAAAGGATAAAACGTATCCATATCGACTGACACCCCCTTTGAACGAGCAGTCAACAAGCAGCCAGTGCGTCGGCGCCTCGCCTCGTCTCCACTCTCGCTCGAAACTCGCTCACAACACAATACAATGGGCAGGAAACAAGCAACGACAGCAACAACGAGCACAACATAATGAAGCCTTGCCTTTTGCCCTGCTTTTGGCCCAGCCCGCATACCCCATACCCCATACGCCAGACCCCTACCACTACCTAGCGCCTTTGCCTATGCTTTTGTTAATGTTGCTATTGCTCTTGTAGTTGCTGTTGCTACTGTTGGTTTTAGTGTTGTTTCTGTTTTGACTGTTGTTACTGTTGTTACTATTGTTTTTGCTCTTGCCGCGGCACAATTCGCGGGCGCTACGCTCACATTTAACCTTACCAAAGGTTACACGGAGAACACGCGAGAGTCGACGACTCCGCCGACAATGCCGAGGACGGTCGACGACAGCTGCCAGCCGAAGAGCTTAAAACTTTTTGCCCCGTCACAGCTGCCTCTACAGATATGAAGGAGATGATGATGAGCTGATACAGTTGAGGATGATGCTGCTGCTGCTGCTGCTGCTGCTGCTGCTGCTTCTGCCACTGTCGCTGCTGCTGCTTTAGCTATTGCTGTCTCTGCTGCTGCTGCTGCTACTGCTGCTGCTGCCGTTGCTACTGCTGCTGCTGCTGATGTTGGGACTGATGCTAATGCTAATGCTGCCGCTGCTGATGCTGATGCTGATGTTGATGCGGCTGCAATTGAAAGCTGTGACGGGCGGTAACATGTTGATACGAGCTTTGTATCTCAGAGATTTCATCTAATTCGCTTTCCGTTACACTTGATTTTTGGCTTGTGTTATTAAAAGACAATCAGATTGGGTATTAAGGGCATATCCCATTGTTAATCTCCTCAAGTAAGTACTTGTCGGAAGTCTCGCCATTGACAGTCGCTGTCACATCCTAAAGCTCTAATGACTGATATCTCAGCATTATATCGCTGCATCTTGACTCTGACTAATGACACGCTCCGATTTATCTGGCTTACTTAAAGAACAGATTGGATATCTTCAGTAAGTATTTCATGTAATCGGTCTGGTCTATGCCTGTCATTGTCTGAAGGTTGAAGGTTCGCTTGATAAATTGCCCTCCTCTTGAGCTTCACATCAAACAGTCGCATCTTCATTGAAATATTTAATTAGCTTGATTCCACTGTGGTACAACCTATATTTTTATGTATTTATTCATATTATATAGTTTATGAAAACAATAAATAATTTATAGCATACATAACTAATTAATTAATAACTAATAAATACCAACAAATTTTAATTAATATGTTTATTCATTTAAAGGAAGTCAGTTGAGAATATTTTCAATGTTACACATCCTGAAATGTTCTTTATATCTCAGGATCCCAAAGCTGCCTAATTTGAATATATTTATAAATAAATAAACAAAGGCTTTGAATTATAAAATAATTAATAATTTATATTTTAGTTTTTATATGATTTATTTTATATATCCTTTGAATATATTAATAAATAAATATAAAAAGGCTTTAAATTATAAAATAATAATTATATATATCCTTTGAATATATTGAAAAAATAAATAAAAAAAGGCTTTAAATATAGCTAATTAATAATTAATAATTTATATTTTATTTTTTATATTATTATTTTTTTTTTCCTTTTAAAAATGTTTATATAATATTCTAGGATACATTTTCATTGTGATGGTGCTTCTTTCGGTGATTTGATTTGAGTCCTTGCAAGAAAATAATTCAATGAATTTTATTAGTAAATAAAAGTAATTAATGGTATTTTTATTAAATTTTTAATACAGAAATAGGAAACTCGACAGGTAAGTTGACTGAAGTGCTCCCAGTTATTTGTATTACTCACTGGTCGTGGGAACACGACCTTAAGGAGCTCTCATTAAGATGTGACCTGCGGCGCTTGTGGAAAATTATATTAAATGAAATATAAAAAAAAAACAAAAAAAATAATAAAATAAGGAAATTTATAATAAAATAATATTAAAATAAATCATCTATTTTTACTTTTACTCTTCAATGAATTTGGTGCTCTCTCCGATTTCAGTACTCATCTGGAACCGAGCTGGAACGATCCTGATTATCCTGATATATATATATATATATATATATGTATATGTGGATAATCAGGATCGTTTCAGTTCGAATATATATATATATATATATATATATATATATGTATATATATATATACATATGTATAGATATATTCGCCAATGGACTCTAAAAGTTCTGAGCCGATTGACCAAATTTTATCTACTTTTTATGGGCATATCATATCCATTATATCATATCATATCCTTAAATATATAATTTTTTTTAAATAATAAATAATATTTTTTCTAAAAATCAATAGTTTTTTTTTTGGAAAGTAAAAAACAAGCCTCTGCTTTGTGAGTTTTGCCAAGGAACTGCATCTTCTTTTTGGACGCTCCAAGAGGAACGAGAAAAATATTCCTCATTAAATATAAGTCAATAGACAACGTTGTGAAGGCAGAGGAAGCAGTTAATTACCCTACGGAATCTGAACTCACTTGATCTGCCTGGAATATCACCCGACATATTGAAATTGAAAAAAAGGTGTGCCAGTTATAAGGATCCGGAATATCAATGAACCGAAACTCCGCAACGGCATGCGACTCGCGGTCAAGAAATTGATGAACAACGTGGTAGAAGCAATGATCCTAACTGGTCCTTTCAAAGGTGAAGATGTCCTCATTCCTAGGATTCCTATGATCCCCACTGATACACCATTTCAGTTCAAGAGATTGTAGTTTCCCATTCGCTTGGCCTTCACAATGACAATTAATAAAGCCCAAGCCCAATCTCTAGAATTGTGTAGTCTACATTTGGATGCAGATTGGTTTTCACCCGGTCAATTGTATGTTGCGGGTTCCCGTGTTGGTAAACCAGATAATCTTTATACTTACGCGGAGAATGGAGAATCGAAAAATATTCTATACCCACACGAATTAAAGAAATTAAAGGTATTTGAAAACTATTGTTTTTTGTGTTCCTTATTCCTTATATATATATATATATATATATAATAATAATAATAATATAATAATATATATATAATAATTATATATACATGTTCATCCCTTTTAATATAACTCCTTGGACAAGTGAGCTGAATTCACCTCAGGCTGGGATAATCCTCTCAGAAGGAGTGAATGTTTTTTGCTCAGAGAAGAAATTTTTATTTATTATATCTAATTTTATATTTTAATAAATGTATAAGATATACATATATCTTGCTCAAGTATCTCTAAAAAATCATATCCTTCATAAGCCCTGGTATTTAAAATGTGTCCTGTAGACGCTTCTACTGGCAAGGAGTAGATCAAATTGTAGCAGCTCCTCAGTTCCATTAGTCTTAAAAACCATTTAAATTCGACACGTAAGACTTTGCAATCTTTTCAGCTTCTCAACTACAGTGAAGCTTCATATAGGAATACCTATAGAGCATATATACGATTCAAGGAAAAGTTAATTCTCGTTTCACCTTGAACGTTTCGAAGTATCGTCTGAGTTTTGATTTGGGTACGAAATGAAGGCCATTTAAAAGTCAATATAAAACTCCGCCGGTGGAACTTAAAACCCTTAAGGGTTCTTCCATGAACCCCATGAATCACACTGTCATTTGAATCTTCAGCTTCATCGGGGTAATTTATTGTGATTATAAAGAAACCCAAGTAATTCAATGCACGTGAGTCGAGGGGGAGGGTTGCACCTAAGGGGGAAATTCAAGAATTTCTTGTCATTTGATAAAACAAAATGTTGGTGTTTATTTCGGCTTAAAGTTTTGATGAATACAAAAAAAAAGATTTATTTATATATATGCATATATATATATATATATATATATATATATATATATAAGATATTGTACAATATGTTAATGATTTATTTTATGTATAGTTGTTGTGGTTGCTTTTCGTATTACTCAATCTGTTGCATGACATTTTGCAGTTGCTCCTCCTTACTCATACATACATAATAATAGTACATAAATGTGTTGTTGCTTTTATATTATTATGTTAATCATCATCTTCTCCCCTTCCCCTTCCCCTACCCCACCCCTCCCCAACCCACTCACAAGATCTTTAAACATAATGCGCATCTGCCCGCAATTAATTGTCGCCAGTTATCAATTGTTTAGTTTCTCCTTTTTCTTTTTTTTTAGTAATATAATTTGTTAAATTTGTTAATAATATATGCGCATATATATAGTATATTTATACCATATACTATATATATACTATATTATAATTATCTAGTTTCCCACAGTGCTGCCTGCCGCCTGCTGCTGCAGGTCTCTCTTTCTGCCTGACTGCCTGCCTGTCTGCCTGTCTGTCTGCCTGCCTGTCTGCCTCTCTCTCTGTCTGCCTGCCTCTCTCTCTGTCTGTTTGTCTGTCTGTCTGTCTATCTGTCTGCCTGGTTGGATCGTCATCGTCTTCATCTCTCTTGCTTTTAAGTACGTGCGCACAGGAAATAACAATTTATTGGGTTATACTGTAGGATTGTGGAAATGTAGGCCACACGGTGTGCTGAGCTTGTGTGCTGGCTTCCAGGACAGCAAGAAGCGTGTTTAACGGTATCCGCCGGTCATTGTGTGTCCACTCTACAATGGGGCAGCCCAATCCTGGGAATTGGAGCTGCGCCCCGTTAAACACACACGCCGCGGCGCCAGCGCCTGGAGCCTTAATTGTTACAGCAAACAAAAAAAAAAAAAATAAGTCGTTACGATATAACAAATAAGGTTTCATTAATAATAATACAATAACTATGCGCACTCAATCGATGCACCGTTACACTCAGTGTGCATTGACCGAGTGACGTCATCGATAGAACTGCAAATGCTAAGCCTTTGAATAAATGCGCCGCCTTTACATCCTTTACTTTTCCTTTTGCTATACACAATTTTTTCACATTTTTTTAGTTGCGTGATTGAGTTTTGTTTTTGTTTTTGTTGTTGTTTTGATTTTGTTTTTGTTGTTTTTGTTATATTATTATTATTATTTTTTTTTCTCTTTTGTTTATCTCTTATTTTCAATAAAATACATTTGCTGTTTTGTTAATTGTTGCAATTTACATTTTAGTGGAGTGGCTATTTTATGCAGCTTCACGCTTTGAAATGACTTTATTGTCTTATAGTAAAACTGAATGTTGTCTTTTACACAAAACTAGGACACACACAAGAAGCAAGTATTAATTATATTAATTATAATAATAATAATAATAATAATAATAATAATAATAATAATAGTAATAATAATAATAATAATAATAGTAATAATTATAATAATAATAATAGTAGTATTAATAGTAATAATTGTAGTTATAATAATGGTAATAATATTGAATAACATACACGCAACGTGGACACTTATCAAGGATGCTCATACACAAAACCAAAAAGGATAGTTTGCATATATAAATATATATAAATTATAAATAATTTTTTGTTACTTTTCTCTCTGCCCCTCCTCCTCCTCCACCTCCTCCTCCTCATCCCATTATCTTTCTTTTGTTCTCATTCCGCCAGACACAACGGTTCGGAGTGCCTGGGAAATGCCTTAACTGCTGTGCTGCCTTTTTATTTAGTGCCTATTGCTTATTGCTGTATCCTGTCCCACCTCTGTATCCTGTACACAAACTCTGGCTCTCTAGTGTCTCTAGTTTTTATGGGTGACTTGGTATGGGCGTGGCATATGGGCTGTCGGAGTGGAGCTTGTGTTAACTTATCTTACAACGTATGCGTGTGGCAACCTCTGTATTTAGCTGTGCTGCATTTATATATATATATATATTTAATATAGCTGTGTGTGTCTCGTGTGTATGCACGTTCTGTATGTGCGTGTATATATATATATATATGTATGTGTTTGTGTGTGTGTGTGTGTGTGTCTGTGTGGGAGTGTATTTTGGGTATGGGTGTGTCGAGTTACTTTTGGCTTTCTGCTAACCCACTCGATCCACTTGCATTAATGCACGTTCATTAATTTGCCGGCTGCTGATCTGGAAAGCCGCTAACTTCCGTCTGCTCGATCAGCTGCTGACCATCGAGCGTGTATTGGATGCGCAGGCGCATGCGCAGGACCGCCTATAAAAAGGATAAAAATGTGACATTAAAAGAGAATATCCTTTAAGTTTGACAGTTTCTACGGGACTTCAGAAAAGGATTCAATCACTCAAACACTCTAAACCTTTGATTGGAAGGATTCTTATTTTAGATTTTTATAAGCAAAGTCTTATCATTGAGGATTGAAAGTTCCTTTTTTAAAAAGGCTCAAAAGGATCTCTAAGATATTTTTTTTTATATGATACGAGGTTAGAAAAATGTTGTCAATCATCAGATTCACTTACGTTGGAAGTGGCCACAACGCGCATCTCCTGCGTGATGACTCCACCAGGAGGCAAAACTGACCCGGACGGTGGCAGCATTTGCAACTCGAAACTCTTTTGCACAGCCGCCTGTGGAATAGAAGCCGATGATAAATCGAAACGTGGGCAAGGGTAAAAGTTATCAGGACGAACCTTAAGCAAGTATTGCTCCAATGTATTGTCTGAGCTATTTGTGGTCGTCATAAAGATCTTCATGCAGTCGCTGCCTTTGACTGGCACCATCTGCACTAGCAATCCATTTTTGTCCAGGGCCGTTAGTTTAGGACCCTGAGGAGGCTGTTACAGAAATCGTTTACATTTCATTTGTCCACAACAAGGACGAGATGTGCGGAGATGTACTCACCACTGTCACGTTATTGGATGCTACTGTGGGATTGAGCTCACCCAGTAGACTGCTGCTGTTCATATCACCGCCAATGGACGTCAGTGGATTGGATGGCATGCTGCCACCTACACTGAGGCCGCCCAACATGCTCGCCAGATCATTGCCATTTGTGGGTATACTGCTGGGCATGGAATCGATGGCACCAAAGCTGCTTAGGTCGAGACCACCCAGCATTGTGTTCATGTTGGCGGCGCTGCTGTGATCCCCTGCCAAATTGACGCCCATGACACCCGTCGTGGTAGACGCTGTCATATCCAGGTCGAGCAAGTCGAGCAGATCCTGATTATTGGACACTGGTGCATTGGACGTTGTATCATTGTTAGCGTTGCGTGTGTTCTTTTTATGCACCGCATTTGAGAGGTCTGTGGCCATTGCCAAATCACTGGCGCCCGCTGACAGATCCGTGCTGCCCAGCAAGTCCAGCAGGATATTCTGCAAAAATGGAACTCGATATTATTATTTATTGTAAGCGAGTGCTTGGAATCACTTACAGTATTGTCACCCATTGTATTCATATTGCTTTCAATTAATGGATGTCCACCACTGCCGCTTGTCTCAATACCGTTCTCAATGACGTCCGGGCTGTTGTCATCGAAGGAGCCGCCGCTCTCGCCGTTTTGTGAACTAATCCGACTTATCTGCATCGCAGGCATCTTTTCCAAGAGCGGCGGACGCAGATGCTTGTAGCCGCCGAAGAGTTGCGTGAACTCCACACCGCGCTGCTGGAGATCCACATTCAGGTGGCTGCCAAACGAGGTAATCAGCGCCTGAATTTCCCTGCAAAGGGTAAATGGATTCTTTAATAAAGGACCTCCAAAGAAAGGACAATTTTCGCCTTCACTTACTCCACGCATTGCTGCAGACGTGTGCTCAGCTTGGCCAGGGAGACGAGCGCATATTGCTTGCTTGTGGTCGACACTTGAGCAGAGGTTAAGAACTTATGATACACAGCGATCAGATCGCTCTCCGTGGGACGCTCAAACTCTGAAGGATGGAATTGAAAGGATTAACCGCGAGAAATAAATGTAAATTTTTTTATTTAATAATTACCATCCTCATTGGCGCCATACATAAACAGATCACCGTACTCGCCTATGGCCCAGACGGCGACCTGAAGGAGTGGCTGCTTGTCCTCACAATGATTGGCCACCTGCAGTGACTCCCAGAACCTATTTGTGATATATGTTTGCTCCGGGACGGGACTGCTGGAAACCAACTGAATGGTCGATGACACAACATCGTCACGCACATAATTTCCCGCCGCAATAAGTACGCTCAACTGTGTGTCCAAGTGCCAGCGTGAGTTGGGCGAATACCGCTCGGCGGCCAGGATCATGCCCGAGCTGCACTGCGCCTTGAACTCAGCGTCAGCCTTCTCTAGGAACAGCAGCAGCTCCTTCGTCATTGTACGTATATTTTGTGCATTGATCAACGCGAACGACAGTTCCATCGCTCGTCGTCGTATCGACACATCGGGATCCTTTAGGCACTCTAATATGGTAGTACGATGTCTCTGCACGGCTGACGTGTCAGCGTGAACCGTTCGGAGCAGCGTGTTGAGCGCCACGTACCGAATGTTCTTGTCCGAATTGAGTAGGAAACGGCCCAGGATATTCACAGCCAAAACGCGCAGACCTCCCTCCGAGCTGCAGACGATAGATAGATTCGATTGTAGTTGCAAGGACTAAATAAAAACATCTACGAGGATCTCAATATACATACCGTATATCCATTATGGACAGCACCGTCTCGTAAAGAATTGTATTGCCCACATTCTTGCTAGTCTCCGTATTGGTGGCCACCTGCGCTAGTATATCGTTCATGGCCTCCGAGGCGTCCGGGTCATTGTGACCGAGAATTCGGAGTAGGCGCAGGATTTTTACCTGCAGGAACGGATCACTGACTCCGCTGACATCGTGCTCAGGCGAGTAACCACCCAAGATAAGGCTCTTCAGAATACGCACCAGGTTCGGCACGATCTGTGATCACGTTCAAAAAGAGAGAGACAATTAAACTAACTGCGTTTTCAAGTTAACCAATTTTTAAATAAAGATTGAAAGGGAGACAGAGATAGATATATATATATATATATATTACTAATAAAAAGAGAGAGCGAAATACTGGTAGCTGTCTAGTGTGTACAGTGCTTGTGCGTATTTTGTGTGTGTGTGTGTGTGTGTGTCTACTCTGTTTTTGTGTGTGTGCGTAAGCGGGTCAGCGCAAGCTTGTGCTTGGTGCGGTGCCAAGAACTAGTAACAGGATAAATAGAACCCAAAAGGAGTAAAAGTACAGGGTAGTATTCGCATTTGATTTGCGAATATTTGAGACACTGATTATACCTAATAATAAAAATTGAAAAAAAGTTGATTTATCGATAGCACATTTCGATTGTTTAGCGGATTAAATACATATTGAAGCTTTGCACGGGTTCTTTGTGACCTTTTGTGTGCGCATTTTTTAGATTTAAATTATCGCATGGAGCAATCACTAGAACCATTAAGATTTTAATCAAGCATTGGCACACACTTTCACACACGTACACAAGTGCACACATGTACATGTGTGTGTGTGCAGATGAGTCGTCATGGCAGCGAAAAGCACATACAAGCGACTGTCCCCACATGGCATGAACTTCAGTCCGTACAGTAAAACCATAAAGAAACTACATACATACATACATACATATATGGAAATCGAAGTATACATATGAAGAAGGTACAATACTACAAACTATGAACTATAATTTCTATATCCTGCACATTTGGGATTTCTAATGGGAAGCAATAGAAGGTAGCCCTCTGGCAGCTTAATTCATTACTTGGCATAAACAGTGTCTGGACTTAGATCAATTCTAATAATAAAAAATATAAAGAAGATACAGTGAAATAAGTCAAAAAATAGTTTTTGATGAAATAAAAAAGAGCCGAATAGAATTTTCCAACATAAATGAGATAATTTTGAGGCCTACGAAAATGGAAAATGTAAACATTGTGAAATTAGTATAGAAATTGAGTAATACGAAACGAAAAACGATAAGAACATCAACATGAAAAGTAACATGAACAGTAACAGGAACGGGAACAGGAACGGGAACGGGAACAGGAACGGGAACGGGAACAGGAACAGGAACAACAATATCAAGAGAA
The DNA here is from genome assembly GCA_035044505.1 of Zaprionus lineosus. Lineage (NCBI taxonomy): Eukaryota > Metazoa > Arthropoda > Insecta > Diptera > Drosophilidae > Zaprionus > Zaprionus lineosus. The sequence goes on along the minus strand of JAWNNX010000662.1, from coordinate 166,295 downwards.
ATATAAAGATTATTTCTTATTTAAGGCACAAATCACAATCATACCTCTCGATTTCCGCTATCCTGGCAAGCAAATAACAACAAATTTCATTTTGTGTTTGCGCGGTTTTCGATAAAAAAACAAAAAAAAACAAGCGATAATTTGTAAGTACAAAATGTCGATTAGGTAATAAGTAAAATACGTGGCAAAGCGATAAACAATAATCAAAACAAATTAATCAAGAAGAAAGTCACAAATTTCCATAAATTTTTTTCTTTTTTTTTCTGTTTCTTTTTTTTTTTTTGCAGAAGGCGATTCAAGCGGGCACAAATCAAATCAAATCAAATCAAATCAAGGAAACCACAAAAGGAGCACAACATACAAAATTGCGGACCACCCAAAATTTTGATATGGGGGTTAGGCCGTTTTGGCAAACACGCGACGTTTGGGAGCCCCCCAGTGGCTGTCATTTGCTGCTCATCCAAACTCGATGTTATTGCACGACACTGATTATAGAATACCGCTAGCTGATATTAGGGCCGAGCCGGCCGTCTGTCTACCCATCAAACTGGACAGCAACTTACCTTCTTGAAATGCATCAAGGTGTCCGAGCTGTTCTCACACATTTCCGTAATAAGCGTTACGCCGGTTATTAGGATTCCTGAATGGATAAGATCACGTACATATTAAAGCCAATGCTGGTAGCATATCAATCATCGTCACTTACCATGATTCTTTTCACTTAGCAACGATCGCGTCGCCGGTAGAAAGATCTCCATCAGCTCGGGCACACGGCGTATAACTCGAAACGCGCAGAGCGTTGCCTTTTTCCGGATGTAGGTGTTGGGTGATTTCATGAGACGCTCCACCTCGCTGGCCAGATCACGCGCCATCTCGGGCGATGCGATGGCTCCCAGTGTGCACAATGCCAGCCCAACCACAAACTGCGTCGTGCTATTCAAATCGCTGTAAGCAGGACAAAACAGTTAGTTTCTAAACTAGTTAGTTTATACTTAGGACTAAACTAAAAACAAAAATCCTTCCAAACTAAATTGCTAGCAGTTCCATACAAGTTTCCTATACATTTCTCTAACTTCCGGCCACAGGGAAGATAACTTATGGAGCTTCCCAAAATCAAAGAATCAATTACAATCATTTTAAAAAGAGATTTTATCCGGGAAAAAGGAATCCTGGAATTTAATGCTAACAGCACGAAATTAGAGCCACATAAGCAGCCGGTTCAGGGATTGTCTATACCAAAAGAAGCCTCTCCGTTCAGTATTCGTTCTGCTCCAATATGGAAGAAGTAATCAACCTATGGCCTGACATATGCAAGGCTTCGATTGTCCGGCGGACAATTTGAATACAGTTTTTGGCCACATGACTCACTTTTTCAAGCAGTTCGTAATAAGTAAATGGACATCCTGACGCTCGTCCAGGAGGAGCATGGCACCCAGGTAACCAATACGTTTATCTGTGAAACGCGTGCTAGCGGTTAGTTTGAGGCATTCCAGCTGGCCAAAGTGCGCCGGATAGCCGAGCATGTGTATGTACAGCAGCTTGGCGATGTTGCGACAACTGAAAGTGAAATATGAGACAAAGTGGGTTAAAGATGTTAAGCACTTGTGTAGGGGTCCCCTCTGTCCACTCACCGCCAGACGGAATCCTCCTCGCGAAATGTACTGCGTATGTAGGCACACTCTTTGTTTACAACGGCGCGCTCCTCGGCGGCGGTGCGGGCGGCTCGTATCTGTCGGATAAGATCACGCAGTCGTGTGGGCGTCGGCATTCTGACTACGTGTGGGCGAGTATAAAAAAGAAAATGGTTAAGCCAGACTGTGGAAAAGTAGTTGTCGTGGATGAACTTACCTCTTTCAACGGCCTCTGTGAATGCCTGGCGTATGGTAGCCATATTGAAGGCTGGATTGAATCTATCAAGTATAAAGAAAAATGTATTGAATCAATAAAGCGTTAAAAAAATCTCAGATTTTCATTTTTTTTTCCTTTTAATTTTTTTTCAAATTGAGTTGAATTTTTAATAAGCGATAGCTCGCCCATTGCAATCATTTCACAACAAATTGAAGCGTTGATTAATAATCACATATAAATTGATCAATCGATCAGTTTATTAAGATAGTGTTGTATAGTATAATATAATATAATATAATATAATATATAAAGGGCCTACCCATACCCATGCTCGGAATTCATTTTGAGGCGGTGCTGTTGCTGCGTCTCTGAAGCACTTTGGTTGTGGCAGGCAGACTAACTGCTGTTGTTGCTCGCTTTTATATTGATGGCTATATATGTTTCTCTTCTTTTGTGCCGGCCAGTTCTTTTGTTTTCCTTAAATAATTGTTTCTGTTATAACATCTGTGCTCTGCGAGGTGGCAACAACAATGATTTAGATCATAAGTTGCTCGCGTGTTGCTTGGTTTGCGCCACTCGCTGTACAACCTAATAACAGTAACAACAAAAACAAAAACAACTGTGACAGCCGGCCGCTATTTGATTGCACTTTTGGCTCAGTTGTCACTCTCTTTAAGTCTCTTAAGCATACACACATACACCTATGCACCCACACAAACGCACGATAGCTGCGCTCTCTTTGGATGCACTTGCCAAGCTGTTAACGAGACTGTGAACCTTGACTTGCACGTAAGATATTCTTCGTCTCTAGATGATGATTGTGATATTATTTTAATTTCTTCTATTTTTGTTACTAACACAAATCACAGTGCACAAATAATATCAGTAACCAATTTACTTCTGCTGACTGGGCTAGTTATGAAACGTTAAATATATAAGCATGTATGTGAGAAGCTACATATGGTCGCCCGTGTACGTTTACTGAGCCTTAAACAAATATACACACATTCACACACACACACACACACACACACACACACAAACAGTCAATATCACACATGATCTGTTCCTGTTCAATGCAAACAAAAAGCTCAAGCTCAAACGCAATCACACAAGCACAAATATGCATAGACTTTGAAGTACCTTTTAACTGGCATAAGTCACAAACATTTATATACACTTATGTATTTATGTACATGCATACGTAGTTGTCAGTGCTGGCCAACGAAGCGCAGCACAATGTAAAAAGTAAAAAACTAGGCTAGGTGTATGGGGTGTTAATTAAGACGACAAAAAGTAAAAGGCTCACAGAAATGCAAAACAGTTTATAGCTGCTGATGAAAATGAAATGATTAATTCATTTGGGTGTATATTGCAAAAACCGCACTTTAAGCATGAGCCTTAGTCAACTAGACGATTAGCGCGCATTGAGCTGACTACCCATATTCACACACACACACACACACACACACGCATGCACACGTACACGCACGCACACGGCAGGCACAACACAGAGCAGAGAAGTGTTTTAATTCCAATTGGAATATGGAGCAACTAGTATTTGTCGTTCTTATGTGTTCATTAAATTGTTTAACAATAGTAATTATATTTTAGTATAAACTGTTTAAACTTTATGAACTTTTGTTTTAAGGTTTAAAAGGTAGTCACAGTCACCAGTTATGGCTAAAACCAAAACAGCTGCCGTCATTGCTGACTATTATCGATATTTTATATCGATATACACAATAAGCCATGTATCGAATGCATTGCATGCGTTGCAAAAAAAAACTTGATAAATCACTGAAATTACACGTATGTGATTGCTGCTTGTGTGGGTTTGTTTTTAACGACCTTTTGATTTTCTATAAATTATTTCTATACACTACATAATTTTTTGGTCTAATTAATTAATGTGGGTTTAAAAAGCTCAACTGCACACAATACATTTCGCATATACACACACTGTACACACACACACACAGCAACCACTATGTTAAGCGAATGCTTCATTTTGGCCACAAATATCTTAGCATTTTATTAAAAGCTTGTTGCTTAAAAACAAGTGTTGTATTTATTTTTGTTTTGTGCTAATATGTGCACTAAAGTAATCCATTTGCTTTATAGCCACCTGCCGCCACCAACTTCCAATGCAAATTTTAACAACGCGACAAAAATGCTCGCAGAATGTTGACGATGAGCGCAACAGTAGTAGTAGTAGTAGTAGTATTAGTTATACTAGCAGCAGCAGTAAGAGCGAGATAGAATTAAGAAACGGTTGACATTTCATTTTGACAGTAACAGCGTTGTTATCACAAACTGCGTATATCGATAGTCGTTTAAGCCGATTTATAAACGACAATGTAATCGCGCATAATATTATATTTGAAAACCATCATCGGTTAGTTGTTTTGCAATATTTTTTAAAGCTTACCTGCGATTATTTTCTGGAGGCAATACGCTCCAGTCCTGTTCATAGTATGGATACATGTTTGTGTCGATGACTCTTTTAGGCGCACTGATTTACAAAAGTGTCTACTAACTGAATACACAAAATCTTACACACACCCGAACTCCCGAGCAGGTACTGACAATGGAATAATGATAAGCGGCTTTGCTGTTTCACATAGACAGAAGGTATACGTGTTATCTAATGTACGTTTATAAGTAATTTCGATTCCAATTTTGTACACACAATTCTACTGCTTATTAAAACTTTAAGGTTGAACCAAAATTGATCTACTGCATACATCGGATGAACAGGCAATATCAGCAGTTTATACACAGATTCTTTCATTTCATTACTTAAAATTAATTTTCAATTGAATATTTGATAGTATTTCGAAAATAATATAATCAGTCCGTTAAACAGCACGGTTGAGCTACTGGCAAATGACTAAAACCCGTTGACTTTATTTCCTCTGGCTTCTTATACGCTTGCAGCTCACCAATGGACAGAGCCACGGAGCAGGTGTGTGCATTAAGCGGCACATAGATATAGTTATCAAATAAATGCTCATATTGGTGGCATGGCAGCTATGGGCATACCAATGCCAAGCATTTGTATTCGCTCACTTTGGGCTCTTTAAACACACATAAACTAGACCAACTTATCTCGGAGTTCTGTGTGCTGATAACGAAACAACCGTGAGAACGCCGGTGTACGTTGAAGTTAACATACATATAAGTTCTCCCCATGGATAAGCAATGTCATCGACTGGGCAACTGATAAGCACTAATGCTAGGTAATGACAGGTAAAAGATACGGAAAGTATACATTGGGGCGTTGCTTACATTTAAATATAAACAAAGCCTATATAAAACTTACATCTCCGTAAAATATAATGTATTTCATACATGCCTATCTAAAGCCAAAACCTACTGTACAATTTTTTTGTCGCTGATCTTAATTTTTCTGGAGCTATTTTATCGACATTATTTAATTTAATCATTTTCCCGAGGCGGTCTAACAACGGAATGTCGTTTAATAGCATCCACCAGCCATTTGATGCCTTCGTTGACTCCTTCTCCAGTTAACGCTGAAACTGGCATTGTAAGACAATCGCGTCGCCCGATGAGCGCTCCTGCCTGTTGGAACACGGGTTTAATTTCACGAACTCCCATTACGTCGGGCAGATCCTGCTTATTGGCTAGTATCAGTAGTGGCACACCTGACAGCAACTCATTTTTGATCATCTTATCTGTTTTCAAAAATAATCATATGTTTGCAGTTGTAAAAAATTGTGATAAATAAGATGAGATGTAAGTGTGTCATATTTACCAAAAATTTGCTTTGATTCATCCATACGTTCTCGATCATTAGAGTCTATCACATAAATAACGCCATGTGACTCCTGATAATACTTATCCCATAACGATTGCAGCTCCTGTTGGCCACCCAGGTCCCAAAAGTTAAGGCGTACGCCCTGTACATCAATGGTACCAATATTGAGACCAACTGTTGTCGTAATCTTAGATGGATTTAAGCCCTTATAGTTCTTAGTAAATTTGGTCTTGGCAGCTTCCAGATAAGTCTTTATATTATAAATAAGCACACATTTAATTCAGGTTTGTAGACGTGTCCCTTTATTTGGTAAAACTACTTACCGTTTTACCCGCATTGTCCAATCCAAGAATAACAACACAGTACTCATCCTTCTGTGTGAGATATTTGTAAACGCCGTGAAGCAAGGTGTACATTGTAAATTATGCCTATATATATATATCTAAATTTTCAACAATGCATTGCAATCAACAAACAAAAACAGATAAATAAAATAACACAATATCTAGAGTTGTTGACACAAGGAATGGGATCATCATAAAATGTATCGATAACTACATTGCTGTCCACATTTACGTTGTGCAATATTGAATTTAAAAAAATCGACATTCATCTTACGTCAAATATATTATAATTGCAGTATGTTTTTTACTTGTAGAAATGTTCATGGCGCTAATTTTTGAATAATTTATTTTTCGTAGCCGTAGATGTTTACATTGAGCAGCAAAATTATTTTGTAGCTGACAGTGGCAGCTCTGGTGTTTTGTTTACATTTTTGTAAATCAGTCTGGCATCACCATCCAGTATTGTGAAAGTAAATAGTTTTAATATAAAAATTTAAAAACCGTAAGCTCGTTTAAAACTCTGTATTTTATTTAAGTAGCCCAAAAAATTATTAAATATATAAGCAAATATAATGTTCATAGATTGAAAATAAGTAAATTTTTGAAATTTTATAGAATGTATATTAAGATAAAAACTATTTGTAAATTAAAGGCAACGTGCAGTGTGGCTCAGTCAGACTGGGGTTATCCGAATAAAGCGAAAAAGTTTTTGCATTCATGTCGAAAATTCCAACAGCAATTGTTTTAACCTCCTCATCAGGCTTACCGTTGTCACGCCAGACACAAAAACATCCACCAGAGACATCGCCCAGCATATGACGCACATCCTGCTCGCTGGCCGGTGGTTTATAGGTGCAAAAGGCGCGCATGCGCGAAATACTTGACTCAATCATAAATTCGTTTGCCTGATCCATGTTAATGCGATCAAATCTGTCAGATAATAAACTTGGGTTAGGAATGTGAACTGTCAAGTTGTCGAATCACGTACTGATTAACGTGGTAATTATGCGCACCCAGCGGTACCTCCTTTGTGTTTAGGTAAGATTCGTTCTTTCTTTCTGGGTTGGGTGCCATTTCCACGTTATAAAACATTTGCCGCGGATCTCTGCCAGACAAGAGAATTGCCATTAGCTCCAATTATTTATGGGATACTGCATACTCACCCCAAGAAGCTAAAGTTTATCGAACAGGCATCGGCGGCGCCAACTCCAGCATCCTTAAGCACCCTGAAGGCGTCATCCACATTACTTGTCGCAAGTAAGGCCCGAGTTATAAAGTGACGTGCTTTAAATACATATCCTGTTTTATTTAAGCTACTTAAATGAAGTTTTTAGCCCACTCACGTGTCTTGCCACTGCGCAGCAATTCTGCACTGATCGTATTGATGCTGAACACCAGGCCATGTTTATTATGACTCATTGTATAGCCGGGCAGGTGTCCAGCGTAGCAGAGGGACATGAAGTGCTCCTCCTTGACATTGTACTTGCCCTCTGGCTTGTCGCTTATAATGTGGGCCACCACAAAGTAGTAATGATTTAGCGTCTCCGTCAGGGCATCTTCCGTGTGTCCAAGCAGACGCTGCAAGCAACACAATGCAATCAAATTTATATGGACTATTGCGCCCAAGGACTACTCACACAGTGATTATTGTTGACGATGATTGTGGAGCAGCCAGTGGGTTGATTCTTGCAACGCGGTGTATGCTTTAATGCCTGTGGCAGGATCTCGTCCAGGTGCAGTAGGAACAACTGTTAAAAGAAAAACGGTAAATCTTAGTTAACTACTCATAAAATGTATTGATTTCTTATGTTCCCAATTTAGAAATTGGGTTTTTTTTTTTTTTTTATTTTAAGTTAAATCGATTCACAGAAATTTGTTATTTATCAACAAACCAAAAAAAAAGGTGGCTATAAATAAACGAAGCGTCAACTGAATGCGGCTATAATTAAAGTGATTCATAGCATTTTTTAATTTCTGAATTTTCTATTATTTTTATTTTTTGTAAGTTTCAGGTTAAGGACCATTTAATGAATCTCGAATTATGACATGCAATTAAATATAATTTAAATAATCTGTATGGAAGGCACGAACAGGGCGTCTGCCTGTCTGTTGAGTATCAGAAAAATCATATATATATAGATATCATCTTGGCACATGTTTGGAGTGACAAAGTATCCCTTTTCAAAGGGGCTGCTGCTCCAGCTGGCAACTGTCTATTTGTTTGGAACATTTGGAGATCCTTGAAGTCAAATCAAATCAAATCGAATCGAATCGAATGATAAACAACAACAAGTCGCTGGCTAAATGAGGTGCAATTAATTATGCAACTTGTAAGTAATTATGCGAGAATGACATTCCCTCGGCTCTGTTCTGAACGGCATCATGAGCTGATAAGCTGACATCGTCAGAGCCACCAGCGGCAGGCGGCCAAGGTCAGTCCGATTTTACGTGCATTTAATTGGCTAACTAATTGAACGTTAAAATTATAACACATTATCGGCAGCTGCACACTTCTCACTGTGCGTCGAATCGGACATGAATTATTGACTTGGGTAGTGGTGGTAGCGGTGGTAGCGGTGGTAGCGGTGCTAGCGCCGGGTGCTGCTTAAACATTGCAGATACTGTAGATAGCCATGTTAATGAGCCAGCGCCATTTGGCTAAAAGACTTATGCGTTGCATTCGAAAGGCGTCCGCAGAGAAGCCGGCGTAAGCCCTTGAACGTGAACTGCCATCGGGTTGCAATGCAATTCCCCCGGCTTTATCATTTTTTGTTGGCTTCTCCTTCACTTCAGATGCCATTCTATGTGCATGTCCCAATGGACAGATTGGCCAAATACAAATTGGCTTAAAAATAAAATACAGTCAATGGAAGAACATTTAAATGGTCAACAGCAACGGCAACGGCAACGGCAACGTTTGTGGCTGCAACAACAAATCACACGCAACAAAACGGAACTAGTTCAATGACTGTTTGCAGCGCGAGGTACGCTTTTAAAATTGGCTTTTATTGAATTTGCGTACAGTGGCAATTGCCTAATGCAAATCGATAGGTGTTCAAACAAGAAACCAAAACCCAAAATGATTTAGGACTTTAAAATATATTCAAAGTATCAGCAGCCTTTACATTATTTTAAATGTATTAAAAAAAAACATAATTAAAAAAAAATTAAAAATTTAAATAAAATTAATAAATATATATGTAAATAGAAAAAAAGTATATATAGATAATATACAAACTAAAAATAAATAAATTTAATAAATATATATAGAAAAAAAATAACATAGTTAATATAATTATATATAAAAATATATAATAAATATTTAAAAAAAAAATTAAATTAAAAAATATATATATGTATAAATAAAAATAATATACTAATATAAATATAATATTTATGTTATATAAATTAAAAAAAAAATTAAAATTAATAAATATATATAGAAATAAAAATAATATATGTATATTTTTATATTATATATAAATAAAAAAAATTCAAATTAACAAATATATATATATATTTAAATTTAAAAAAAAAATTAAATTTATAAATACATATATGTATGTATACATAAAAATAATATAAATTAAAAAAAAAATTAAAATGAGTAAATATACATATATCGAAATTAAAATAATAACATAATATAATAATATATAAAAATATATAAAATATATATTTAAGAAAAATATAAATTAATAAATAAAAATAATATATATTTGTATTATATATAAACTTAAAAAAAGGTTAAACTCATAAATATATATATATATACATATATATTAATAAAAAAATATATAAAAATAAATATATATAATTTAATAAATATATATATATAAATAAATATATATATAAATAAATATATATATAAATAAATATATATATATTAATAAATAGATATTCCTGAACATAAACATAAAGAAAATTGCAATATTTTTAAGATTTAAAATCCAAAAAAAGGCTTATAAGCTATGCTTTTAGTCGTCTGTCGTCCGTCGTCCGTCGTCCGTCGTCTGTCGTCTGCCGTCCGTCGATTGACGATTGCATTATTTTAATTTTGTGATAATTGAAGCTAATGGCTGAGTGCTAGTAGCAATTAAAAGAGTGTTTATAGCGATGATAATGGCATAATATTAACTGTGCCTATGATTTTCGTTATAGACGAGTGCCAATCGTAATTACTGTTACACATACACATGCATACATAAGTCGCCGATTATGTATTGAATATGTGAGTCTTAACTCATACTTATTGTATTTGGTATTGTCATTGAGTCGCGGTAGCCTGCAACAATCGGGGGAACAGAAGCAGAAAAAAAAAAAAAAAAAAAAATGTAAAATTGACACGCAACGCAGTGCAGGCGACTTTGGCATTAGCTTTACCGTTAGAAAGCTCAAGTTGAAGTTAGCTGGCACCGCCCCCGCACTTGTGAATTAAAATATGAAAAATTGTATTTAGTTTTTCATTTTGGATAATTCAAACAATTATCGACTTGTATTTGTTTTAATAGCCACCTCATATTCCTCAGGTGGAACTATCTACCCGCCCGCCGCCCGGGTGCTAATTACTGCTACACCACGATTAAGTGGTTCAGCGCTGGAGTAGGGAGTCAGGGGGTGCTTAGGGGCCAAAGATTGGGGAGTCAGTTAATTGGTTTTCTGATTGGGATTATGATTTAAGGTACAGCACTTACGTTTTGACTCTGCTTGTGCACTGCAATTTATATCGATTGCTCACCTTATGAAACTCCACCTCCGCACCATCGGCCACGCCCTCCAATTCGCGTATGTATTGGGGGAAACTGCACTTCACAGATTCCAGAGTCTCGTTGTAGATTTGCCCTGTCGAAAATAAAAAAAAAAATGGAAAGTTCAACAAATGATTCACATTACTTACTCAACGGGGCACTTGGCACTTGGAGCCGGAGCACCGCTCGAGGAGTACTCACTGCCTTTTGAGGTGCTGTAGAGCGGCAAGTAGGTCTCGTTTAGGGGCTTTGATAAGATCAGAAAGTTCTTGATCATCGAGCCAAATGTGCGACCCTGCCAACGGAGTACATGAATAATAATAAATAAATAATCGAAATATTTTATTAAATGGCTTTCTAAATTGATTTTTTAAATTAAACTATTTTTTTTTTATTTTATTTCGTTTTTTTTTTTTGTTTTTGCCAATCGAAACATAATTTTACCTGTGGTCCGCTGATAAATATAATACATGTCTATCTACTTTATGTGTGTGTGTGTGTGTGTGTGTGTATTTGCATTATATTAAAGGAAAAAATACTACAAATAAAATACCACAATCGATCACGACCGATCGCAGTGCAAACAAAACCGAGAGACCTGCTAAAAACAACAATATGAGAAATATTTATTGTTGCTTTTATGTGGCTACTTCTGTCCCACTGTCCCTCTGTCCCGCTGTCCCGCTGTCCCACTGTCCCGCTGTCCCGCTGCCCCTCTGTCCAGAGGCTGGTGATTGTCCATGAATAGACATTTAGACACTTAGATTCATTCAGTCTGAAATTGACCATTTGGGTGGGCCCCCGGACGCGACCAGCCAGCCGGCCGCCTATTGACAGTGACTCCCTCTGATTCCGGTACTGATTCCGGGCCAAAATGCTAATTTCAGTTTTGCCCTTGATATTGGCCATTTGTGGAGTAATCATAGCCAATTCCGGTTCAAAGCCGCACAACTACGTAACCACGGGGTACCACCACCTTCTGTGTGTGCGTGCGTGCGTGCGTGCGTGCTTGTGTGCATATGTGTGTGTGTGTGTGTGTCAGTGCTGGCGAAGGTTAACCAGGAACTGGGTCATGAAATAAAATCGCGAAACCCTTCAAGCTCTGCACATTATAATGCATATAACACACTCAAGCAGTTCCAATACAATCCAGAATATATTTAAGAATGCACACACACACACACACACACACACAGACACGGACACACGTGTATTTACAGCCGTTAAATGAAATTAACAGCCGCTGATAGCGAGCTCAAAAATTTGATAAGATTCTGATAAGAGCCCAGACGAGGCTCGGCGGGGCTTGGCGGGGTTCGGCGGGGCTCGGCGGGGTTCGGCGAGGCCTTTTGTTAAAATGATAAACACAATTAAAAGGCAATAAAAATGATTAAAAATATGTAAACAAACGCTGCTCTGGGCAAGTCTTTGTCTCTGGATCGCAACGAGATTAATTCAACTGTCCCTGGGATGCAATGGATTGATTAGGCAATTGAATTCCACATTAATATTTAATATATATATCTTCATTTATTGTTCGCTTCGAATTTGAATAAATTCACATCAGATTTGAGCTTTCTGCTCGAATGACATTCGATGCAGTGCGAAATCAATAATAAAATAAACAAATCCCATCTACAACTTCAGTTCATTGGAAATGTGCAATCGTCGGCTTTACATTTTGTTTATATATTTTTTTCTCCTATTTTGTTTGTTTATATATTTTTTTTTTCTCCTATTTTGTTTGTTTGTATATATTTTTTTTTTTTTTTTTTTGTTTAATTTAACTCGCTGATGTATGAAATTACAATAGTTAGGTTTAGGTTCTAGGGCGGCGCTGCCTTTCGTTTGGACATACATAAGTAAAAAAGCCTGTCAAAACTTTAAAATTCAGTATAATTTGAGGAGAGTTACGCTCAGATGTGGCGTGACAGTCAATCATTAATTTAAAGGTCAGAAGTCCTTAAGTTTGGGGCTTACCATATCGAATCCGACCTCGTAGTGAGTGCCACGGGTGTAGAGTACGGGTATTGCCTGGCGGCGGGGCAATATCTTACCGGACGACATTATGGACGTTATCTGGTGGGCAACTGGAGAGACTCAGGTGGTAATCTGGACCAGCGCTGTAGTATATGTTCTATATACGGCTTATTGTTTTTCAAAAATATTGGCCCTGAAAATCGAACAAGAGGATGAACTGTAACTTAGAGTTTTTTTTTTTTTTTTTTATATATACATATATCTTGGCGGCAAGAACAATTACAATAACTGAAACGATGACAATAACAAACAAAAAAAAAAAAAAAAATTAAAAAAAAAAAGACAGACCAACAAAAAAATAATAAAATACACACGAAACTGACAAATTGCAAGTTTTCGCGATTTAGCCGCTTGCTAAAAACTTTTTTCAATGCAACTACTAAAATATGACAAAATTATAAAATAAGCAAAGCAAAACTAATTGGGCATGTATGACGGCGATAATGAAATATTTAAATAAACAAATTTAATATAGACACAATAAGAAATTGGGTAAACAAACTTTATGCAGCTTTCCGTTCGCCCAAGATAACGGCCAACTTTTATATTGTTTGTTCTAAAGCGCTTGAAAGCAGAATTCAAACTGAACTGCGTCTGTTTTGGCGGCAGCAGTTCGAAGCGTCGTAGCGTCGAGACGTCGAGGCGTCGAGGCGTCAAGGCGTCGAGCAACGGCAGCTCCCTAGCAACGGCGGCGAAGCCAACAACAGACAGAACAGCGCAACCGTCAATGCAGCACACCAAGACAGCTGATGACGCTGGCAGCGTAGTCGCTGTTGGCGAAGACGTCGACGCTAGCGTTAGCGCTGGCGTTAGCGCTGGCGGCAATGGTCAATGGTAGCCGGTCAACAACTGACAATCCGTGCGATAACGGAGCAATGGAAATCCAAACGAATATTTATATATGTATTTACCATTGACAATACTACAACAATAACACATAACATTTATCCCAGCAGTGAGCTGCCGACAGCGACGTCGGCAGCGACTTCAATCCAGAGATAGAAAATATTGTATATTGTATTGAGCTCGCACGAATTTCAATTTTAAAAATTAGTTGCTGTTCACTTCGGTCGTTCCATTCATCGCGAACCGATTTACTTAAAATATGGCTAACGATACTATGAGAAGTATCTATATATAAATATATATATATCTAATATATATATATATGTATATTCTATATGAATATGCATATGCATATTTTATGTGTATCTGAACAAATCCATTTGGATCGATGCTCGTCGTCAGGTTTCAACTCTAGGCTCTGTACAGAGCAACAAACTGTATGTCACTGTAGTTTATGCGAAACGTGGAGCGAATCGTGCAATTATTAGAATATATCAGTTCCCTACTACCGACTCTGTATTAATTGAATACACATTAAGGTCTTTTGATGACTTAACTTCCTATTAACAATTGCACTTATAAATCATCCGTGAATTAATAAATATCTTTTCTCATGTTGTTTTTTTTTCATTTCTGCCATTAAAACGAGTCCAATTAATTTTTTTTTTTTTGTTTTTTTTTTTTTAGAAAATTAATGTAAATATATGATTAAACATAAATATGTATATGTTCATTAAAAGCGCTGACTCACTTACAGCCTATGACAAGTCCTTGTTGCATCGAATATTATACTATATATTGAGACGTTCCACCCAAATGTTGGGGATCCTCTATTCAAGCTCCGTTTAACTAATTTATGAAAGGAATGTGAAAGTTAGTTTAAGATAAATCGCTATTTCATGGCCTTGCTTTTTATGCAACAGTTGTCTTTTCAAGAATTTTGCTTACCTGTTGTTGTAGGGTTTAATGTTTGATGTTGCAATAGCACGCTTGCCACACGTTCTTGCCTCTAAGTTAATTAGTCGCTTAATCGGCTTTTTAGAAAAAAAAAAAATAATAGTATATACATATATTATTCGTCGCACTATATTTGGTTTATTTATTTTTTTTTAATCTGTTGAGCATTTGCTTCGTAGTTCTTGTATACACTGTAAGTCGGAATACTTTGAATAATATTGAGTATTTATTTTTTGAAATTATAATGTGCATAAACAAATGTAGAAATTTAAATAATAATTGTTTTGGAAAGCCCTTGAACCTGTTTTTGCGGGCTTTTGACAAAAATCCCACCCAGCGAAAGGAAATAATGATCTTGACCCATTGGAAAATGTTTTATAATATTTATCGGGTATATTTTCAATGCAACGAAAGAATATTTATTAATAGCTTGGGTATGTTTCAGTTCTCAGCATTTCTTTGTTGCTCTCTTTACGTATACGTAATATTCATGTAAACTTTCCGTTATTTTTAATTATGCATACACCTACTAAACTGCTATTATCGTTTTGGGTTTTTAAGCTGACTTAAAAACCTGTTTTGATAATTTAATTAATTTTTTGAATTCTTCTGCTCTCAACAATTTTCATTGGTGATCCATTCATCTATTTTTAAATATAGAATTTATTTGTTTTGTTTTATGTATTAAGGTAAAGTTGAAAATCGACACATTTCATGCTTATCCAGATAAACGAAAGTGCTCCAATATGAATTTGATTTTATATAGAAATGGAATGAAGTTACTGATCCACACAATGGATCATTGGTAAACTTGAAAACTCCAAGCAAATGTAACAAAATAATTACAGTGTCTTAATTAAGTAACGTATATTTATATATATCAAATATATAGTTAGTAGCAACAGATTTTCAAAAGAGTTAAATGGAGGTGCATGCATTCTGAGCGCTGACCTAAGGCACGAGAGTGGCATCATTCGTTGGAATCAAAATCCGGTTCGATTTGTCTAGTCTCGAGTAGAATAATTATGAATACATTTGTAAAGAATAACATTTATTTTGACCCATTCAGAATTGACATAAACCTGTTTAATCAACTTATTTTCATTCCTAAAAAGACTCAAATTAGCATGTTTTTGATAAGGTTCAGCCTAATTGATGGCAGCACCACATTAAATGTCTGGCCACTTTTCTGACACAGTTGGCAGGGCGCATTCTAATAATCAGTCAACTTAACAGGCTAGCAGCATTTCGTGTTACTGCATTAAAAGTGTTTTAATATATTTCTGGTAGAACAGCGCATAATTTAAATCAGTTTAAGCGCAGTTATTTTATCTAATTTCTAACTTTCCTTTTATTTTTCTAAAAAAATAAGGTAAAGTTTAGTCTATCCAAAATATTAATAAATGAAATATTTTCGTTTTAAAGATGATGGGCAACTTTAGCCCGAAGAGTAAAGGTGAGGTATTCACATTCAGAAATAGTATTAAATATCGATAAAATACTTCTACCATCGCGAGCCATAGCAAATTGTTATCGATTACGTTTGAATCCTAATAGTGCGATCGCTAATACATTCGTGTTCCTCGCCCAAAGCGTTTTAAAGAATTTAAGTCAAGCATTCCGATGACTTTAACGCGAATAAACAATTTAAAAATTGTTTAGGCAATAAGAGATGAAATCCATTGGATACAATGGCGACGATGCGCAGTAGATAGCATCGTTAAGTTGACCGGCGTCAATTTGACAGACCAAGCTTGGAATTGCGTCCGGTATTTTGTTTTGGTTTTATTTTACTTTGTTGTTGTTTTTTTTTTGCTGTTTGTGGTGCCAGCAAAGAATTAAATTTTGAGTTATTTTTGTGGAATACAGCCATGGATAAATCTATTGTTCAAGTTCGAATTTCACCCTCGAGCGATTCTCTAGATATATTGGGTGAGTAGCAGATACAAAGTTGACAAGTTGTTGACTGAAATTTCATATTTATTTTGCATTTTTGCAGAAAATGGAAAAGCTACAATTATTTTAGATGGTGGAATTATGAATTTTGACTTTAGCCCCGCAATGCAAAATAAAAATGATGATGACTATTTTGCAAGCAGATTGATTGCCGATAACCCTGAGTTGTTTCTCCTGAAACGTAGGCTGATTCGTTTGGTGCAAAAGCGGCCGGCACTGTATAACCGTCGTCACCAGAGGTTTCATGATGATGCCTACAAGGAGACATTGTGGGAAAATATTGCAGGACAACTATCAATGGAAAAGAGCAACTGTCTGTGCGTCTGGGCGGAGTTGCGCTACAAGTACCAGTGTCACGTTCGACGCTTGCGCGAGTTTTTCCAAAAATCACTAGCTTGCCGCAAATATAGAGGCGCCCGTCCCACGATGCTCCACGAAGAGGAATTGATGTTTTTATACACTCACGTGGCGCATCAGCCAGCGCCAACTACGAAATGCAGATTGGAGAAGCGAAAACAAGAAACGACTTTGGATGATGACGTGACCATCATTGTCCCACCTCTCGGCGACGTTATTGATGTAGATTCAGAATACTGCGATCAGTTTAAAGTAACTCCGGAACAGGAGCAGCTTGTCAATGCTGTGCATGCCTATCCGCAACTATACGATACACAGCATTCTGATTACTTTAATTTCCGACATCGTGGACTGATTTGGAGCGCCATAGCAAATGAACTGCATGAGAAGGCTACAAAATTAATGAAGGTGTGGTTGCAGCTTCAAACGCGCTTGGAATGGGAACTTACATATGCCAAAGGCGAAACCTCCCAGCTCACGAAACAGCTTGAATTCCTAGCACCATATATCATGAATACACCTCACACTGTGTGCAAAATGTCAATGTACTTGAAGGACACTTGGGTTGATCCCATCGATAACTTCCGTGTTGTTAATCGCTTGATTAACGCACTGAACGCATTGCCAGAAACTTGTCAGATCGTTGAAGAGTATCAAGGTATCGAGCAGAAGCCAATGCACTATCAGGACCTGTGGGTAAGCCTGTCGGCGAACGTTAATTGTGATTATCAACGTTGTGAAGTCACGTGGTTGATGCTGCGCCATTTCTACAAAGAACTAACCGAGATGCGAAAAATTGGCTACCAGCTACAGGACAAATGGTATTTTGAACATCCAATTGGAAGTCTGTATAAGTTGATGGCTTCTCCGCTGTCGTCTCGTGGGCAAAAACGGAAGGCAAGTGACGCTTTACCAGACAAGCAGCCTCCTAATAAAACATCACCAACGGCTCCCACTCCGCCCAAAGTGCCGGTTAATGGACAGCGGCCATCGATACCAATTCCGAAACTTGTAAAACTAACACCACTTCGGCCAGCAGCTGCTGAAAAGCCAAAAACAACAGAAACATCGTCTGTGACTTCTACAGCCACTTCCAGCAGCAGCAGCACCACCAGAAGCAGCACCAGCAGCAAATACAGTTCAACCTTTAACAATCGACTAATCCCAAACATAGACGTGGTGGCCAAAGCTGTGAATGCTACGAGCGCTGCATCTGTTGCCACGATAAAACCCAAATTTATAAAAATTATGCCAATGACTCTGCCCCTGTCCAAACCTTCAAAAGTAAAGCCGGCCAATGCTTCCATTATGCCACAGTCGGAAGCAGCACGCCCAGGAATGCTGAGTAAGGCACGTCCAGCGATACAGGTAAAACTTGCTTCAGTAGCAACAACAGCGGCAAGAAAAGTACCACCCTTAGCGCCAGTACCGGCAGTACCTGCAGCACCTTCAGCGGTTACAGCATTTCCAGCAACTCCTCTCGGTCGAGGCATTCGGGTTATGATACGTCCGAAGACGTGTGCAAAAGTGACTCCTGTTACACGAGCAACGTTAATACCTCCCATCCCTTCAGTAGTTCCAGCAACTCCAGCCGGCATCATGATACGTGCGATCTCATCGGGCGCAGTGTCAGATGGAGTCACACCAAAAGTGGGCAGATCACACGGAACATCATTTTTAAGTTCACCAATACTGGCGCCTCCAACCACAACGGCAACCATTACTCTACAACAGAAGATAAATCCTGTAATCATACGCAACGATAAGATGCCCAAACTAAGGCCAGCATTCACGCGGACATCCACCACATCTCCACCATCAACGTCCAATGCAGCACCCAACTCAACGCTCAGTTTAACACACAATACAGAGCCCAGTTCAAAGCCCAACTCAACGCCCAGCCTAACGCCCAGTTTAACGCCCAGTTTAACGCCCAGTTTAACGCCCAGTTTAACGCCCAGTTTAACGCCCAGCTTAACGTCCAGCTCAGCGTCCACAGCGACGCCGTCCACAAGAATACAAAACGGATTGGACAACATTCTGGAAAATATTAACACTGCGAGTTCAAGCACCAGCGAATCAACTGTCACATCAAGGAATAGTTCTATTTCAAGCCTCATCCCGGATGCACAACAGTCCATGAAAGTGGAGTTCGTTGAGTGTTCCACAAACGGCCTGCTTTTATACGTATATGACTCCATGGGGCTTCCCTTGACAAGCATCACTCCGTCGCGGATGGAGATGTTCATCAGGGAAGTGATGGCCATCCCACAACTCCATAGTAAGGAGCCGCAGATGAAGGAGAAGCGCGACGATCTGTGGCTCCAATTGTCAAGGAAGTTCCACGTTCCAGGCAAGTACACGCATCATAAACTTCTTGGCGTGGATTGGTTTTGCTTATGTTTGGTATTTTTATTGATTCCTTTTAGAATCCATTTGTCTAGCTATGTGGACATTCCTGGCGGATAATATAAAATTGTTTCCCAAGATAGCACCTATGGGTGATCTAATGCGTCCGTTTAAAACGAACATAAGGGTATGGGAGAAGTCACATCGCCTCTTCGGCAAGTTCGATGAAATTGCTCGCAAATATAAGTGGATGACGCACAAGGATAAGTTGCCCGCCCTGATGCAGCTCTTTGAGAAGCATGACCATCTCTACCGGGAAATGCGTCGCCCACGATCCGGGGAGCGACTGCCGCCAATTTCCGATAACGAACGCCAAGAGGTGTGGCGTCAGGCCCAGGAACTGTTTCCGCGGAGTAGGTTGCACTTGGTGTTTGGATGTCGCGATGAACCAACGCTAAGTAATGCACATTTTACGTATTTTTGTAGTGAACCACCGGGACATTTGGTCGATGTTCAAGTTTGCATTTAAGACCTACATGGAGGACTTGGAACGCGGCATTGAAAATCCTTGGCCCCAAAATTGGTGGCATGCTCTAGAAAAACTCAAGTTTCTGGTCAACGTGCGCTATCATCCCTTGGAACCTTACTTTTACATTGTGCACAATAAGTTCATGGAGGAGGTCAAGCGGTGTAGCATATACGAGGCTCTGATGCAATCGTGGAGTGACGGTGGAAGTCCGCAGACCCAAAGTGATATGTCCAAGCATGTAATACCCTGGGAAACGCCGGATGCTTTGAAATTGCTACAGGGCCAGATTAGCCAGCAGGTAAAACGCATGGAGGAGCAGACAATTGAAGTACAGCCGGAAGAGGAACTGCAGCAACAGGATTTGCAGAGAGGCCAACGGGAGGATCAGCTGGAGGACTTGCAAAACGATGAGCAAGGAATGCAAATGGAGAGGCTGCTGGAGTGCCAGCTGGAAGACCAACAGGATGACGAGCAGGAGCACCAGCAAGAGGAGCATCAGGTAGTAGAGCAACTGAATTACCAAGAGGACCAAGAAGAAGAGCACATACTGAATCAACGGCCGGCGCAGACACAGGACCAACAACTGGAAGCACAAGAAGTGCAACAGCTGATGCAGCAACTGCAACAACAAGAGCCGCAGACAAGTGGGCCAAAACTGGATAGCAACTGTGCTGGTCAATTGCCCAAGTTGGATCCATATCAGCTGACGCGCATGTTGCGTTGCCATCCCAAAACCTATAGCAGGACTAGTACCGTGGAGAAGTGCAACGCCTGGTTGCAGGTTGCCCAGCAGCTGCATGCTTCTGGTAAGTTCAAGTACTCCTGATCCTTATACATATTTTAACTCTCCGGCTTGGGCTCGTTTGCAGTTTCTGACTGCCGACTCAGTATGCAGCACGCGTTGCGGGAGCTGCGTACCCTGCGGATCAGTGACGTCAATAATCGATGCGTTTTGGCCCAAAAGTATTATCGCCACATGAACGAGATCTACAAACAGGTTAACACTGGAGGCCTGCTGACCGTGCGAACCCCACAGCAGCTCAACCAATCGCTGACGGAACCGATAGACACAGTGCACCCGCAACGTTATATACCCGACATAAACATATCTACCTGTAATCCCAGCCTGGTGGCTAAGAACTGGGCTTTTGCGGTGGGCAATCTGCCAACAGCCAGTCAGGAGGCCGTGCGCGTCGACCTGGAGAAAATCTTTGCCAAGCATGCGGCCTTGGCCAACATCGAATGGCCCGTGATTAACAAAGCTAATGGAACACTCAAAGACAGTAATGAGCAGGGAACCTCACACGACAAGGCGGAGTGCGACACGTAGTGTTGGATTTTTATTGTTACACCCGACATGTTATTTATTTTACATACAAATCATTCATTGTCCATCGCCGTTGGTTAAAGCCGGTGCAATGATGGAAACTCATCTTCCAATCTCTCATATGATATATATATATATATATAACCCCGGCCCACAACATTCTATCAGCATATCATATCGTGTCTATGGGGCCAAGTTGTGTTATCTTTTAAAGTTATTAATAAGTTATTACGCGTCGTTTAAGATGTTATTACGCAGAGTTTATGAAGTTAGTAGATGCTACCAAAATCGTTAGCAAATAGTTAACAGTTATTACCAACTAATTAGCAATTAATAATGATCATTATCGATTAATACCGAAAGCCTTTTATATGAATCCTTGAAATATAAGATCTGAAATACAAGTACAAACTTTTAATAGTGTTGCTAATCTTTGCCCCTCCCCAGCTTGGAATCCATTTTCAAGGATTTCTTTTTTGGATCCTTGGCTTGACCCTCGAATAGTTGGGAATGTCGACGTTCACTTTAACGACCTTGGCTCCCATCAACGTAAGCCCACACAAATTGAGGTCGGACAATTGCCAGATGACTTGATTGCCACCCCGGCATTGGGGTTGTTGCAGCTCCCCCAGGCGCGTAACTGTGGGAGTGGGCGTGGCCAAGCCTCTGCCTTGCTTCCAAAGTAAATAACGAATGGATGAAGGGACTTAGCTTTAAATTTTGTTGCCTTGTAGACGCTTTTTTCGGCATGAAGTTGTGGCACGATGGGAAGATGAGATCCTGCCGCCCGTGCGGGGTGTACCTTTAACGCTGGAATAGTATTTATTATTATATAAAATTTTAAATAAATATTTTATTTTTAATATACGAAAAATTATGTTTTTTTTAAATGAACTTTGGGCTGAAAGCAGGGATAGGATGTTAGTCCTAGCTGAGGGTTGGAATTAAGGACGCGTTTTCAGACAAGTTTTAAAAACTGGATGATGTCCTTAACGGCTCTGATTTATTTTTTATATTAATAATATTAATATTATTATGTTTATATTATTAATAATTTTATTAATAAAAAAAATAATTAGGAACTTATTTAAATTTTCTATGGGAATTTAATTTAAATATAACTACAGTTTACGTAAGTTCACGACTTTTTTATCGATTTAAATGAATTATTAAAATTATTTAAAATTAATATTAATTTAAATTTCTATAAAAAAAAAAAAATTTCCTCTATTGAAGCCCAAAACTAATTAGTTGCTTTGCTTTCTAAGGATATTATGAGAAACAGGCTAATAAAATAAAAATTTATTTATATTATATTAAATATTATAATAAATTAATTATTTAATTAATTTTTGTATAAAATAATATTTTATTTTTTTATTTTTTTAAGTTGGAGAAAGGTGAAAGTTTTCTTTTCCACTTTTTTAATTTGTAAACAACAAGAGACTCGGAAACTGCAATGACTGCAGAAGTTGAACTTAAAAGGAGACAAAAAGAAAAAGGAGCAGGAAAATTATAAAAAAATATGTATATAAATATATATTATATATAAATGTTCTCTAAGGATCATTTTTTATAAGGAAAAGTGTCATTTTGAGCAGCCTGGAAAGTTTACAGAGACTTTCGTATCGTCTCACATGGTGTCCCTCTTCAGGTGAGGATGGCTGCCGTGCAGCTAATGACCCAAAATGATACTTTTGCGCAGCTGTGCTCCAAGACACATCAAATTAACATTCTAATGTGCTGGAGCTTCCGTTGCTGCATCCGTTCCTGCCCCCCAGTCTCCAGCCTCCAGTTTCCAGTCTCCAGCTCCCAGTCTCCAGCTTCCGCGAGCGACCAAGGGAGCACCTTTAAGCTCCGTTGCACATCATTATTCCAAGTATTTACAATGGTGATGTCAATAATGTTTGCTCCTGGTGATTAACGCAATTAAACAGGTGCTCAAAATGATGTTTCCAGTGGATTAGTCAGGATGGGGATGAGTGCGCGAGCTGCGGATGCGAATGCCCGCTTGTTTTTGTTGTTGTTGTTGCTGCGCTAATAAGCGCCGCATTAGCAACATGCGCCACATCCTCATCCTCATCCTCATCCTGATCCGCATCCGCATCCACATCATCATTCCCATCCCCATCCCTATCACCGTTTACATCCTCGGGTATATCCTCGTTTAAGCTCACATTAATTCAATGCGAATTCTTAGTTGGAACCAGCGCCCATTGGCGCGGATGAGGGGCGGGGCCATCAGTTTGTTTCTTTGGTGGTGGCGATGGTCCATGAATTCTGACGTTAAAATTCCATTAGCCTTACAGGGCTGAGAGTGGGTGTGTGGTGGGGGGTGTCTGTATGGGGGCTCTTATGATTTGTAGGTGTTGTTGCCGAGAGATTAAACCTGTAATTATATATTATGTAGCTCGGCATCCGAACGGCCGCTGGCAATGGCTTTGTCGAAAGATGGTCAGGTTCTCAGGAGTAGGAAGTAATTCTTCCAAATTGGGAAGCTCTGACAATTTATTATATATAAACTCTTACTAAGTACTCAACATTTTAAAAGGTCAAAATAAGTTGTCATTATATAACTTAAAGCCCAGCCCACAGATGCCCCTCTCTATTGTTGTTGTTGTTGTTGCTGTTGTCCGATTGTGTTTGGCCAACTGTTCGTATGACCTCCGATAATGAGGCGCAAGCTTTGGTGATTGGAGGCTGGGCGTTGTCCGTTCCATAGTGCGGCAAGTATCCGATATCCCAAAGCCCAAAAGCAGAATCCATTGTCACTTGATGACTGAAAAATATTTAAAGCAAAACTAGCAACAACAACAACAACCACAACAACAAACAGACAATTCAACGTCAACACTAAGTTTATTGTTTATGTAGAGACTTTGTGCAGTCGAACTGCTAATTGAACAGTTTTTTGTTATTTAAACATGTTTTATTGTTAAAATAATAAAAGCAAGACAAAACCAGAGATGAGGAACAGAAAGTTGAACTAAGTGAACTATTTAATGATAAATATATACATACATACATATATATACACACATACATATACATACATACATATATATACATACATATATATACATATTCAGATAGCTTCAGGTAAGCTTCGGTATGGCGGAGGGGAGTGGATGAACGGAATTCCACACTCAGCACAGTTCATGGTTTTTGCTACTGGGGCAAAACAAAGAACACGCCCTATTGGGGACGTAACACTTAAATGTGAACAAAAGGAAAATAACCAAGCCACTAAACTGTGTATAAGAAACAATTACGATTTCGCAAACAAAGATAATTTGCGAATGAGATCGACGACACAATAAAACGACGCTTGTAAAATGATGGCTGATGGAGACTACAAAAGATCCCTCGGTTGCGGTGCGATCGCCAACAAGTGGGAGTCATTGTTTTCACTTTATTAACTGCCATGCTCATCATTAGGGGGGAAGAAAAAAAAATCGTTTTTGAAAAATTGTTAAAAAACTGCTTTTTGTTTTTATATTTGTGCTATTTTCGTCTAGCTCATTAACCTAAAGACTTACCCAGGAATAAAAGTTAATATAAATGTAATATGGGTATGATTTTAGTGCCTTATCACATAAATCACATTAAAATTGCCTTTTTGCTTAAAACTAATCGTTAAGTGATTAAAATCTACTGACTTTTTCGGTCTTGG
Source organism: Zaprionus lineosus (assembly GCA_035044505.1). Lineage (NCBI taxonomy): Eukaryota > Metazoa > Arthropoda > Insecta > Diptera > Drosophilidae > Zaprionus > Zaprionus lineosus. The sequence goes on along the minus strand of JAWNNX010000662.1, from coordinate 141,540 downwards.
AAGCTTTTCATTAGGAGGAGGCATTCTGAAATATTTTCTAGTTTTTTAATTAAAAAAGAAAAATGACGTGAAAAGAAGCTGTGCTATAATTTAATAAAGCAAAAAGTGAAAATTCAGATAATTATTTTAAGATCTAGTGAGTTTCATGAAGAGCTTCTCTACTGACCTACTAAATGTAATCGTGCGTAATCCATACAAAAATAACAAAAATCTGGTTTACGACGTGAATTGTTTATTACGCCTAATGAACTTTCTATGTTGGGGCACTTGGCACTTGCATAATCGACCCCAGGTCCCAATGACGCTGCATTTAGCGGCGGCAAGGTAATCAATGTGGAATCTGCTCTGATTGCATCGGGGAAAGCACTAGAAATAACCACGATGCACGACAAAAGTGTTATAAGCAGTTGTCACACGGTCCAGCATATGTTATCTTCAAGTAAAGATATAAATAGAAAGCATCAATTAAATTAATTGCATTTCCAAAATTAAAATTACCATTATATAGTTAATAAAGTAAATTGTTGCATTGTTACATTTATCAAAAAACGAAGTGAATTCTAATTAAAATTTAAAACATTGTTTCATATATTCGAATTTAAATATTGCCGCCAAAAGTTGTTTTAGATATCTGTATAGCTTCTACCAGCTATCGATAGGCCACGATCGATAGGACCAGCAAAAATTTCCAATTATAAGTTGCGGGAAATTGTTTGCAATAATTTTAATAACAATTAATAAATTATAAATAAATTTAATGCATTTTTTATACTTATAAATTACTCAAAGTAAAAAAATACATTTTAACATTTGGTATTTAAATCTCGCTGTGATACAATATGAAACCATTTCGGGGCGAATGTCTCAACATGTTATCGAAAAGCTTAATGATGTTCATATCGATATAGCCATCGATTGCTGTCGCTGTATTAGTCTGTTGGCGCAATTGAAACGCGAAGATCGTGTATCTCTCTCTCAGTTCAACGGAGAAACGGTCGCGAGTTCAAGTTCTTCGTTTGTAAAGGCGCTACATCTTATTATTGCGCTTATTAGTTACGCTAATTTGATTAAGTACGAAATTTATTCGGCTAATCTACCACTAAGTAGTTGTTGGCATTGGTGGTATGCGTGCGGCGCCTTTGCGTTGAAGGCTTTCTTGTAATGTCTTGAAAACGGAATTTTGATTTCGCATTGTACATATTAAATCGGTTTTATTCTTTTGATTTTTTTTAATGTGTTACAAAGATCGTTATGCGTTAGTAAGTAAAAAGCATACATATAATTTTAACAATTATTTTCAACAAAAAAATTTGCAAAAATAATACACCAGCGTAAGCTGACAAAGAATCAAGCAAGTGAAGTGTGAGACGAAAAGTAAAGTGCGATACGTGAATTGAAGTAAAGTATGTAAAACAGTGCGTACAATTGGAACTGGAGCAACATTGGCGGCAGCGCCACTTGCGGACGTCTTCTTCAGGGTAAGTTTATAATTGTGAGGTAAACTAAGGCTAATTAAGTTCAGTGTCACTTTCTTGCGGTTGTATTACCTTTGTTCATTTTCACGTTGCACAAGTTCAAGTTCAGATTGGGCCATTTGTTATTTTGCCGGCTACAACAATGCAATAATATTGTCGCCCGATTTTTGTTAACGTCGCGCCCACAACTTGAACTTACGGAGCACTCTCAGTTTTTACAGATTCTGTCTGCCTGTCGCTCTCTATTTCTCTTTTTCCTGTTGCTCGTTTGCGTTCTCTCCTGTTGTTCTCCTGCATTTTGTTGCGTGCATTGCACCTTCGTCTGTTCCTTAGCCTTGTTGCTATCTCGTTTTTTCGCCTTCGATGCGTTGCAGCGAATTTGCTAATCGCCGTGGCATTTCGCACTCACACATGCTTCCCCTGTAACCACCCACCCACTTGAACTTCACTTACACTTCAATTTCGTCATCATTCGCTGTTGCCCTGCCGCTCTCCCGAACATCCGAAAGCCGAACATCCGAAGTGGCTCACCTTCCGCCGCTCTTTGACTACCATACGATCAAATTCTTTGAAATTTTGTCATTTCCTTCACATCGTCGCTAGCTGCAGCGCCGCTTCCAGCGAGTTTCTTTGATAAACAACATATGATAAGTAATTTGTGTTTTTGCGAATTGGTTATCGGTCGTGTTCGCTTGCAGCCCCCCTACTTTCAATTGTTCTATGAGTGATAACAGAGGGCAGAAAAAAGGCAAGCCTTGCCCGCTTATAGCTCATGTCTCGACAAGACTAACACACAAAACATTTTTGAATCCGCAAGATTAATAAAGTATTGTGCCCTAACTATGCGTGACTTTGATATTAAATACAATGAAATAATTCTATGCGTATATCAAACACGTGTTGACTCCTCAAGAATCGCGTATCTACTTTTCGATGCAAAAAATCTAATATTTTATTTTCACTGCCGAAGGTAATTTTAAATAGGTTAAAACTAGAATTTTAATTTAGTGTAAATAGTAAATAAAATTTTATAAATTATAAATTATTTTCGAAGAGTTAATAAGTACTTCAAAGATAAAATAATAAAATGATAAATATTAAAATGTCAGTGGTTGTAAATCAATGGAAGACAATCATCGCGATAAACGCCTTTAAGTCCACTACCCAAGCGAAAATATCCACGAATATCTCTGGGTACCAATAGAGAATACCGTATACAGGGAACGATATACAGGGAATATGTGATACTCCCGAATACCCATGTTTACCATTAATAGCCATTCCCACACCATATACCTCCATCAATGCTCGCAGATAGTTTATCAGCCTTATCGGCGTGTCCATAGGAAGGTAGGTGAATAGTCAGGTAAGATTTTCAAGAAGTCAGTTGTTCGTGTGTTTACACAAAGATTTCCGTGAACTATATACCTAATTCCCCGATAATGCGGGTAAAGACTGTCTGACGCTTACGCATGCAGGTCAAATTGTGGTCATGGAAAGGTTCAAGCTTTGAACTTTGTACCTCTAAGATGTTGGGAAGAGCTTGACGAATGATTGAGGACTGTGGACTATTTTATGCATATTTTTTGAGACTTGAGCAATTTATTAAACTCCTATCAGATTGACGAGAGAGAGAAAATGACACGATGAATAAAATTAACATAAATTCAAGTAAAGCGAAAAATATGCCAATAGCTGGGAATGATATATGGCGAGTGAATGAAGTTCAGATCGCTTGTATTTATTGGGCTATCAATAATCAATGAATGAGAAATACAAATGTAATCAAGGTGGCAAGTGGGAAAAGAACTCGAATGTTATATTGATATGGATATGGATATGGATATGTATATGGATATGGATATGGATATTGATACTGTTATTGTTATTTATAACAATAGATTAGCTGCAAATATTTTATTATTATTATTAAGTGTTACGTGATCACAATTTTAAAATTCCTCTTCTATCTGCTAATCTCCGTCTTCTGCGTCCGACTGGATTCCAATACGCATTCAGTTTTGTGGAACACTTGTTTATCAAGTCGGTCGAGCGATCGTCGGACCACTGTAATCCACACTAGATACACCCACTTTGGCTTTAATGTGAATCACATTAAGTGGCAAATTTGTTGGCCAAATATGTGAGCTTTGACTCTGTGCTCCACGACCAAGTGTTTCTGATTAGACGCTGCCGATGCCGATCATTTAGCGGTTCGATCGGTTTGGATCGGTTCCCGTGTGGGCGAAACAGTAACCGTAAAGACAGCGGCAGCGGCAGCAACCCGAAAATTGACGGACTCAAAACTGTTTACGCTTTGTGGCCAACTGTTTCAATAGAAAGCCGCACTTCCAGTCGAGGTCAGCCCGAAGACGATCATTCCGATCGGCGGGCACTCTCGTTCGATGATCAACGTCGATCGTCAGCGTCTAAATATAGATTTCGACCATATTTGATGATAAATATTGGCAATGAGAGGCTCTGGTAACCGGACCTACCTCAATCTCCCCAACTATAGGTCTTTGTGTCTGTAGCTGGAGCTCTTCCAGTATTTTACACTTGTGTTTGTGTCTCAATCTGTATCTGTATTTTTATATATACATGTATCTGTATCTTTATATGCATCTGTATCTGTATCTGCGTCGCCTGCACGTGTGTCGCTGTGGTGCACAATCCACGCACAAAACACAGACGGGCAACATGTCAGGCAGCAGCCCCCACACGACATGTGACATTTTTGCTGCAACTGCCACAGCCACAGCAACAGCCACTGCCACAGCCACAGCCACAGCCACAGCAACAGCCACAGCCGCTGCAATTACTGCTGCTGCTGCTGCTGATGCGGCTGTTGTTGTTGTTGTTTTTGCTGTTGCAGCAACTGCTGCATTAATAAGTTTTAATCTATTTGTCAATATTTCCTTGTTTAGTTCTCAAACATCGCACATGTCTATCTGCATCTGTATCTGTGCTCTCTTCTTTCGCCTCTGCTTATCTCTTGGGCTCAGCTCCCCGCCTCGTCACCTCGCCACACAATGCCCGCGTATTCATAAACAAGGCGGCTTCGACTTCGACTTCGACTTCGACATCGACATCGACTTCGACTCAAACTTCAACTCCGGCTTCGACTTCGACTTCGACTTCAATTCGTACTCCAGCCTCGGTTGGGTTTGCGACTCCTTCCCAGCCACAGGCCCTCATATAGCTTGATTGCCGGTCTCTGCTGCTCTGCCTCTGCCGCTGCCACTGTCTCTGTCGAGGCCTCTGCTTCTGCTTCTGTTTCGGTTTCCTCCTCTGCCACTGATCACAATTTCAGCAAGGAGCTGCCAACTGCCGGTGCCACTTTTCCACTCGCTTTGCGCCGCTGCAAACATTTTTTTTTCTCTTCGATTTAATTCTTTTTCTTCTATTTTTTTTTGAGCGTTTTGTTTGTCTTCGCTGATATCTACGAATGTGTCCCCATACCCATGGCACATTCCCACACCCCTTACCGCCATACCCCTTACTCTCTTACCCAGACGCTGCACCTAGGCTATCTATCCTCTATCCTCCATTCCCCATACTCCATCCTCCTGACTTGTTGGGCGTCCGTGCAAACTGTCGTCATTGTATTGTCATATTGCTGTTGCATTTGTCTCTTTGCCCCTGTCTATCTTTGACTCTCTGTCTGTCTGTCTGTCTGCCTGTCTGTCTGTCTGCCTGTCTGTCTCTCTGCCTGTTTGTCAGCTCATCTGTCTCTTTGTCTGTTGGTCTGTTTGTTTGTTTGTCGTTGCCAGTAGTTTCTGTGTCCGTTTATGTTTCTGTATCTGTTTGTATTTGTGTGACTGCGTCTGTGTCTGTGCCTGTATCTGTGTCTGTGCCTGTGCCTGTATCTGTGTTCTTGGCTGCTGCTCGGGCGCGCAGAAAGTAAAAGTTGAATCTTCTGTGTGGCCTAATAGAGTTGCAAGAAGAGTTCTCATTAAAACCGAAAGTTCAGCGAGCTGTGGCCATGAAGCAGAGCCAACCATTCCCTGTTCAGCAAATGCATTACGGAGAGCTACCAGAAACAAGTCCGGGCTGTGGGAACAGTTCCCATGGTCTTTGATATCTCGACTAAACGCAACTTGAATTTTTTTCTTTCAAGTCGCTTTTATCTGATTTGAAATTAATTAAAATAAAGGCGCTATTTAAGAGTGATTTAAGCTATCGCAGATCACACACTCGCATATTAATTAATAGGCTTTAAGTTTTAAAATGTTATTTACATTTTTTTCTGCATCTCAATTATCAAATTATTCCGATAAAAATGTATATCGAATTTTTGAATTTCAAATGCGAGTATTGAGTTTGGTTTTACAGCTCGAAAAAATTCAAAAGCTTTCATAAATCTCAGTATTAGATGGAATTTCATCCGTGTTGCTTCAAGGTAATGTTTTTTTGAGTGTTAACATTTGTATTGGCGGCAATGTTTCGTATAATGAGCTTTTGTATCTTTAAGATAGATTTTCTTATTGAAAAATACCAGTTATTATGGACTGATTGCTGTGGAAACGTACCGGAAAGTATGTCAAAAGTATCTTAAAAACATGTCTCTAACCAATCGGAACACTGACCTTGCGCACACCGATTTGCATTGAAACTAGCAACTTGTAGATACTTTTTTATCTCAAAGATACGAGCGCCACTGTCAACGTCAATAAATGCCCAAGTAACCATATCGGCCCTCAATTGACGAGGGGCACACTTTACAAATTTATAACGCCAGAGACTTACACACAACACATGCATACACATGTATATATGCATATGTATATATTTATATGTATGTGTGTGTGTTGTGTGTATATATGTATATTTTTCTAGATTGATTAAAAGGACGCACTTGATGTTGTTCTTATTGCTGCGACCCAATTTTTGTGTAGCGCAAAAAGAAAGGGCAAGTGTCGGGTGTGGTATGTGGATGAGGGGTAGGAGGTAGGAGGCGGGAGGTTGGCGTGGCATATGCATTTCAATTATAGAAACGATGGCGCTTATCAAAAATCGTGCGCATAAACGTTTCAATTGATTTATTGGGGAGCCAATTGACAGAATGCGAAGAATGCAATCGCCTTGACGACACTCGAGATGCGAGCGCAAAATCACCTTCGGTCCAAATTTAAACAGACATTGTTCCCGGCAATGACGTCAACTTCGACGGTGACGGCGAGGGTGAGGGCAACAGCGACACCGACAGTGACAGCGACTGCGGTTGCATAGGCGCTGCATGCGTGCCGCTGTCAAGCGCCGCTTATCAGCGGTCGTCAGATTTCGAGAGCTCGGGTTTATCACAGGGAAACCAGAGGCAAACGATTTGAGATAAGGCAATCCGGCAGTGTTTTTCTTTGTGTCTTTATGTCAGGCACGGAAGAAGCATATCTGTATCTGTATCTGTATCTGTATCTGTGTCTGTATCTGTATCTGTATCTGTATCTGTATCTGTATCTGTGTATCTGTATCTGTATCTGTATCTGTGTATCTGTATCTGTATCTGTATCTGTGTATCTGTATCTGTATCTGTATCTGTGTATCTGTATCTGTATCTGTATCTGTATCTGTATCTGTATCTGTATCTGTATCTGTATCTGTATCTGTATCTGTATCTGTATCTGTATCTGTATCTGTGTATCTGTATCTGTATCTGTATCTGTGTATCTGTATCTGTATCTGTATCTGTATCTGTATCTGTATCTGTATCTGTATCTGTATCTGTATCTGTGTATCTGTATCTGTATCTGTATCTGTGTATCTGTATCTGTATCTGTATCTGTGTATCTGTATCTGTATCTGTATCTGTGTATCTGTATCTGTATCTGTATCTGTGTATCTGTATCTTTATCTGTATCTGTATCTGTATCTGTATCTGTATCTGTATCTGTATCTGTATCTGTATCTGTATCTGTGTATCTGTATCTGTATCTGTATCTGTGTATCTGTATCTGTATCTGTATCTGTGTATCTGTATCTGTATCTGTGTATCTGTATCTGTATCTGTATCTGTATCTGTATCTGTATCTGTATCTGTATCTGTATCTGTATCTGTATCTGTATCTGTATCTGTATCTGTATCTGTATCTGTATCTGTATCTGTATCTGTATCTGTATCTGTATCTGTATCTGTATCTGTATCTGTATCTGTATCTGTATCTGTATCTGTATCTGTATCTGTATCTGTATCTGTATCTGTATCTGTATCTGTATCTGTATCTGTATCTGTATCTGTATCTGTATCTGTATCTGTATCTGTATCTGTATCTGTATCTGTATCTGTATCTGTATCTGTATCTGTATCTGTATCTGTATCTGTATCTGTATCTGTATCTGTATCTGTATCTGTATCTGTATCTGTATCTGTATCTGTATCTGTATCTGTATCTGTATCTGTATCTGTATCTGTATCTGTATCTGTATCTGTATCTGTATCTGTATCTGTATCTGTATCTGTATCTGTATCTGTATCTGTATCTGTATCTGTATCTGTATCTGTATCTGTATCTGTATCTGTATCTGTATCTGTATCTGTATCTGTATCTGTATCTGTATCTGTATCTGTATCTGTATCTGTATCTGTATCTGTATCTGTATCTGTATCTGTATCTGTATCTGTATCTGTATCTGTATCTGTATCTGTATCTGTATCTGTATCTGTATCTGTATCTGTATCTGTATCTGTATCTGTATCTGTATCTGTATCTGTATCTGTATCTGTATCTGTATCTGTATCTGTATCTGTATCTGTATCTGTATCTGTATCTGTATCTGTATCTGTATCTGTATCTGTATCTGTATCTGTATCTGTATCTGTATCTGTATCTGTATCTGTATCTGTATCTGTATCTGTATCTGTATCTGTATCTGTATCTGTATCTGTATCTGTATCTGTATCTGTATCTGTATCTGTATCTGTATCTGTATCTGTATCTGTATCTGTATCTGTATCTGTATCTGTATCTGTATCTGTATCTGTATCTGTATCTGTATCTGTATCTGTATCTGTATCTGTATCTGTATCTGTATCTGTATCTGTATCGTATCTGTATCTGTATCTGTATCTGTATCTGTATCTGTATCTGTATCTGTATCTGTATCTGTATCTGTATCTGTATCTGTATCTGTATCTGTATCTGTATCTGTATCTGTATCTGTATCTGTATCTGTATCTGTATCTGTATCTGTATCTGTATCTGTATCTGTATCTGTATCTGTATCTGTATCTGTATCTGTATCTGTATCTGTATCTGTATCTGTATCTGTATCTGTATCTGTATCTGTATCTGTATCTGTATCTGTATCTGTATCTGTATCTGTATCTGTATCTGTATCTGTATCTGTATCTGTATCTGTATCTGTATCTGTATCTGTATCTGTATCTGTATCTGTATCTGTATCTGTATCTGTATCTGTATCTGTATCTGTATCTGTATCTGTATCTGTATCTGTATCTGTATCTGTATCTGTATCTGTATCTGTATCTGTATCTGTATCTGTATCTGTATCTGTATCTGTATCTGTATCTGTATCTGTATCTGTATCTGTATCTGTATCTGTATCTGTATCTGTATCTGTATCTGTATCTGTATCTGTATCTGTATCTGTATCTGTATCTGTATCTGTATCTGTATCTGTATCTGTATCTGTATCTGTATCTGTATCTGTATCTGTATCTGTATCTGTATCTGTATCTGTATCTGTATCTGTATCTGTATCTGTATCTGTATCTGTATCTGTATCTGTATCTGTATCTGTATCTGTATCTGTATCTGTATCTGTATCTGTATCTGTATCTGTATCTGTATCTGTATCTGTATCTGTATCTGTATCTGTATCTGTATCTGTATCTGTATCTGTATCTGTATCTGTATCTGTATCTGTATCTGTATCTGTATCTGTATCTGTATCTGTATCTGTATCTGTATCTGTATCTGTATCTGTATCTGTATCTGTATCTGTATCTGTATCTGTATCTGTATCTGTATCTGTATCTGTATCTGTATCTGTATCTGTATCTGTATCTGTATCTGTATCTGTATCTGTATCTGTATCTGTATCTGTATCTGTATCTGTATCTGTATCTGTATCTGTATCTGTATCTGTATCTGTATCTGTATCTGTATCTGTGTATCTGTATCTGTGTCTGTATCTGTATCTGTATCTGTATCTGTATCTGTGTATCTGTATCTGTGTCTGTATCTGAATCTGAATCTGTCAAAGTGTGCGTGTACTTCTGGTCGTGCCTCAACCGTTGCCATCAGCTGTGAGCAGCTCGCGTATCTGCTGGCTCATGGATGCGATACTCACGCGTCGTCTTCAATTTATGGCTCACTATCATTTAATTAACTTCAATTTTACGCGGCTTGAACCTCTTTTGTGTGCTATTACCTTAACACAAATACCCGGAATGTAGTTTTGACTGGCAGCTCACAGCAAAAGCTTATAAACAATCTTAAAGTGTTTCTGTTTTTTTTCTCAGTTTCATTTTCAAATCTCATATTTTGCTTCAAGCTGGAACTTTGTCTGAAATACGAAGTTCCAAGCCCCCAACAAACACACGAATATCTCAAAAATCGTAGGTGTTGTTGTTGTTGCTCTTCTTCTTCTTCTGTTGTTGTTGTAGTTGTTGCCTCATGTGTCATTTTTTGCTAATGAGTGGACCCAAAATATGGTAAACACAAACAAAAAACATCGACAAGAGTGGAAGTCATATTCCTAGACTGAACTTTGAATGCTCTTCGGGCAATATTTTGTATGACTTTAACTGACAAAATATTGAAAAAGAGGTAATGGAATTTTTTTTTCCAACTTGTTTGCCTTTACAAATATTTTGAAATTCCTGGGCTGCAACTTCTTTACACTTAACTTTACGCTTTACAAAAAGGTCATTTTTTTAGGTCAATTTTTTTTTATAAAAGTAAAGAGAAGTTTTTATGTATATGCTTCAATTATTAATTCAAGATTTTTTTGAAAACTATTTTTTTTTTTTAAATAAAATATTTTATTAATAGAATAATATTTTTTCAAATAATTCTTTATCTGCATTGTGTGTGAAAACTGTGCCTTCTCTCAGCGTTTTCAAAACTATCAAAAATTTTCGTAATCTTAAAAGTTTTTGAATACAACTCGAATTTTAGTTTTCGACGACTAGATTTTTTACGACTTTTAGAACCTTTGAACTCATATTGATTTACTTAATTTATATATTTTTAAAATTTATTATTTTTATTGTCTTCTTTAATATTTGAAAATATGCTCAGACTCCTTGGACTTAATCTATTTTTTATTTGATAACAAATCACGACTCTAAAATTACTTAAATACTTTATTTTTATTTTAAACTTTATTTAAATCTTTTTAATGTCTTTTAATGTTAAAAATTCTTAAGCTAAAAATGAAATTTAAAGAAATTTCATTTTATTTTTATTAAATATTTAAACACTAATTGTGAGATCCATTTTTGATTATTATTAATTTATTTTTTATTTATTGATTCGGCTTATACTTTTTATTATTTTTTTGGGAAATCTCAATACTATCATAGTTTTATTTTAAATATCTGAATATCTGAATATCTGAATATCTGATTATTTGAATATCTGAATATCTGGCTCTATAGTTGAATATCTGACTAATTGAATATCGTTTTATTGTTCTGCAATTGAGTATCAACATTTTCACTATTACTGAAGGTCACATCAATATTCATAATTTAGATTGTTTCGAGTGTTATGATAATGCAATGTAATTCAATGTGTCGATTCCACTGTTCAAGTTCACTCGTTTCATATTTCACTGTTTCCGCCAGGTCTGTATTTTATTTTAGTTTTACTCTTCTGTTGGGGTAATGCATTTGATATATGTATGTATGGATTGATAAATATAGACGAGTAAGATGAGGGGTGGAGAGAGAGAGACGTATATAAAGATGTAAAAATTATTGGCTGGCTGGTTTTGAATAAAGTGTTTCATTTCTACTGTTCCCTGGAAATGATTGCGACAGTTTGGAATATGCCTCTTTTTATTTATATTTTTCAGTTTTCGGTTGCATCCACTTATCTTTACTTTAACTTTTTAAAGTGGTTAATTACTTGTTTCCACCTATGTTTCATTCATGTCGTTTCATTTGTATAACTGTTTAGTTTATGTTTCACTTATTCCACAAGACTCAAAACATATAATCCCTAATTAGCATGTCTTCTCTCTGTCATCTTTTCAGCTCCAGCGCCCCCCTCATATAGGTACATTAGTTCTATTCCATGCGTTCCCCTTTTCTACTGCCCGATGAGCAGCCGACTTTCCTCTATTAAATGTATCTAGTTTATGTACTATCTGCATCTCTTCACGTACGACTAATGTTGCTTGTTAGTTGCAGCTAAGTTCGCCGCTCGCCTGCCTCACTTTCCATCTAGATAGCTTTTTAAGACACACTCTGGCGCGTATCTGCCTGCCGAATGGCGATCTTTAAGCGACTCATGACAAATTCAAAGCACTCTGCAATGTGCATAGAGTGTTTCAGTAAATCATATAATATACAATTTATACACACAATGAAGCTCAAATAAATAAAACTCCCGAGACAAAACCTCATTTCGTATGCATTTAAGCTTGAGTAATAAGCTCTGACAGCAACAGCAGTCAGCAGTGTCATACGGCGGTGCCATACGGCAACGGCAGCGGCAGCCACGACGGCAACGCTGACAGCGGCAGCGACTGCGCTGCTGATTTGAAGCGTGTTTTCCTATTTTTTTTTTCACGCGTTCTTTATGTCGCATTTGTTTATTTATGTTTTATTTTTTTTTTTATTTGTTTTGGGTCGCTTTTTGACTTTTATTTGCCTTCCTCTTGTTTGGTTATTTTCCTGAATACCCTGCATTTTGGATACAGCAGTTTCCACACTCTACACTCAAGATTTAATGTGTTATCCCGTGACCATAGAACCCGCTTACCAAAAATATCTCCCTGTGTGAATAGAGCCATCGTTTTTCTTGCCTCTGGGCGATAGGAGCTGGAAGCATTTGTGTTGGTATTTGTGTAGCTTCAAAGTTCAGACTTACTTTGAATGTGACATTCTTCCCCCTCCCCAAGCAAATGTAAAGATAATTTTTTTTCATTTGAGAAAAAGAAGTAGCTATAATTTTATTAAATATTTGGAAAATTATTTACTTTCCGCTTTTCTACATAATTATTGGACTGCCTATGAGAGATCTGCATAGATTATGACTGTGCAATATTTTACATAAGGGATCTCTAAGTCCTTTTTCTGCTATCTTCATGTACGCAGAGGCAGGCATGCTGGGAATTCGCGTATTCTAATTATAATCCCTAGGGACGTTGCTATAGTAGATCTTTGACTAGGAATGACCACTCTACAAAATTTTAATAAATTTCAGTTTTTAAATTTTTTTTTTTTTTTTTTTAATAATAGTAAATTTTGTATTAACTAAAGTATTAAAAGGACTTGTCTGAGCGGATCATTTTGCCTGTGATCGAGAGTATCTTTTAAATTCTTTTATTATTATATATATATATTTTTTTTTTAATTATTATTTTTATTATATTTTATTAGGCTTGACAGCACATGTTTAAGTCTTATTTTTATAGTGATTTTTGAAAAATGAGATTTCAGGATAATTATATTATATTATCCTAGCCAAGCAATGTCTTTGAGTCTTTGAGATCAGCCTTATATGTGTTTTCATAAACTGCAGCTTAGGACATCTAAATAGACCATTTGACGATCGGTTGATCGGAGACATCTTATTATATAAATGCCGGATGAAACATCAGTGTCTCCTTTGTGATCAATCTGTGCTTTTAATCACACAGGACATCAATCCTGTAGAGCTTTTTGTTCCCCGTTTCTATCACTGAGAGAAGCCCATCAGAGTTGATCGATCACTTCTATATGCGCATCTAAGAAATGATCCTACTCCTTCGAGATCTACCTTCAAATTAACAATTCCGCTGCATTCCGACTGAGGGTATCTCAGAGTCGATCAGTTTTTGGATAAATTATTTAAAGCTGCTTTATTGCCCCTCTTGATGGCCGATTAAAAGGAGCGCGTGAAGTTCGAATGCAATTGAAAATTTTATCTGATCGTGTGTAAATCGTCAGGCACTTTAATTTGCAATTCAACTTCCGTCAACAGATGGGGAATTTTAAAGGCTGGCTGCTTAATTTTCTGAGCCAGTTGGCCGAAAAACGGCTATAAAAAGTGAAGTAGCAGATACATACATAAATGAGTTAAATAGTTATGTAAATGCGAGTGAAAATGGGAATGTAATTAATGAGCATAAAATGCGGAAAATTGTGGAAAATTGTGGAAAATATGTGTGTACGTATGTGAAACAAGTTTTCATTTTTATGCGTCGCGCGATTTCGCTGCGACAGATAAATAGACAAATGAAAAGGCAGAGAGACAAGCAGACAGTCAGACAGGCAGATAGACATGCAGACAAACAGATAGACAGACAGACATATAGACAGAGAGACAGAGAGACAGACAGACAGACAGGCAGACAGGCAGACAGACAGATAGACAGACAGATGTATGACTAGTAGGACAGACAATGTGACCGACCAGGGGACAGACCAGGGGACAGACCAGTGGACAGACCAGGGGACAGACCAGGGGACAGACCAGGGGACAGACCAGGGGACAGACCAGGGGACAGACAATGGGACAGGCAATGGGACGGGCAATCGGACTGACATCGTCAAACATCTCGCCAAATGTTTGGACAGAGGAATTGCTCCATGGCAAAGTTTTTAATTAAAAAGCACGAGTATCTGAAAGATACATTCACTTATTTTATTTTTTTGTATTTTGTATGTTTATGGCCACTGTGGTGAGGCTCCCAGCCGCCATTCGGGTTCACACTGAGCTCCAACTGACCAGCAACTGGGCAGTATTTCAATTCTGTAATGGACTTTGCTTCGTCTGAATGCTAATGAGGGCACCTAAGGTGCCCCAGTCCCCCCTCCCCCTCCCGCCACCCCACCATCCCAATCGGCCAGCGGATATCTTTTTTCCAAGTGAATTGATTTGATATCGAATCTGATTACTAATAGCTGATTAAAATCTTGGCTTGAATAACAAATTGACATTGACTTGAATATTTGTGTGACAGCGGCTGAAAAATAAATTCTGCTCAGCCTGAAAATAATAAACATTTTCCTACAACCAAATTTGATTTCCCCTCCAATGTCATTGCAATTTCAAGGTTATTCTCCTTACACATATTGAAAAATTATTTGAATTTATTTTAATTTACTTAAATTTATTTAAATTTATTTAAATTTATTTTAATTTATTTAAATGTATTTTAATTTATTTAAATGTATTTTAATTTATTGAAATGTATTTTTTAATTCCCAAATATTGCCTCAGATTCTTTCTGTATATTTTTTTATATGATATTTTCCTGGGACATCAACTTGAGATAATCTTCAAGTTCGCCCATTCAAATCCTTAACGCGATGGCAGCTTCAACGCTTGTGTCGCCTCGTGGTCGGCCGGCGCTGCCCACTCGTTTGTGTAAACACCAGTTAATAGTCCAGTCCGCCCAATCGTATCCTTATGGCGATCATAAATCTCACAGTTTCTTGCTTGTTGGATTATCTGGTTTTCAACTGTTTGTTTGTTTGTCGTACTGCCAACTTGTTTGTATATATTGTATATTTTTCTTTTTGAAAATCTCTGCCCCGCCCATTCAAATCATCGGATTGTAAAGTTAACCAAACACTAACTCGTTGTCAATCTTTTGTCCACAGCACGTTCCAATCTCGGGATATATTTGTATCTGCGCGCGCTCACACACACACATACGCTCGTATATATACATGTGTATATTATCTATTATCGGGTGTCTGCTATTGGGGCTGCCCACCTGCTGCACAAGCAAATCAAGCACGTTAATTAAATGTCAACAGTTTCAAAGCTGAGCAACGCGCGGGACGCGAAAGGACGCGGAGTTTGCGAAGAAGCTGAAACCGAAACTGAAACTGAAAAAGAACCCGAACCCGAACCCGAAGCCGAAGCTGAAGCCAAAGTCGAAGCTGAATGCAAAGCAAAGCCAGACACACTGGACAAGAAGCAGAAGCTGAAGGGGAGAAGAAAGGCGTAAAAGACAGAAGAGACAGAAACGAATTGAAAATTGTGCAAAATGTTTGCATGACTGTCAAATAAATCATAAGAAGCGCAACATCAACGAAATAACAAGAAACAACGGCCACAACAACAATAGCTACAACAACTCCCAGCAACAACAACAACAACAACAACAAACATGGTTAACGCTGTGATGGATGCCATTGCGGTAAGTGTCCAGTGTCCCATGTCCAGTCTCCACGCTCCACTCTCCACTCTGCACCCTCCACTCTCCCCTCTCCCCTCTCCCCTCTCCCCTCTCCATTCTTCAGTTTCCCATACCCAAATGTCCGCTTTATGAGTCTCTCGCTCGTTTAGGTTAATTCGATAATAAATATATATGCAAAATTATATTAAAATTATTATTTTTTTATTTTTTTTATTTTTTGTACATATTTTTTTATTTTATTTTCATTTTTTTACTTCATTTTTCCTTTTTTTTTATGGTTTCTAAATTGAAATTGCAGTCGCAGCCAATTGAAGTTTTGTTTCTACTTCAAACAAGAAAATCAGTGATTGTCGTTTTTGAATACCCTGTAAACTCGCTGGTCGGGTATACACAACTATTAGGAGCTTAGTATAAAGTAGAATAATTATTTTTAATATTTCAATTATTTTTTTATTATTATTTTTTTTTTAATTTCTGATGCCTGAAATGTTAATGCCAATGCCTTGAAATCATGTAAAACTATAACTGCGCGTGTAATGAGAATTGATCCTTTGGGAGTGGCGGCAGCTGAGGTGCAGGGTATGAGGAAGTCTGGAATATATTCCAATATCCATTTGCTTTTTGCGCTGCTTTGCCCACATTTCCAATTTGAATTTGTTTGCTGTGGCAATTGCTCAATTGCCTGGCCTGTCTACATATTGTCTGTATGTGTGTGTATGTGTGTGTGTGTGTGCGAGTGTGTGACTGTATTTGTGTGTGTGCGCTTGTATGCCGTACATTATACACTAATCCATGTGTTTAAGGCCTTTTTCTTCTTTACATTTACATTTACATGTACAATTTACGTATAAAAACGACACCGCACACAACTTCACATTAAGTGTGCAATGAGGCGTATGCGTGATTTGGTGCAACTTGCGCTACGTGCAACATTAAAAAATGAGCGGAAGAGGGCGAAGAAGAAAGAGGAAGAGTTAATGATGTCTTCAGTTAAGGAAATGAATGAAATTAGAAGTTCAAATAGATGCCAGGCGAAATGTAGGCAGCTTTTCCCAGTCTCATTTTCATGCAATTTTCCAGGTTCCGATTTTAGACTTTTGAATGTTGCGAATGAATGAATATCCTATATATAAAATATTTTTTACATCCTTTAAATATTATTGGGAATCTTTTCAATTTAATTTTTCCTTTGATTGCCTTAATTTTTTATTCTTATTTATTTCTTCCTCACTTTTAATAAATTATTTATTTGACAATCTTCAAAGTCTTCTTAAACTCAGCTTCAGAGCTGCCACTTATTGCCTCGTAACATATATATTTATTATATATGTATTATATATAATTTAAATCATTTAATAATTAATTGATGTCCCATATTTATTTAATATTTTTAAATAATTAATTTTATTTTAATTTTTCAAATAATAGAAAATATAATTAATATTTATATAGATTATTATATATTCTTCTCTTTGAAATTACGAAGGTAGAAGTTATTTTATTTTCACGCAATTAACAATAAATTTATATTTTTAAATAAATATAATATTTATTTATTTTATTTAATTTTCTTATAAAAAAATTATTATTTTTATTTTTTTATATTTCTTCTTGTTTATTCAAAAGCTTTTGAGCTGTACCTAACTATAGTTTGCAGTCTTCCTAGAAAATTTTGTCTGTTATTTTTTTTTTTAACTTACAGTTATTTAGATTTTAAAAGATTTAATTTCAATACTTGAGATTCTCAGATTCTCAACTGCAGCGCCTGCGAAGGTCTGTGCAGTCCGTTCGATTTTGCTTCGAGTTCGCTTTGCGGCAGAGGAAAATTTGCATATTGCTCTGTGGCTTTTGAGATTTTGGCCAAAATACAAAAAATGGTAAAATATGTAGAAATATTTATAAATACCAACGGCAAAGACAAAGTCAGCACCAAAAAGCAACAACAAATAAATACAAAATAAAGATAAAATAATAAAATAAATGCGCAAAGGCGAAAAGGCAATGCAGAAGTGGAGCTCAAATTAGCACAGAGCGTGGGAGCCGGTTTGCGTTGCAGTCGACGACGACGACGACGACGACGACGACGACGTCGACGTCGACGCCGGTGTTGGTGTCCGTGTCGGTGTCGACCGTTGTATATACATTTTTGACATTAAGTGCTACACGTTTCAAGCAGTTCTCTTGCACATGCAACAGCCGCGACCCCAGCCACGGCCCTACCCAAAAGTAAAAAAAATATATAAGAAAACATCTAAGAACTAAAAAATAAGAAAATACAAAACTTAAAAATTTAAAAATGTAGAAAAAAAACGCGTAAACTTGTTATTATTGCAATTGATGGCGAGACGATGGAGCGTAATTATTATGGGAGTTACGATATCGTCAACCTCTTCAAGGCCTCCCCACTCGATGCCACTGGCCGGAAGTCAAGACCAGTTCGGGGCAGGTCCATAGTCTGTTGCCAGTTGCCAGTGGCCAGTAGCCAGTGGTCAGTTGCAAGTTGCCAGTTGCCAGTTGCCAGTTGCCAGTTGCCGGTTGTCAGTTTCAGGCCAACTCTTTCTTTGTTTGTGTAACGGAAATTCCTTCCGATGGTTACCAACATTAAGTGCCAGACTCTTGGGCATCAAATGATCGGCTCACAAGGGGGGGAAGGGAGCGCCGGTGCATAGAAAAAAGACAACAGAAAATTATAGGAAAAGATAAAGCAATAAAAATGTACGGGGCAGCCGCTGATCACCGCCTCTCGTGGCTCTGTCAACACTCGTGTGTTCATGCCAACCAAGTCTGCGGGTACTTGGGACATCCGCTCATTAACCCAGAAACCTGACAGATTTGCATAGAACTTGATTACCAAATCCCCTATGATACGACGGTCTCTCTTCTTCTTCTTCTACTACTTCCAATTTTACATCAGATTGTTGAATGCTTCAAAAATGTAATGCATTTGGTTGCCGTTCATGCAACACTTTGTTGCAGCTCTCAGAAATGATAAATGAGCTAGAGTTGTCCTGGCAAAAGTAATTCCCTAACACAGGCTACTTTTGTAGGACATTTTAGGATTTGTTTATGTTTTTATTTAAATTTATAAATGTTTAAAATGAAATATTAATTTTTGAAAATTCTCAAGAACTTTCTTAGCCACCTTTGCTGTACCTGCTGCAGGTGTGCCTGAAGGAAGCCGTTTCTCTTGCAAATAAGTATAATTTATTAGCTATAAATACAGTAAATTATAGGCTAATTCAACAATTACTCGCAGTCTATAATTAAATACTAGACACTTTAAACTAAACTACATTCCTTTGGCTCATAAAATGAAACCTGTTTCAAAGAATAAAAAATCAAAGCTTGATATAAATTTTCGCTCGCTCAGTTAGCTTTCTTATAAAGGACTTACGGAGCTCCGATATAATCTGATATATCTTTATATAAATATATATATAAATAAAAATAAATCCTGGATTATTAAGAATGATCGCCCAACCAAAGCTTTAGCTATTTTAAAGTCATTGTTCTTAAGTGCCTAAATTGAAATTACATTTTAAGTCCCAGATCTTCCCTCAGTTGGAAGAATCCCAGAACCTCATATGATCAAAGCTTGAGGCTCGAATAAATTAGTTTATTTCTCAGTTGATGAATTCAAGTGAAAAATTGGTCCTCATCATTTTTTGGGCTACACATGGCCTTAATTCTGGTCAAGGAATCATCGGGTATTAAGATTAAAATAGCAGAACTTCTTGAAAGAATTTTTTATTGGAAACCATTTGGTTTGGACATCCAAATGTCCTGCTATTTTATTATTCTGCTACATAAGAGCCTTTGAGCGTGTAAAAAAGGATTCTAAAACTCATTTTCGTTTGAACTGGAATGGAATATCTTTCTTTTAGGCTCTCCTTATCTCCTATAAACATAAACTTTAGATAATATTTTACTTTAAATTTAATTTTATTGATTCTTAAATCTTTAAAATTTTTTAGGAATTTTTTAATATTTCAAATAATATATATATATATATATATTATAATAATATATTATTACCAGAATTATTAATTTATGCCAGAGCTGAGGATTGCTTCTTGTTACTAGAAGTTGTCAGGATGCGATGCATTAATTTTAATTCATTTTTCTAGATAAATTAATTTTAATTAGATAAATAATAATTCTAATTAACTTTTTTTTTAATCAATTTAATTATATTTTATATAAATCTTAAATGATACCCTATTTATTATTTATTAAATAATTTATTATTTTTGGTACACTTAAGTATATAGACCCTTGATCAGTTTTATTTTTTATTTATTTTTTTTTATTTTATTTTTTTTTTATTCTATTTTTATTTTTTACATTTATTAAGTGCAGAAAAGTACAACAAAAAAATGTCTATAATAGCAAAGTGCTTAAATATTAAAGCCTACGTATCGGAAATCTAACCCCATATCATCGTATGAGGACTTCGAACCTAGAGCCAAATATAGTGTAACAGGCTTCCAAGGATCTTGCCGTTTAAGCCACTTTAGTGGGCTAGCAGGTTGCTGTGTCTCAGCAATCTGTCGCTGCTTGTGGCTTGTATGTCTCCCAATCTGTTCTTCAATAGTGTCTATATGGAGGTCTCTCTGTACTGTGGTACCACGCACATACCTGAGGCAGTTTGGTATTTGTCGTAATACTTTATTCTGGAGTCTTTGGACTCGATTGTGGTATATCAAATTAGACCGCAAATTATCTCAAGCTTCTGAACACAACGACGAGATATTTTCAATAATTATTCTATCAAAATGAATAGATTGAAATTAATTATAATTTTTTTTATTTTATGATTATTTTACTTAAGATCTGCCCACTTATTGAGCAGTAGTTAAATTATATTAGATTATTACAGGTAGAGTTTTATTTATTTGGATCGTCTATGATTGGGAGATCCAGGGGATGGGTGCGTTGGAGCCTTCTTCTCGTTAGGCTGTTATCCTTTAAGTTGGCAACCAGAGGATTGCCAGGATATATATTATAAATATTAAGTTTAGAGATCGCCTTTAGATGAGAATATTTTTTGTTAGTATATACTAGATATATATCTAGTATTTACACTGATCAGGAGTCTATATATTTTACAGTTTATTACACAAATCATACAAATAGTTAGATTTTTTAGATTTTTGTTTGTATTTGTTGTGTGTGTGGAGTATTTTGTGTCTATTGTCCTGAGATGTCCTGACAAACGTTCCTATTTTTCATTTAAGAATCTCAATTTATTAAAAAATATTTAAATTGACAATTTTTTCTTATTGCAGTTGCTTAGCACGTTGGCAAGTGATCTTGACGTCATGTTGAATGATCTGCGCTCCGCGCCGAATCACGGAACAACAACGACAACAACAACTACAACAACAGCAGCAGCAACCATGGCAACAACAACTGTTAACCAACATCAGCTTCAGCATCAGCAGCAACATCAACAGCAACAGCAACTTCAGTGTTCGAGGCAATTTCATTTAGAGCGCTGGCAGACAATCAGCAACAACAACAAAATCAATTGCAATACCTACAACAGCAACAACAACAACAACACTAAAAACCATATTTATAATAACAATAATAATAATAATAATAATAATAATTGTAATAATAATTACAATAATAATAATCTGCCACGCCCTCAATTTCTAAGTGATATCAAATTAAGGCCCATCAAAACAGCCCGATCAATAACAGCAACAGCAGCCACAACAGCAACAACAACAGCAACGGCTACAAGTTTGCAACTTCATTTGCAACAACAGCTACAAAAGCAACAACTCCCCTTGAGTGGCTCTCCACAACATCGCTTAAATCCGAAACTGACGCCGCCGACACCCCAACGTCGTCCAACGCGGCGACAACGCAACGAACAACAACAGCAACAGCAACAGCAACAACAGCAGCAACAGCAACAACAACAGCAACAGTTGCTGCTGCTCAAGCAGCAGGAGGAGCTGGAGACTGATGCCGATACGGACGCCAGCGAATTGGCCAACATGACGTCACCGTTGAGTGCGAGTGCAGCTGCGACGCGCGTCATCGGCCTCTCGCCGGACGTGAAGAAGCTACAAAAGCTGCCACTCTGGTGCCGCACCAGCAACTGCAATGGAAACAACAGCAGCAGCAGCAACAATAATAACAAAAATACTAGCCATAGCAACAACAATAATTTTTGCAACAGGAACACTAAGAACTACAACAACAACAACAGCAACAACAACAATAACATCAGCAACAACAGCAACAACCACAAAAACACAAACAACATTGGACTCGCTTCACAGCGTCGTCTGCCCATAGCCCGTCAGGGTCAACTCTTCAATTTGCATCATAGGTAAGTAGACGTGCCAGGCGTGCAAATGGTTTCTTACACTAGTCATAAGGAAGTGTGTCCATTGTACAGTGTACAGTGTACATTGGACACTGCCCATGAACCCAATACCCATGGCATAGTCCCATATACCGAGCGTCGTGCGAATTCCCTCCTGCTTCGCATCATGCAAAAATTGCCATACCATTGGTTGTATACTTGGAACTCAGCTGACCAATGCCGGCAGCGGGCCCACTTGGCCTTGGCCGGAGCAAAGACCCAGGAAGGTGTTGCTCCGTGGGTGTGCCGCACCCGTGACTCATCCACAGTCTCATCCAGAGTCTCAGCCACAGTTCGTCTTACGGCATGGGTTATGCATCGTTGAGCGCTTCATGCAAATCAACGGCATATGCATGGAAGCCACCGAGGTAGTCGTCCGAGGCATCCCCATGAACTCAATGCTCACACGCAACTGAGGGTAGCACTCAAAAGACCCATTATCGAGAATTCCTAATCTAATAATTATTAGTTTTTGGGAGAAGAAACGCTTCCATCTCTTTTCTGGGGCTAACCTCGTCGACTGAATGTTCAAGGTTCACCAGTACCCAAAGTTGGATAGAGGTAGTCCCTTGTCCCTTGATACTTAAAGGAAGATCTATGTGTACGCTTGAATATCGAGTTTTTATTATTTATAAACTGAATGAGCGAATATCATCTCAATATTAATGATAATAACCGCTCGGAGACTGATTTAGGGTAAAGAATAAACGTTGGTATAATATACCTTCAGGGAGACAGTTCCAAGCTGCTGAAACTAGATCGCCTTAATTGTTGTTGTTATAAAAAATAAGGTATTGATAACGAATCGAATTAATATCGAGTGGGTATAAATAATGAATGGGTATAAATATCAAACGGGTATAAAATGTCCAACTGGAACAAATACCAAATAGGTATATATTTCAAATGGTTATAAAATGTCCAATGGGTATAAATACCAAATAAGTATAAATTCAATATAGGTATAAATATGAAATAGGTATAAAAGAACTGTTTAATAACTAAACGTTATCCAAACTGTGATTGTCATTGAGCTCATAGGTATCCATTTTTTTGAGTACACATTTCACTAAACATAGACCTAAATTTGGTATAAAAATTACATTGAATATCTAAGGCTCTCAGTCAGTTGATCGGAATTCTGCTTACGAAATTCTAAACTTGTTTTTCAATTAAATTTAGTGAAGATCTTCGGTCAGCTCTCATATATTTTTATATAAAATAATTATATATAATATAACAATATACACATAATCTATATTATAATATAATTTACAGATAATCTTTATAGATTATATTATTAATTCAATTATCTAACATTATCTGCAGATCGTAAAATGATATACAAACCTTACTGAAGAGTCTACAAAATATGTTGTTTAGGGCACAAATTAGTATATAGCTATATCTATATCTGGCGACTTATAATCTCTATATATTAAGTAATGAAAACCATGCCGAACTCTTAAACTCTTGATCCTAAGTTCATTCTGGGAGAAGAACGCGAGTTTCTCGTGAACAACTTCGACTGATTAGGTGTTCGATATATAATATATATATATTTAAACTGTGATATATATTTTATATTTTATATAAGATATATTTATTCCATCAATAAAAGCTGCAAAATATTGATTACCTTTTACAAGTCACTGTGTATGGTGAATAATACGAACCAGTTCTTGGTTCCGGACGAATATCATAATATGCGTTCTTAATTGAAGTTTCAGTTATCCGGTATAAATACCTTAAATCGTGCTCAGTCACAAAATACCGAAGTATTATTTTGTATATTATATCATATATATATTTTTAAGATATTTTTTAACTGGCTCTAAATATATATAATTATATACCTTTATACCTTTATACCTTTATGCTTTATACCTTTATATCTTTAAACCTTTATACCCTTACACCTTTATACCTTTATACATTTATACATTTATACCTTTATACCTTTATACTTTTATACTTTGATACCTTCATATCTTTATACCTTTATACCTTTATACCTTGTACATATTATGTACTTATATTTTTTTAAATGATTTTTGTTTTCATTCGCTGTGATTTTTCCCCGTTTGCACTTTGAATTATCAAAAGTGTTATTAGTTCTTTGTGAGAGGCACTCATCTCCTTGGCAGTTGGCATTTCAGGAGGTCAAAGGCCACTGCGACTGACAGTCGAGTTCAGATGCGTGGGCGTGATAGTCCGGACATAAAATTCGAGCCTGCTTAACCCCGTCGAAAAACTAAACAAAATGGAGAAATATTTTTGTAATCCGTAGAAAAGCAATATGTTTAGCATATAAATTATGGGGCTAGTCAGAAGCAGAGCAGACAACTCTGAGGTAGAGGGAGTGGCAATGACAGAGGCAGCGGCAGAGGCAGAATCACAAACAAAGGCAGAGACTAACGCGGACAGGGAATCTGTTGAACTACAAACGGGCCACATCAGAGGCATAACTTGGCCACCCGAAAACCGACCGTACCGCCTCCCCCTTCCCCATCACTCATGGTTTTGCTGGTGACCCTCGTCGCGGTTAGTGCCTGTTTTTGCCACTGCGGCTGCTGCTGCTGCTGCTGCTGCTGCTGCTGCTGCTGCTGCTGTTGTTTGAATGCTTCTTGAGCCTGTGTCGTAATCGTTGTAGGCGTCACATGAATTTGGCTCAAGACATTTGGCCCAAAACAAAACAACGGCTAACAAATGGGGGGCGGGGCTAGCAAATATGTTAAAATGAAGTGTTATATTTTATGTGGCTGGCCAACAACAACAATAACAGCAATAACAGCAATAACAATAACAACAGCAGCAACAACAAAACTCAACAACAAGTTACTACAATATCCCTGACAAAAACAAATACAACGAGCCATAAACTTAAGTAAATATGAATATGGACATGGATGAGATGAAGATGGCTTCTTCAGTTTCAGTTTGTTGGCTTTCGGCTGTTGACAGACGCCCGTTACAGCCAAGCGGAACAAGCTCCCCATTGGGTTTAGGATCTGGGATCTGGGATCTGTGCTATGGGCTATGGGCTATGGGCTATGGGCTGTTGGTTACGGGTTGCGGGTTGCGGGTTGCGGGTTGGAGTTGAGGATGTGTCGAGGTTTGGGCTTGTTGGTGCCACAAAGGGTTGTGACTTTTGTGTCCTTAGCTATTTATTAAATTTGTTTGCCAACATACACACTCACACACCAGCAGTGAATGAGTGTGTGAAGAAAGGGGCGGTTGGCTGGTAGGCGGGTGCAGAAAGAGAAGAAATATGAGCTGCGTAACTAATTTGCTTAAAGTGCACGATGGCTCATCAGTGACAATGATGGCACAGTGGTTCGAGATCTGATGGAAACTGTGTCCTCAAATATTCTTGTTTAAATGATTTAGAAAGTAGTTGGAAAAGTACTAAAATAATGAGATATTAATTAAATAAAAAAAATAAAAAATAAATTAATTAATCTATGCATATTAAATAAAACATGGTAATAAATCAAATAAACCAATATATATTATATATTATAGAAAAAGACTAATAATATTTATTTATTCATTTATATAAATTTACTAAATAATTTATTATTTATCATATAAATTATTTAATAAATTTATAAAGATGAATGAATATATATTTTTAGCCTTTATCTCTGATTTATATGAATATATATAAGTTTTTATTTTATTATTTTTTTATATTTATTATTATAAAACATAAATTGAATAAGAAAGACAAAATCAAATCAATTAAAA
The DNA here is from genome assembly GCA_035044505.1 of Zaprionus lineosus. Taxonomy (NCBI): domain Eukaryota; kingdom Metazoa; phylum Arthropoda; class Insecta; order Diptera; family Drosophilidae; genus Zaprionus; species Zaprionus lineosus. The sequence goes on along the minus strand of JAWNNX010000662.1, from coordinate 115,605 downwards.
TATGTAAATAAAATTATTTTATAATTTAACAACTCAACTTTGGAGTATTGGAATCATGTGTATATATAACATAATATTTATCATTGAAATGAGACATTTTACATTTTAAAAAAAATAATTTTTCCATTTTAGCAAATGACTAAATGGAACGAGAGGCTTCCATATATTTAATCATTTTTCATTTTTGCCATAATGCTATAAATAATTATATTATTTATACCGTTCTTTTTTAAACTAACTGATTGGACCTTTTAATTATTTGGTTAAAGCGGTTGAATATGATTCACGGGATTTCGTATTATTAAAATAAAATCTTAGTAATTAAGCATACTATTAAATTATATTATTAATATAAATATAGAATTATTAAATATAAGGATAAATTATTTATTTTAAATAATTTACTTTTTCTAAAATTTGAAATTAATTTTTCAAGAGAAAGATTATTTAACTAGGATTTCCCTGACTTTTCCTTATTTGCTTCCCTTTGTGTAAGAGCAACTACTTAAAATTTTAGCCTCAAAACTATTGCAGGGTATTTTTTATAAATATTTGCAATTGTTTTTTCAACTGCCATGCTATTGACATTGCACCACTGTTAGACACTCACTCACACACACACTCACGCACACACTCGCATCAGAAACATCACAGCAACCGCAGCCGCAGAAACTTTTTGCTTCAAAGTGTTTTGTGGTCCTCGTGCGTCGGACAAGAGGGGGGAATGTGAAACGAGTGATGGAACAGGAAGTGGGAGGAGCAGAAGGAGCAGAGGGAACAGAGGGAACAGAGAAAAGAGAGAAGGAGTAGAGGACAGGGGGGTATGCTGTTTAGCAGCCAAAATGGATGACGTCTAGGATACGCTGAGCAGCTTCGTCATCATTATCGCGACGTTGATCGTCGGCGTCATTATCGTCGTGATGATTGTCAGAAACTTTGAACGATTTGCGTGTTTTAAATTTTCGCCCGCTTGGCGGGGCGGACTCAGCGATGCGTGTGAGCAGCTAACGGATGATATCGTTGGCAGCGGCTGTGAATGGGGACAATGCCAAAGGTGCGACAGGTGTTTGCTTTATTAACTGCTCTAGTCAAAAGAGTCAACGACAGTTCTACCCTACCCACCCAACCACCCATCAAACCACCCACCGAACCATCCACCCAGCCATCCACCCAACCATCCGCACCCGCAAATCGTGTGGTTTTTCAGAGCTCGTTGACATGTAAACAGATTAACATAATTAATTTATTTGTGATTGTTGTTGTTGCTGTTGTTGGTGTTGTTGTTGTTGTTGGTGTTGCTGTTGTTGCTGCTGCTGCTGCTGTTACTGTTGTTGCTGTCATTGTTGTTAACTTGGCCTAATCTAGTAGAAGTTTTATTTTAGCAACTGATGAGACTTCAGAGTCTTTGCCATTGTTGTTGTTGTTGCTGTTATTGTTGCTGTTGTTGTCGTTGCTGCTGTTGTTGCTGTTGTTACTGCTGGCACATTGTTAGCCAAGCTAATTTGAGCTTTTTGTCATCAGGTAATCAAATTAATTAGCGTGTGGTTGTGCTCATTAATCAAAATGCATAAATATTTAAATGGATAGGGTGTGTCTGTGTGCCTGTGTGTCTGTGTGCCTGTGTGTCTGTGTGTGTTAGTATGTGTTTAATATTTATGTACCTGACAAAATAATTTGTGCCGCACAACCCACAAGATGCTCGAGATACGAGATACACTTTAAAGCACTTGAGACGTTTTATGGCAAAGCCTGAAGTGGCACCTTTTTGAAGTTGCATAATTTTTAATGTTAAAATTTATAATAATAAAATATAAATACGAAAATAAATTTATAAATTACAAAAATATTTAAATTAAATTATGTTCAAACGTAGCTCAAAGTTAGAGCCTGTTTTGTAATAAGAGCAGCAATTTATGAGCAGCTGTAAGGACGAGCTTTGAGTTTGCCAAAATCAATTGAAAAGGATACATTATAATTAAATATCCTTATAACAGATTGAGGAACATTTACTTTTATTTACAAGTTATCATCTTGTTTATTAAAGGACATCAAGATCAACGTGGCGGTAGGGATTGATTTGAGATGCTGAGTATTGCATGTCCTTAAAATAGAAAACAAGTGAGAGCTAGGAACTAACTAAGTAACTATACTTAATTAAGATGTCGGCCAAGATCATAAGTTCATATATATACACATACATATATAGATACACAGATATACATATATTAATTTAAATACATATACAATACATATCGTTTATATGCAAGACCTCTAATGCAGACAGTTTGCATATATGCGATATTTCCTTTTAAACAATTAAAATTAATAATTTTGATGCTGTGATGATGTTTAAAAATAACATTATTTTGCACTTAAACAATATTTGCATATAAGAACTTGCATATAACCGATATAATCTGTATTTGTATATGTATATATATATACAGGGGTGGAAGAAATAATAGTAGTGCCTTTCAGTTCAAAATGTTGCTTAAGAAAACTTATAGACAGAAACCATATATGCAAAAATTTTTAATTCAAAATTTTATTATATATATTTGTTTTATAATTCATATCATTTTGTTTTAAATTGCTTGATTAGTTACCCTCCAAGGACGAAAATATAAGAATATATCAAAAATAGCATCCTTTATAACTAAAAAAAAAAATTAAAAATTAATAGGTGAACATCCAATAAGTTTTTCTATTTCTTTGTATGTTTTCCCTCTTTTCTGAGTCTTAATATCAGTTCTCTTTTTCCTGCAAGGCATGGATTTCCTCTACCCAGTAAAACTCAAATTATGTTGCGAATTCAACTAATAAAATTTTTGAAAATATTCAATAATAAATTAAACTTACTGATAATGCTTTGTTTTATAAAAATTACTCGCTAAATTTTTTCCAACGAGCTATTTTCCTAACAATAAGTGCAGCACTACTATTTTTTTTCTATGCCAAATTTGGTTGCACTTGTCAAATATTGTCAATAACAAATTATAGCGATGAAAATCTAACGGAAATTTTTTGTTATTCTCTTCCAGACATTCTGTTCTAAATAATTGTAAAGTTTTGTTAAAATTGTGCGACTGGAAGTATCGGAAGCAAAGGCTTTTCTATGTTGCACTACTATTATTTCTTCCACCACTGTATATAGATACTTAAATTAAATTATATATATAAATTGATATTTATACATATATCTATATTTATATATCTATATTTATATATTATATTATATATACATTATATACATATATTACATGAACAGACATTTAATTTGAGAGATGAGTTCCCGAAAAGACAAGCAATTTTGTATCCAAGTTGGGCTTTGGGCCACGCTATGAGTTTTGAGCTTGGCTTTTCTGGAGGCAAGATTGCCTGAGGGCGGATAGGTCCATGGATGTGATCGTGGCGCAATCCATTGAATTCTTGAATCGACAAGCAGCGGTAATGAAAGGGCAATCAATGTCAAGTACTCATGCATTAAAAGATCCCAGAGTTATTCAAATTCAAATGCCAATCAATGGCTGGCCAGGCCGTAAGTTGGCTCAGTGATGCTTTTGGGTTTTGGCCGAAATATACAAGTAAGCAGCGCTGCAGAGCAGACAATCGTATCAATCATATTTAGCATACAACTGTCAGTCAGTCATTAAGTCATTCACTCAGTACGTCAGTCAGTCAGTCAGTGAGTGAATCAATTCGAGGTTACAGCCACTCACGACTTAACCGACAAAACTGACAAACTGACAAGTCATTTCAATTTTGAGAAAGCTCAAATTTCGCAATTATGCAACGGTCAATGGAGAGACGTTGACAGGGGGGGAGGGGAGTTGCTGGTTTGCTTTATGTGGGGATGAGTATGCGATTGTATGCTTTGGGGTAACCAATGAAACAACTGACAACTGACATCTGAAATAAAGCCTGTGGTCAGGCCATTGAAGCGTCTTATTAGCCAAATTCTGTCAGCGTGAACTCATTCACTGATTCACAGATTCACTCACTCACACACTCACGCAGTCAAAGCTATTCACTTATTCGGAGTGCTAAATTTCCCCAGACAATAGACCAGAACAGAACAGAACAGAGGAGGAAGAAGGAGAAGTCCAGGAAAATGACCAAAGACATAAAAAACAACGCCCGTCGAGGCTTCGGTGGGTTGAGCCTCGAAGGGAAGGCAAAGGAAATATGCAAATTGGAAGGACACCCAAAAATGACACACTGGGCGTAGAGCACAGGACCTACTACCGCCCACCCACTGGGGAGTAACGGTGCTCTGGTGTGGGTGGTTGGGTGGTTGGGTGGGTCGAGAAAGTGGAAACTTTACACTGACGTAAATTGCATATTAAATTTTACATTTTTCATATTTATGCAGCCAGAGATGCCGCAGTCGTAAAGTGAAAGTGACTCAAAAGACCCGGGGGGTTGGCGGCAGAGGGCGGCAGAGGTGGGGGTGTGGCATTTGGAAGCAAGAACAACATTTCAATTTAGCAAAATATTCATTATGCTCAAGTGTAGACTTCAGGCAAATGGCGCTAAACGGAAGCGGAAACGTGCCAAGCAGAAAGGTGACCCCGCATTGCCCCCGCCGCTGTCATAAAAAACTTTCTTTGCTCTCCCATCGACACACACACACACACACACACACACACACACACATACCCGCTAGTCGCCACTCATTTGGCCATTGTCAGGCAACATCTTCATTGTCGTCTTGAACCTCAAACTCATGCTGCTCGACAGCCATGTCCTCGTCGTCATCTTTGTCCTCGTCCTCGCCGTCGCCTTCTCCTTTGCCCTCGTCCATATCGTCGGTCCCATCTCCGAACCTCTCCTCGTCCCCATTCTCAACGTCTTCCTCGTCGTCGTCGTTGTCGTTGCATTGTGCAAACTTTTATAAAGTTATGAAAAGTCATTCAAGTGCGTGGCTATAAAAGAGACAGAAGACGAAGGAGCGAGCGAGAGAGAAGAAGAAGAAGAGATAGGAAGGAGAGCGACTGAGCAAGAGGAAAATGCTGAAAGTAATGGAGTGTGAGAGATTGAGAGACGACTTGGCGACTCTGAAGCACTTTGTGCCCATTTCCAAGGTTCTCGGATAAGGAAAAGTAAAGACAGCATCAACATCGACATCGACAAGTTCCAAGAAGTGCGCCAGGTGGGCGGATGGGCGGATGACAGTGGAGCTGAGCGGCTGGGTGGCCGGACGACTGGAGTTGACTATAAAGCCGTCAAGAACGTGCATGTCGACAACGATGTTACCCTTAAATATCCTTAAAATTACTTTGAAGTCATCACAGCTGGTCTCTATCTCTATCTCTATCTCTATCTCTATCTCTATCTCTATCTCTATCTCTATCTCTATCTCTATCTCTATCTCTATCTCTATCTCTATCTCTATCTCTATCTCTATCTCTATCTCTATCTCTATCTCTATCTCTATCTCTATCTCTATCTCTATCTCTATCTCTATCTCTATCTCTATCTCTATCTCTATCTCTATCTCTATCTCTATCTCTATCTCTATCTCTATCTCTATCTCTATCTCTATCTCTATCTCTATCTCTATCTCTATCTCTATCTCTATCTCTATCTCTATCTCTATCTCTATCTCTATCTCTATCTCTATCTCTATCTCTATCTCTATCTCTATCTCTATCTCTATCTCTATCTCTATCTCTATCTCTATCTCTATCTCTATCTCTATCTCTATCTCTATCTCTATCTCTATCTCTATCTCTATCTCTATCTCTATCTCTATCTCTATCTCTATCTCTATCTCTATCTCTATCTCTATCTCTATCTCTATCTCTATCTCTATCTCTATCTCTATCTCTATCGCTACCTCTAAGGAGAGGAGGTTCGTTGTCCTTAGCCTGTCAGCTTAAGTGGGCTTTCCCATTAGGGCTTACCTGATGCACAGCTGCTTCCAGGGCGTTCGTTGTCTCCTATCGACTGCCTCCAGTGCCTCCTGCCCGTACCTGTCGTCACCTGGACGCAGAGCTGGAGCAACATTTTGAGTGCTGCTGCCATAACTCATTAACCACACGCGTTGGCCATGTTTAAAATTGAGGGCTCAGAACGGGTATCAGGCATGGCTTTAAAGTCGCAACTCTATGTCTTGTGTGTGTATGTGTGAGTGTCTGGTTTCAGCCACGCCCCTGGACCCAACGCCTCTCGGCAGGCTGTCGCATTTCATGTGCTCAGAATTGCGTGTTGCTTGCAGCAGTAAATAATTTTTGCCAAAAGGTTGTTGAAACATTTAATAAAACCAATATAAATCATAACAAACACTTAGCACGGCACGACAACAACAACAACACACACTCTCACACACACACACTCACACACACGCACACACACGCCTACACAGTCACAGACAGTGCAAAGCAGAGGCAACAAAGCGTAACTAAAATTCCAAAGCGTTGCCCATTTTGGCCGCAGAAACTTTTGCCGCAGTTGCCGTTGCCAATGCCGTGCACAAAAATGCCGAGCAGCAGGCCTCGGACCGGGAAATGACAAACGTCTATGTGTGTGCGTGTGTGTGTGTGAGTAAGCGTACGCGTGTGTGTAAATACTTTGGCTCTTTATGAAGGGGCGCCAAATTCTGCATTGCAACGCGTGAACGCACCTTGTCGAGTGCCTGTCTGATAGTCGCTCTCTTGCTCCCTCCTTCTTCCGTTCTCCCTCTCTGTCCGACACACACACACACACACACACACTCAGCTCGCATCTTTGTGCAAGTGCGTGTGTACGTGTGTGCGCTGTGTCCCCATGCTGCTCCATGCTATGTCGCCTCTTGCATAGTTCCATGTCCATATCGTCGACGTTGACGATGGTTGCTTCCCCATGGCAACATTCGCAGCATCAGCAGCGACAGAGGCAGTAGCAGCAGCAGCGGCAGTAGCAGCAGCAGCGGCAGTAGCAGCAGTAACAGCAGCAGCAGCAGCGACAGCCACAGCCACTGACCTTCTTGGAACAACGTGACTCAAAGATACCCTGTAATTTTTTGGATTAATTTAAAAGCTGCTAAGTTTAGTTTATCTTCCATTTTGTATACTAAAAAAAAAGTCGCCTAAAGTTTAGAAGAATTACAGGTAAAGCGTATACCCTGTAATTATTATTTATTTTTTAATCAATTTTCTATTTTTCATTTTTTTATGGAGTCGTTATATTTGACCTAAGACTAACACTAAGCACCTTTAAACTTAAGGCTGCATAAATAGGGTATAAAAAATAGTTATTTTTTATTTTTTATTTTTAAAAAATTTCTCGACTTGCCCTTTTTTGATACCCTACAATTAATGGATATTTAAAGGAATATTACAGGCGTTGCAACCAGCGAGCATACCCGTTGCTCTGAGCTGGTACAGGGTATGAAAATGCGCAAAAAATTAATTGCTGCGCATAAATCAAAAGACTTTGACTCTCACTCTCGGTCTGTGACCAACTGCCCCGCCTCACACCCCGCCTCAGCGTGCCCTTCCCTGCCCTTCCCCCCGGCCCCTTTCATACACGCATCCCCGCCCGGCATTTGACAGCTCCCTGCATTCGTTACTATTTCTGTTAGGGCGATATTCCGGATTCGGATAATCCAATGCATTGTACGCACATCGATGCTTCAGTCCCGGAACGTCTTCATCCGCATTATTTACATTAGCTTGTCCCTCGGCCAAGGCCACGTTTGATGGGATCAATGCACGGATCTCCATAAAAATCCTTAGCTGCCGCTGCCCAGAAGCAGCATTAATCGATTGATTACCGGAAACTTGGGTCCTAAACTGGGCACCATCATTGGCCGTGATTGCTCCATAAACATGACCAAAGTTAAGGATGTGTCTGGTGAATGTCCGCTCCATGGCAATCACCTCCTCCTCCTCCTCGTCCCTGAGATGGAAATCTATTTAAAAAACTCACAGATTGAGATTATTAGTTCGTTAGCTCTCGACTGTAGAATATCCTATAAAGCATATATATACATATATATATACACATATATACATATATACACACACACACTAATACACACACTCCCTTAAAGTCTTTTCGAAAAATCGTTATTATTATTTTATTCAGTTTCTAAGTTCTAAGAATGAAAAGTCTAATAAACAGTTATGATAAATAATAATGTTCCGATGGGTTCTACGAATCCAAAATATTATTTATACCTCATCGCAGTGATATATCATATATCTAGATATGTTTTTTATCTTTCGTTTTTTAGGAGCTTTTTTAAAAATCTTCATTTCTATAGATGGAAAGTTGGGTAGAATCAAGGGTTTTTCAAGGTCTCCTGAGAGGAACTGGGAATTAAATTTGATATTGGCAAAGGTTTTCTTTAAGTGGAATAAATTTTTAAATTGGGAAGTAATAAACTATTTAAACTTTTAAAATTTTAGGCCATGTTTTTATTATTTTTACAAGTATAAATCTAAACTATAAAAATGCAAAAATAAAATATATAAATATAGATTTCCATTAGGAGGTTTATTTCTAGGCAAGGCTCTTACATTTTTAGCTTTTTTAAAAATAAATAATTTAAAATAAATAAATAAAATCTAAAAATAAATAATTAAGGATTTTCCGATGATTCGTGCAAATAATGGCTGGGTTTTCCAGACCTCAGCTCTTAGGACTTTCAATCCTTGGCTTCGACTTTCCTGGCTGATCTTTGCCTGAGAAATATGATTGCAAGACCCGCTTAAAGCTGGCCACCTTGCCCGCCCCTTTTTACCGCTGATCACGCCTTTGCACCAGATAAGCTTAAGTGCGTTCATTGTATGTCCTTTGGCCAAGGCCATATACTGGATTGTGTGTAGAGGCTAAGACATTTGGTGAGCCTGCGGCAGCGACTGGAGGCTGGGAGCGTCAAACATTACGCATACGTCATGGGCGCCGGGTAAAATACCTAAAAGACACACGTCAACAGCGATGCACAAAAAAATTTAAAAAAAAGAAGGCAAAGCGAATCCCATGAAAAGAGTAGAAAAAAAAAAAACAAAGCTGGGCAAAAATGCAAAGAAAAATATTTGCAAATAATGCGCTTGGCAATTTATCAGACGTCGCAGTTGCAGTTGCAGTTGCAGTGGCAGTTGCAATCAGTGGGAAACCCCCGACCATGCAGATTGCAGCCTCAGCTTTGCCACAACTCACATCTATTCAAATATGAATGCGATTGTCGGGTAGTTAGTGGCAGTGCCGCATGTAGAACCCGCATATAGCTGGGCCGGGCTTAAAGTTCGGTTTTGGGAACGTAAAGTTTTGAGTTTTGAGTTTTGAGTTTTGGGGCCCGTCGGCCTCGTTGGGGCTATGCACAGGCCTCGCCAGTTTGTTTAGCCCCGTTAAGCCCCACACTAATTACACTTGCGCTTTTTACAAATCCGCACACAACATTTTTCTTAGTCTCGCCGCAAAAACAACAACTTAAAACAATGAAAAAAGTAAAGGGTACAACTCGAACATATTTTCATTTGGATGGCCAAAATGTCAGTCCACCCAAAGGGGCGACGAGGTGTGTGGTATATGGGATGTGGGATGTGGGATGGGGCGGTACTGACAAGGGGTATACCGGCGACAAATATGCAAATACCTAGCCTCCAATTTCTCCCGTGTTATTTTCTCTACTGAGTCTTTCCTTTCCTTTTTTTTTTCTTTTCTTTTTTTTGTTAATTTTGGTATTTTGGTATTTTGGTATTTTTGTTGCTCATCGTGAGCTGCCATTTTCACATTTTCAGTTTCCGTTTCTGGGCTTTTCCTGGAACACGCAAATCGTGATTTAATTTCCGACTATTAAACTTGAATGCGTACCCAAACTGACCAAAGGTATTTGTGGTGCTCATACGAAGTCAAAGGCACTTCACACTGGGCATGATTTAAGGTTCAATGCACAAGGTCCCACAAAGCTCGGATGCTCTCCAGTTTCACAATAGTTTGAAAACTATTTATAGCATGAGTGGTTGATTGTATTCTTTAGGTGCACTGTTGCCAAACTTCACGCATTTTAAAAGTAGTGAATTCTTTACAAGTCAAAAAAAAAAATAAAAAAATAAAGTTTATTTATTCTTAATTTTTATAATTCCTTCTTCATTTCATTTTATTAATCTTCCCTATTACAGGAGTTGTTAAGTTTCAGTTGTTGGAAATTTGTATAGCAATAATATTTTTTTAAAGGTTAATTGTCAAACTTCACTGAGCATCACTGGCTAACTTTATATTCATTTTATGCTACGTTGCCAAATTTCACTATTTTATTTGGAAAGCTTTCAATCTTACCCTGCCAGCATGCACTGTTGCCAAACTTCACTGAATATCACTGGCTGACTTTACAGTAAGCTTTTTGCTGGTCCCATTTACATTAAACGTTTGCATTTTATCCTCCGTTGCCAAATTTCACTATTTTATTTTAAAAGCTTTAAATCTTACACTGTCAGCATGCACTGTTGCCAAAGTTCACTCAATTCTCAGTTGCCCCTTTGCATTTTACTGACATTTGTATTTATTATCCTTTTTCCTTATATTTTAATCTTGAATCAGTTATTGATTATTATGAAGTGACGTTACTTTCATTTATAGCAACTTTTCTATCAAACTTCCTTATGATTCACTTTTCCGACCTGTGAGTTCATCTCTGGTGTTAACGAAATTCAGAGCCACCCGATGGAGAGTTTATGAGTCTCCAATGAATACGGTCAGAACTATAGGCATCTGATACCCTTTTGGTGGTTATACTATTAGTTATTTATACGAACCTTGCACCGACATGCTCACACGCCCACACGCCCACGCCCCGTGCGTTTGAAGTGACTTTGGTTTTGCCGCATGGCCGCCTCTTCGGTGTGACAAATGAATTTGGGTCAAAAGTTGTGAAAATTAAAAAAGGAACAACTTACCAGGTCGGAGGAGTCATACATAGAGTAGGGAGAAAAAACACAATGAAGTTCAAGTTGAATCCTGGCGATGATGCCAAAGTTGCCGCAAACATTTGCACGTTCTGGTTGCGGCAACTTGATGCCACAAAGCTGTTGATGCCACGTGGACAAAAGGGCTGAACGGTGATTCGCTACGCATTGGCGATTGAATGACATTCAACTGGTCTGCCAAATTGCAGTTTTATTTTCGTTTCCGCATCGACGTGCCGCATATGCCACACGTGCTACACACGGTCGTCGGAGCTATCCAGACCTTGGACAGACACTCAGACCAGAAGCCATTCAATTGAACGCTCCACTTTTTTCCTTCACTCTTATCCTTTTTCATTTTCTTGTTTTTTTTTTTTTTGTGTCTCTCGTTTTTGGGAGCTCATCTTCAAGCCGAAAAACAACAAAAAGGACACTAAAACGTTACAAAAGATTTACGCCGCTTTCGGCAGAGACCCCCTACCACAGCAGTCCCCTCCCCACATCCGCACCATCATATCCACTTCACTCCAGCTCCTCCAGCATCTCACCCCCCACAACTGCACAACTCCATCCACAGCTGCCCGGGACCGACCATTACTTTTGCCTTTGCGGGTTTGAGTAATGGATTAGATTTTTACTCACTTGTTGGTCTCCCGAACACCCTGACCCCTTCACTGCCAACCTCGCAGGCAGCTCCACTGGCTCCTGGTAAACGGTGTCTGCCTGCCGGGTTTTTTATTTTCGCACCCGCCGCCAGTGGCTGATAGTGGCCCGTATACCCTCGCTATAAGGTGCCTATCCTTACAGGGTCGTACAGTATGTAACACGAAGTGACCCCGTAAATTGCTAACCTTTTAGCTAAGTGCCTTTAATACTCTTTGCCTTATTTTTAAGTCGATCTGCTAAGTTGTGGGTAAGCAATTTTGCCGCAACTTCAAGCAAATCACTTTCACTGCCATTTACTTAAAGCTCACAAATCCTTGGAAGGATCTTTAAGTTACGTTTTTACTATTCTAAAACCAATCCAATCTTTAACCTCCGCAGTATCTCATAGCTTACGCGATTTTAACAGTCCGGCAGCACCGTTCGATACTCTGCAGCTTTCAAAATACCAAATGCAATGTTTAAACCTTTTTAGAAGGTAGTCCTAGATTCTACCTGATCTTTATAATATAGTCCAAAGCAGCCCCACTGTCTACTCAGCGATCTGACAGCACCAAAAAAAGTAACTTTCTGCAATCTGCTTTTCCCCAGTCTGGCAACACTGGCCCTTACCTCATAGCCTGTTAAGTTGGCTGCAGTTAATTGCTGACTCATTCCCTCCTCCTTTGAACAAGTTGTTAATTGGGTTGGACTAAACTTTTCATTTTTAAATAAAAATTAGTATTTTAATTATTTAATATTTTAATTTTGTAATAAAAATTAATATTTTAATTAATTAATATTTTAATTATTAACTGAAAATTGATATTTTAATTAATTAATATTTTAATTTTTAATAAAACATATATTGTCCTCTGCTGGCATAAAAGACAAGCCGCACTCAGAGCTCAAAGACCTGCAGGACCTCTTTGCTAGTCAAATATAAATTGTCCCAAAATCAGTTAAGTCTTTAGAAAGGACATTAGTTATAAGGAGAGGAATTGCTGTCCACAATACGGAGTATTTACTGTTGTTGGTGGAACTCATGAAATTTCATTTATTTTAAGGAATAAAAAAATAGAATAATAATTGAAAGGATAAAGATTAAAGATGGCGAGCTTAGGATTAAAAAAAAAAACAAAATTTATTTATAGCTTGTACATTCCTAAGGAAATCATCAAATGTCCTTTTGTGCTGTCCAATTCTTAGTACACCATCTGAAGGGCCTTCCCTTTTCTTATCCTTTTGAGCTTAAAGCTGAAAGTCGTGTTGTTATCAAACTCCTTCCAGGAGCCTCCTGCACTCTACGTGGTCGCTCTTTTTGTCACGCTCTATCTGCAAACTCATTGTCAGAGTTGGAGCCACAACTAGAAGCAGTCCCAGTCTCGGTCTCAGTGCCAATCCCAGTCTCAATTGAAGACCCACTCCCAGTCCCACTCCCACTGCCAGTCCCAGTTGCAGTTCGAACTCCAGACTCCGCTCCAGACACACTGTAAACACCGTCAACATCAACAGTCTATTAAAATGCCAGTCGAGGCATTGCGTACCAAGCCGTGCGACCTTATCAGTTGCGTGTGTGTGAAAAAGGATGCCCCCCACCTCCATTCAGCGAGTCCTTTCTTTCCCTTCGCTGCCAGAGCCCGACCGATTGGTCGAATGTTTTGTTGTTTTTTCCCGTGTTCTTCAGTTGTTGTTTAACATGCGTTTTAATGTGACCCTTGCGGGTCCATAAAATTTCAACGTTTCTTTCATGCTTTTTGGGCTTTGCCCATAGATTCCTTCGCCTGACATAGGACTCTTCGCAGTGTCCTTCCCTTCCTCCGCTTTTGTCTTGGCTTCGATTGATTTCGATATGGCAAATGACACCACACAGCTTTTAGCTTGGGTCGAATGGTGGCATGGCTGAGGGGTGGGTTGGAGGGTGGTGGTGCGCTGGTGGGTTGGTGGATGGTGGGTGGTGGGTTGGTGGCTGTTGTGTTGATAGAATGGGGTGTACTTGCGTGGGGGTGTGCCATAAAATGTGGCTGGGCTACAGGTAGTCGCTAGCCTTCTTCCAAGGGCGGGATTTGTCCACTGGAGGAATGTGAGCGCCTTAATGGCTGTAAAGTGAAGTCCTTGGCCTCAAATTGGACTCACAAAATGCTTTCCCAATTAGCAATTTTTGTTGTATATTCAAAGGATTTCGGAGGATGTTAGGAATGTGAAGAAGCCCAAGCCCCTCAAACAATTGGTAATTAAATGGTCGAAACGTATTTAAATAAGTTAATAAAAAAAGGAAACTACTGACTTTATTTAATTCCTAATTCCCAACAGTCAATTAAAAGTTATCAAAATTAAATTAAATTAAAATTAAATTAATTTAATTTAAAATCACATAAATAAGCTCTGAGTCAAGGAATAAAGGGACGAGTCTTATATAAGGATGAAAATGTCTCTTCATAATTTTATGGATTAGATTTCCTTTTAACAGCTTCTAGGATGTTACTCACAGCAGATGGAAGTACCTTAAGGACTTTCTAGGAACCTTGCTCAATGATAGGAACTACTACAGAAAGAAGCAAATGTTGTTGCCTTTGTTTCCCAAGATATATCTGTGGATTATATAGAAAACTGATATTATCTTGGGATCGAAGCAGCAATGAAAATGATCCGAAGTATTGTCCATATTCGAAGGTAAAGAAGGATAAGATCCTTGGAAGATATTCCAAATGCAGAGCTGCCTATGAACAATCATAAATCGATACATCGATAACAGTCCTCGGTATTTCTTTGGCATCCTTCCCATCTTCGCATCCCTACATCTCCCTGTCTCCCTGTCTCCATATCTCCCTGCCTCCATATCTCCCTGTCTCCATATCTCCCTGTCTCCATATCTCCCTGTCTCCATATCTCCCTGCCTCCATATCTCCCTGTCTCCATATCTCCCTGTCTCCATATCTCCCTGTCTCCATATCTCCCTATCTCTATATCTTCATATGTCCGTATATCCGTATAGTCATATGTCCGTGTATTCATATGTCCGTATATTCAAATTCCTGTGTATTCATATGTCCGTATAGTCATATGTCCGTGTATTCATACGTCCGTATTATTCATGCCGTAGCATCACGCACTTTAAGGCTCCTGCAATTTTTCCGCATTTCGCTAGTCATCATACAAATCAAAAGTCGAGCTTGGGCTCTGCCGTTACCCCTGCTACCTGCTGTGTCCCCCTCTACCCCTCTACCCCACTACCCCGCTTCACCCCTTCACCCAACGGCAGCATTCGGAAAATGGCCAAACACTTTTCACTTTTGTTGTCGAAGCATAATCCGAGTTGTATCTATTTACATATTTATCTGCATTTTGCGGTATTCGTTTACAGTTTGGCAGGCGAAGGGATGGAGGAGCGGGTGACGTGTGATCCGAGGACTGAGGGCTGAGCATTGGGGATTGGAGCTTTGCCCTGTGCTACGTGCCACTTCTTTTGGCTGACTCTTTAACTGCTTATGGTTTAGATTTATAGTCACGGCTTTTATTTATGTCACTTTGGCGTTGTGTTTGGAGCGGGACCATTTTTCTTGCGGTTTAGCATACCGTCCGTGGCTTAGGCTTGGTCCCGGGATTGGGGCAAGGATCCGAGGGAGGGAAGCCGGAGCCGTTTTACCCGTTGCATAAAATCAATTTCCTTGGCTCTTTTCGCCTTTGCCGCTCGTTCCGCACGATGATGAGGTAAAAGTGTTGCAAGTTTATGTTTCATGTCCCGTCGTCTGTGCTACATCTGCCACTAAGGGTGGTTCGTGCCAGCTCCAGATGTTGATGGGGAGGGGGTCATACTGACGGCGGGTCGCTACGACGGTGGTGCGGTGGTGCAGGGGTGGCACATTTGGCACCCAGCCGCGCGCTGTCTTGCATATTTAAGTTGCTTCTCGAGTCTCGATTCGTTTCTCAGCTCTCGGCTCTTGCCTCGACTCCCACACTCCCACACTCCCAGACTCCCAGACTCTGACTCCCAGACTCTGACTCCGACTCAGACTCCTGATTTTGGCACTTCTCTGTGCTTCCTGCCACGTCCGGTTTCACCTCGACATTTCCGTTAAATTGTTTTGGCTTGTTACCTGCCAGTGTGTTCGGTCGGTGCTTCATTAGCCTCGCCTCCTGTTTACCGTTATCCACACCATATTTTCATTTCATACATTCAGTTGGCTGCTGCATTCATTTCCGTTCACTTTCAATCCTCAACCGACGTCCTTTCCCCACAGTGTCTTCTTTATGTGCTCCACTTGGCTGAACGCTCGACAGGATTTACCTCATTTGCAGTATTTTATTAATGAACTGCCCTCAGCCATCGCCGTCGCCGTCGACGCTAATTCCATTCTCTTAGCCAATTAGCTAAATGTGTGAATATTTTGTGTTAATTTCCGTTTAATTGTTTAATATGTTGTTTGCATTTTCTATTAGCGTCTTTCCGTTGCCCATTGTTGCTATAATTATTGCCTCATCCGCACCCACTGCACCCTCCCCCCACCCACTACTAATTGCTGGCGAAATGGAGCACTGAAGTGTCTGTCAGACTAACAAGGGACGTCCCTGCCACAATCAATGATATCCTGGGGCTTCCCAAAGCTTTCGAAAGGTCAAGTGAAAAGCCGAACAAAGTTGGATCCTAAATCATCACAGGATTGCTGTCCTGTCAGGAGTTAGGAGCTAGGTGGGTACAGTCGATATCTGCAAACAGCTTTCCGCCTAGCTATCCTTGCGGGTTACCTGGCTTAACTGTACGCTAAGCTCCTTCTGACGGTTAATTGCCTAAAGTGCTTCAACGCTTGGCGTCCGCTTCCAAAAAAAAAAAAAAAGAACAGAGAACTGCTGCAGCTGCTCTAGAAGACAACTGCCAACAAGGACACATACTACGAACACTGACTATAAACAGGACTCGCCCTCTGACTAATTTAAATCATTTTAATGGCCCAGTCAGCCCGGGCAAACACTCGACTCACGCAACTCCACGCACCATGGTTTAAGCCCATGCAAATCCCAAATGCCTGAGTTTGGCTCGTTTCCCCTGCCAGTTGCCTCTTTTCCCAGTCCTGGGATTGGGGCTCAGCTGTTGGGCTCCAAGTTGACTGTCGCTTCTTAAAACCAAGCGACAAAGAACACCAACCGCAGCCGCCAAGACTCTAACATGGCCAAGGCGCAACTTTCAATTGTTCCCTTTCGTTGTTGCTGCTGCTGCTGCTGCTTTTGTTGTTGTTGTTGTTGTTGTTGTTGTTACGAATGTTGTTTGGAAGTCGTAATAGAATAAAGTTTGCACCATGGGAATTTCAACTGTTGTTTTTCAAACGACTCGCGACTCACACTCCCAGAATCCCACCTGACCCCATCCTCTGGCCACTGAGTCCCGTGTAGTCAAGGTACCCAAAGACAGCATAAAAACACATAGATCTGCCGCTTCTTCAGCTTGTGCTGTGCGTGTAATCCACTCAGCCAGCAGCCAGCAGTCAGCAGCCCCTCAACCCATCCACCCAACCATTCAACTAACGTGTATCTCCGCCGCCACCTCCTCCCACCCACCGAACAGACACAGATACAAACATATGACAGATGGCATGGCCGCCATTTTGTTGCAGTGGAAGACGTTTAGAGTGACTCAATTAAAGAGTATATGTAATGTGATTCCTACGAATCGAGACAAGCTATATATATATATATATATATATATATATGTTTATATTAACTTAACTTGACTCGATATTCTACGCGGCTAGTGGCTCTTAATGGCTAAAGGGTTATTAATCACTTTTTCTAAGACACGAATTAATATGAATTACTCACGGATCGAATATCACATAGTATTATTTATTTGCGGTAATATCGGATAGTATATCGCAGTAATAGTCCGTTAATTGAATTTATTTAACCAACAGTCGCTACCGCAGATCAATGCCATATTAAATCCGATATGTGTTCCATCAGCCTTTTATGTGTTGTGTTTATTGAGTTTGCATTGCGTTTAACATCACGAATTTCGCACCTTTTGTATGTGCACTTGTGTTGACTTAGGCACCTTAGTTTTTATTAGAAATCCTGGACAAATGTTTTACCTTAATGTTTGTTCATCTGCTTTTTAATACATATCATATTATACACATCATTTATAGAGCTTAGTTAACAGAAATTCCAGGGAATGTGGCGAATCAAATGAAATGGATGAGAAATGAATTTTTTAGTTGTCTTTAAATATTTCATTTAGTCAAATTAATATACACACACTTTACTAGCGTGTGTGTGTGTGCGTGTGTGTGTGTGTCTTCGCACTCTTAGCATCTTTAGTTAAGCTTCCATCTACCGAGCTCCGCTCACCTATTTACGGCGCCGGCTGTTCGTCTTGTGCTTATTGCTTTTATTTATTTACTAGACATAACTGCCAGCCCCTATCCTTGGCTCCCCTTGTCGCTGCTCTTTTCAAATAATACGTAGCAGCCACCCCGCCCCAGCCCTGCGCGCCCCACCCCTGCTGCCGCCTGTTCTAGTCGTGTTTTTGATTTGTTGTTGCCCGGCATCTCAGTCGGAGCGGGCGTCGCAGGTGTTGCGACGTTCATTTTTGTGGTGTTTATGTCAAAAGTGGAATTTTATGTGCGAGCTTAAAAGTATGCAAAATGTTTTGTCGCCTTCCCGGTGTTCAGCTGGCGGGGAGTGCGAGTGCCACTTGCTTGTCTCGGCTGTGGCCATAAAATAGGGCGCTCAAAAGTAGGCAACACGCATTTCTACATTTCTACATTCCTACATTTGTACATTTTTATCTCCGCCGTCACATAAAGTTTAATGCATGCCCACCGCCACCGTAATGGGGTCGTTGCCTGCCACATGGGAATATGGGCATGGTAACGGGGGTCTAGACAATCAATATGCCAACTGTCCATTGATTGGATTTTGATTTGCTCGACAGGCGCTGCTCGCAGGCTCACAGTGATTAGGAATTGTGACTCAGGCCTCTCAGGCCTGTCATGCCTCCGGCTGCCATAAAACTAATCAAGTTTAAATGCCAGTTGGGTATAAGCGTTAAGCTGCCCTAATAGCTCCACCCTCCAAAAAGGACAACAACTATAACATCAACATCAACAACAACAACAAGAACAAGAACCACAGCAGCTGCACCCAACCCCCACACCCAAAGTCACTAATTAAGTAATTACATTTTCGCTCATTAAACGCGACGGAAGATATTCAACTTCAATTTGACTTGATGCTGTCTTCCTGTCTTTCTGTCACTCCGTCGACTTGGCTTTTATACGCGCACTCAGAAGATACGCTCATAGTTTATATGTGCATACACACATGTACAAATACATATGTATACACACACACACACACACACACACACACGCTCATATACACCACGTACAGCTTGGAAGTTTTGCGCATTTTATGACCTCCGCCCAGGACCATCGCCTTGCTCGCCTCGGCATCAATCGATTGAATCGACGACGCTTAAATATTAATGATAAAATAAAGCGCACGGTGCCGGCAGCACCCACCCACCTCCAATTTGCCCATTACCCCCTTTCTATTCCAAAGTCTTACGTCTTGGAGCTGCGTCGCATTTCATAAGCAGCATCAAAAGTTCTGCGTTCTGCGTAGTTTCTATGATGACTCATGCGAAGGACTTCGTTCCAAGTTGCTCTCTATATTCGTCCTTAAAATGCCCTACGTTTATATATCTTGGGCCCATTGTTTTTTATTTGTAGAAAACTAAGTAAGCTTTGAAAAACAGATGACCCCTCGACGAATTTTTTAAATTTTTTTTAAAAGGATTTTATTAAAGGATTTCCATATTATGGGTTGATTTGTAAATTTCTTATTCAGCTTTATGTTCAAATCTCGATTTAAATATATTTAAAAAAACTGTCCTTCATGAGCAACCGATGTGCCCATATGATTAACTGTAGCGCCAGGACGAAAAACCGAACTAAGCCAAAATTGCGCGAAGTGAATGGAAAATATCAGACACCATAATTAACTTGCTCATAACGCACACAAAATGACGCCGTCCAAAGTGGCGACCCAACAAAGGACGACAAGGACTACTGGTAGACTGAGTTTGGGTGTGCAAGACTGAACAGGACGACGCCGCCAGTTGCCAGATGCTGCCGCCTTGCAAAGGAGGAAGGCAAAAAAAAAAAATATATGCATATAGAAAAATTTGAAGGCCAACTTTTATGTTAAGGCTTCGAACTGCACTGCTACTGGAGTGGGCGTGGCATTTATATTGGATAATTTTTTGGCAACGGCAGACGGCTTGTTGGTTTACTTGTCCTGTCCCTTCCATTCCTGCCTCTCGCTGAAATTACAAAAGCCGTGCACTGAAGTGCTTTAAAAAGATAAAAGCCATTTATCACGATGTACACCCTCACACACACACACACACACACACACATGCATACAAGCATATGAATATGTGTGTCTCTGACACGAACAGAGACACATATACAGAGTCAGGTGCAGGACACAGTATCTGGCAGGCAGACACGCGTGCCGCAACGCATTTTCATTGAACTGAGTAATCCTGGCAAGAAAAGGCTGATATAAATATTGAGCCGTAACGAACTTTGAATACCCTTGACAGGAATAACTTAAATTTGTCCTTATAAAAAAACACATCTCACAAGTTTATATTCTACTTTATGTATAAAATGTGGGAAATATGGGAGTTTTGTATTTCTAACTTTTACTGTTGAAATGACAGTCCGTTATTTTCATAAAGTATATTGTTTCATTAGACATATTTTGAAAAAAGTTTTTACATATTTTTGTTTCCATTACCCCCACAAAGTCTATAAGCCTCAAACGTAAATCCCGAAAACCAAATACCATGAGAAATTATTAAGTCAAGACGGCGGCAATTTTGGCATGGTTCAAGCGGCTTTGTTGCCTATCACCCACCGTACCAGTTCCAGTTGGCTGTTAAGCAGCTTAGGCGATCAGCTGTCGTTAGGCTGAGAACGTGGGACCATACCCCCGTATATCCTTAGAGCTACACTGTTACTAAACCGGCACCGTGAGGCAACAAGGCGGTAGTAGCCATAATCTTTATAAAGCAGCTAATTTTCGGCCTAGAAGTATGCAACAACTTTTGAGTTTTTAGATTTTCAATGCACGTAGCAAAGTTAGCCAAGTCATAAACCAGTTATTCAATTTGAAATGCGAATGATCGAAGCGGTACAAGGAAAAGTGTTTTTCTTTTTGCAAAGTGTATTGGCCACTGTGTCTTACAAAACTAAAGGGGCGGAGTTGATGTAGGTGGTACAGTGGAGCAGGTCGTAAGGATCGAATTGAGTGCCGTAAATAAGCAGCAACAGCCAACAAGTAACAACAACAATAACGGCAGCCACTTTACGCTTCTGCTGCCTTGTCTCGTTGAATGCAATAGCAGCCACTAAATTTTCCCCACTGTCGCAGTCGCAGTCACTATCGCAGTCGGCGCCGCAGTCGACATCGGCTTTTATCGCATTCGCGTGTCTGGCATGCATGCTTCACTTATGCCAATACAAACGCCTTTCCGCCCCCCAGCCACATCCCCATGCGCCGCCCACACGCAACAAAGCTGAAAATTGCTACTTTGTCCGTCGTCGTCGTCGCCGTCGTCGTCGTCGTCATCGTCGACATCGTTGCCGTCGAGCTGGAGAAATGTGGAGTACTGGGTTAATATGTCTATCACTTTTATGGCTAGTTGACGCTACTAAGCACATATTAATTTCGACAGTAACCATTGTTATTGCTGTTGCCGCTGTTGCTGCCTGGAGCCACTCATTGTTGCAACTTTCGTATTTGGGCATTGATCAATGGGTGTGGCAGATGCTGCTGCGTTGCGCAAGGCAATAAAAGTTGCATTTCAGAGATGAGGAAAATGGTTTCCATTTAAGTAAGACCGAGCATTAATAATGTACGGTTATAAATTAAAATTCCTTTTAAAGGACATTAAATGCGGTTTATCAATAATTTCCGATATCTGAGTAAAAAAAATGAAAGATAATTGCAACGGTAATCGTATCCTGCGATAGAAAATCTGTTTACTACCGTTGAACACTTTGAGAGAGATGGAGGGGCATTAAGTCAGTGCAGGGTGATAAATAAATATATATGTATATAGATTATGATCGTCGCCGACATCGTCTGTTCATGCAGATGGAGAATCAAACAAGTTTACGGATCATTTGGATATCGAAAATTCTCAGGCCGCAGGCTGGGCTCGAGTTGAACGTATGGAAAGAATCTCGTTAATGATCATCAGCGGCGACTCATGTGAACTTGTCCGTGGGGTGTAACTGTTACTTTAACAGTTCAATCTACAGATGCACACACACACACACACACACACACATGTGCATGCACATGTGTATTTATTGTTAAGTTTTTAGTTTTTATGACTCGGACAACGCAAATGCCTCAATTGCGGGCCAGTTCTTGGTGCATTCTACACTTGGCATTGGGATTTGCATTCGGATCTGGTTGCAGTTGCAGTGCCAGTTGCAAGCTCGAGTTTCGGTCTAGTGCTCGGCTCTCGATCGAAACTACTCTTTATTTTTTTTTTTTTAAGATTTTTCTCTCTCTTTCCATTACACTCTCCCTCTCCCTCTCTCTCTTTCCCCATCCTTGTCTTGTCTTTTACCTCTCTCCTTCGCTCGCTCGCAACGGGTTTCACCTTACCACAAACACCTCACGTTGCCTCAGGGCTGACTGCACTTGTTGCCAGTAATTTTATCAAGGCAACAACAACAACAGCAACAAAATCCTCAATGCCTTTAACTACTGTTGCTTGTTGGCTGCTGTTGTTGTTGTTTGTTGTTGCTCTTATTGGATTATGCGCTTTCTCTTTCACACATTTCCGCATGCGGTTGCAGTAACTATTGACAAGTGGAGGGCAATGCCAGTTGCGAAAAACCAGACCGAGGCTCCTGGTGAAAAGCGAGTCGTTGCTCAAGTGGCGAACAGAGAAAATCTGCTGGCTGCCAAGCCGGTCAAGCTGGACAGCAGGGGAGGGGAGAAGCAACGGGAGATGTGGGATGGCTAATACCAGTATCTAGAGCTATTTCGCTCTCCCCTACTACCTGCCTCTGTCTCTTTCTACTTCTTCGTGGAAATTGAATTTCCATTTGCTGCACAAGTAGCGGCTAATTAATCTGCATTTTGTTGTTGTGTGTCTGAGCTTATCGATTTGATTGAACACACAACTAAATTGCAATTGATGGAACATGCCACAATTCTCTCTGACTCAGCGGGAATCCGTTTAAGCGGCTGCTGTGGCTGTTCTGGCTCGTGTGTCTGCTTCCAAAATAAATAAAGAAGAGAATTATTCAAATTCCATTTTCGTCATACGCATGCGACAAGATCTTTGCGAACATTTTATGAATTGTCTCTCTCTCACTCTCTTGCCCGTTCTCACTCACCCCATGCATGTTTCTAGCTCTCTGCGCTCGCCTGCTTTCACGGCCTTTGCGCTTCCTCTCGCATTCTCTTTTGTCTCTTTGTTGGCTGCGCCATTGGCTTTGGGGGCGCCGCATTGCCACCGTCGTCATCGCAGTCGCCAGTCAACAGAAAACTTTCAATGCGAACGCGCGTAGCATCGTCTTCGGTCTTCGGTCTACGGTCTAGGGTATACGGTCTACGGTCTACGGTCTACGGTCGCCTTCGGTCGTCGGTCTTACCCCTCTGCCGACGTGACGCTCCTGCAGTGTCACTTCTCATAGTGACAATCAAAAACGCAGCGTGCTTTTAAGGTGTGTGCATGTGTATGTGTTCGTGTGTACATTTGTGTGCATGTGTATGTGTATATGTTTCACGACCGTTCGGTGATTCATTCATATAAACCGAAATTCGCTAACCTAAGACACAATCGCAGATTTTGGTACCATTGTTGTTGTTGTTGTTGTTGGCATTATATACATTTATTGTTGTTTTTACCTCTGTCGTTGCTGCCGCTGCTGCTGCTGCTGCTGCTGCTTCTGTAGTTGTAGTTGGGGTAATCGTCGTCTTTTGCTCTTACAACCTGTAGCCTAACGGTAACGGTTAAGTAAGCAAGCGGCTTAAAAAGCATCAGCAATGTAAAAGAAATGAGTTTTGCTTTTGTTCTTGCGCCAAACAAGAAGAGGAAAAGAAAAACCATCAAAGTGGCAACAACAACAACTACAACAACAACAACAATCAGTATTTTGTAATTGAAATTCGCAAATTTAACGTTTTATCTTCGTTGTTCAGATCAGTTCAAAAGTAAATAACAATTTAAATGAAAAGAAGAAGAAGAAGAAGATGAAGAAGAAGAAGAGGAAGAAGATGAAGAAAGCTTCTCGCGGATCATTGCTTAGCTTAGAGTTTTTTGAGATCCCAAAGATAAGATGTATCCATTAATTAAGATATATAGATTTATATGTACTTTGACAAGTTTAATATTTGAAATAATTTTTAAAGTTTTTTTTTTTTAATGTAGCTACAACAATTCTTTCCCCGCTCTAGGGATTTCTTTGTTGCTTGTATGTCAGCTATACACATATTTCTTTTTGGATTGTGAAATGAATCGCTTTCTGGGGATCTTTTCTGAAATAACTGTATCTGTCCAACGAACATAAAATGAACATTAAATGACTTAGGCATTTAATAATCTATGTCCGAGGGCTGTGACTAACAATAATAGCTTATATTAAAATGAGTCGCAGATACTTAAATAACAAGCAGAGGAATCCTTTGTATATATACATATATATATGTATATGTGTGTATATGTATATGTATGTATATGTATATAAATATATATATATGCGTTTATTGTATTATTTGTATTATTATTATTAATAGTGAATCAGAAGATGATAAAATGAACCGATTTTAAGTGCCTTTATTTTCTTGTGCAAAAATCGCGCGCGAGTCGCTAAGAAAACGCGTCGATAAACTCTTGCAGTTTTGGTATCTGCATTTTTATTTTGATTTTTGTTGTTGTTTCTCGTCTGTTTTTTTTTAGTGTGTGTTTGGCTTAAGAAGCCCGTTATTTATGCACAAATGTAAAGACGTGTGTTAGGGCGTGTATGTGTGTACGTGTGTGCGTGTGTGCGAGTGTACGTGTGCGCGCATGTGGGCGTCTGTGGTGCACTGTGTGTATATGGTGTACATATCGTCTGATTAGTTTAATTAAAGCGTATTTTCAATTGCATTGTGCGCAGTTTGCGGCACAGCGTTTCCTGTCTGTGCGAGAGACAAGGTCCAAAGTCAATAGGCAAAGTGAAGTTAAGTGCTCATCATCTTGGGCGCCACTGGCCAGCCTAGCCAGCTCGCCGTAGCGGCGGCAGCTCCCAAGTCGCGTCACGTTCAGCCAGCTCCCTGGATGCCCTGCAAAGATCGGAATGACGACTACGAGCCTCGGACGACATATACTGGAAAAGTTCTTTCCTTTTCGGTGAGTGGCCGCCATGCGAGGGGAGCGACTGGGCAAAGATCGCAAAATATACCAAAAAAATAAAGAAATACCAATGCCAAAAATAAATATGGGTCAGGCAACAAGTAGAAAGATCGACAATGCCTCTCCTGCCACTGCGGTAGGGAGTAAGCAGCGTGCGGTGTGCGGTGTGCAATGTGCGGCGTGCGGCATGCAGCATGTAGCATCCACTGGGAGCCGACAGTGTGGGAAACGAAGGAACCGCTTTTAGTGCAACTTCATCCAAGTGCCTGATCGCTATTTTTGTTGCGCCCCAACTCGTTGCTTCACTTTGTGCAGAAATTACAGGAAACTGTTGCAAGAGTCGAGAAGAACGATCGATCGATTTGTTAATTGCGATCGCTGATCCTCAACACAGGAAAAGCTGCATATTTTCTGCTGCACACTTTGATGAATGATCTGTCAAAATTTGCCACAATTTGTGGCATGATCGATCCCCTCTAATCATCTAGGCCGCCAGGGCGCATTTTCTATTGATAGATCTGTTGCTAGAGTCCAGTTATTTTTCAATATATATTATATATATTAATAAAATTATTTTAAGAAAAGTCCCGATATTAAATTCGATATATATCGATATATATATATATATATATATTGATTATCGTCTATATAAAGGCGACAATCCCATTTGAATTAAGTTCTCGCATTTCTTCAAATTTAATTAAAAAAATAAAATAATTTCTTACGCCCGATCCAAGAATATATTATTCTATATATTTTCCTGAGACTCTGAAGCAGTTCCAAAAGTATCCCTGATCTTTGGACGATCGCCGATCTGAGATCCAGTGAAACGTCAACTCCGCCACTTGACATTGGATGAATCGAATGCCACTTCGCGTCGATGGAATGAGTCCCCTTTGTTAAACGTCAAGGCTCCTTACCCACCACCCCCTCCTTCTCCTCCTCCTCCTTCTCCTCATCTTTCTCCTTCCACTCCTTGCTTGCTCCATTTGTTCCACCTCCATCCACACTGACACCGCGCACCGCTTGTTTACAGCTGTTCTTGGAGGGCGCACAAGAGGGCGGCAGCTGCTGGCAGCACCTTGCGCGTCCGACTATGGCGGAGTCTGGGGCAAAATAAATAAATAGCGATGCGATTCTTGTGTGTCGATCGTCAGGCTTTGATCATTGTCCAAAGTGGCAGGAACAACAATCGAACCCAAAAGGTGAATTGGCCAAAAGGTCACAGCCGCTTGTGGGGCTTTGGGCCCATTCGCTCATTTAGGATAATGCGTTTATCCTTTTTGGCAGTTGGCCAATAAACATATTTTCTTATTTCTCCAAGTCTCATTATAACGGTACCCAACCGACCCGCCTTCGCCCCATTCCCCCATTCCCCCTGCACCCTCCACCCGTCCACCCGTCCACCCACCCATCAAGTTCGCTTTCCTCGCCGCTTCTACGCGCCGAAGAAGCAGCTAAGTATTTTTATCGCGTGCTATAATTGTCTGCATAACAATAACACTTTTGACATTAACAACGAACAACGAACAACGAACAATCAACAACCAGCAGCAACAATAATAATAACAACAGCAGCAGCAACACAAGCGGCAACACTTACATTAAAGCCACCAGCAACAACAATCATTATGGCAACAACAATGTCATAATTTTGCACAATAAAAAGTCTTTTTCTTGATTAAATGGCGCAACGAAGGCAACATGGGGGGGGGGGGGGGGGTCAGCGCGAGGGAGAGAGAGAGAGAGACATATAGAGAGAGCGACTGAGATGTGAGAAGTGGGTGGCGAGGAGGGGGAAGAGTCTTGGAGTTGAGGTCGAGCATCAAAGATGCAAAGATGAAAAACCGGCCAAATGTTGGGCGAAATTTTGCGCGTTTCCATTTTCTTTTCTCCGTAGTTTTTCCTCGACGCTTTCCCACTGTGAAAATACCCAAAAATGGCATTGCCCATAATTTTATTGCCTTCGTTGCTTTGGTGCGTTTAGTGGCGCGGGTCGCGCGGGTGGCACTGTTAAAGGGGTGCTATTAGTGGGGTATGACGAAGATGAAGATGCACGAACATGATGAGTAGATGGGGGGGTGGGTGGTAGGGGGGGTGAGGGTGTGCTTAAAGCGAAGAGTGTTAGGCGAGTTAAAGGGCTATGCCACACGCCCCAAGAAAGTATGGGCTTTGGTTGGGGGAACAAATAAAGAAATGTTGAGGATTGGGGCAGGAGAAGGGGGGGGGGGGGGGGGTGAGTGGGGAGAGATACCCGCAAAAGTTGTTAAAAAAGTTTGTTGTCGTTTTGCAAAATACATGTACACATGTATTACACACACACACACACACGCACACACGGGTGGGGTATAAAAAGAAAACAGGGCTGGCGACTCGAAAATAACTCGGGATAAAAAAGACAGACCTTTGCTTGAAAATGATCTTAGTTTTTATTTAAAAATTAATTAATTAAAATTTATTTTTTTCAATGCTTGTAAATTATTTATATTTTATATGAATTATTAATTGAACATGAATAAGGCTTAATTTAATATTTAAATCATTTTTGAAGATGATATATGATGTCAATGAAATACGATATTTAATATATATATATTTATATACTTGTTTCTATTTATTTTAATTTATTTATTGTTATTTGAATTTATTAAAATTTATTTTTATTTATTTATATTTATTTCTGTTAATTAATATTTATCTATAATTATTTATATTGTTTGTTTATATTTATTTATATCAATTTATATTTTTTTATTAATTAATATTCACTTATATTTATTTATATTTATAAGAATTTATATATATTAATTTATGTCTGTTTACATTTATATAATTAATATTTTATTATTTTTATAATTATTATTAATATTTATTAAGTTTTTATTATTTTTTATTTTTATATGTATTTATTATTTTTTATATTCTTTTTATATACAGTGGTGTTCAGAAAAATAGTAGTATACATATTTATTTTTTATGAAGTAATTTATTTATATTTTTAATTATCAACAATAATGTTTCAAATAAAGAAATAACTTAAAAATAATTATTGCTTTTTTTTTAATTTAAATTCTAAATTCAAAAAACTTTACAGTAATTTGATTATTGACAAATTTATGTTCAAATATTTCATTAAGTATTAAAAAAATTAAAATAAATTAAATTAGAAACTAATCAAATAAATTAGCAGTTTTATACGAAGGAAACTAAAAATCAAAATAAAAATTAATAAAATATTTTATTTATTTTATTTTATATTTTTTATAAATTATTTTGAAACTTTTCTTAGCTTTTTTACTTTATAAAGAAATTCCTGAGTTTTTACTTCTTTTTTATTATTTTTAATTTTAATTATTAAATAATTTGTAAGATAGAAAAGTTTGTTTAGAGTTTTTAACTTTAATTTTGAAAATAAAATAAAATTTTTATATATATTTTTATTTTTTTTAAATTATAAATTATAATTTTATACAAATTATTGAAATTTCCCACATTCATTACTTTTTAAATTCAATCAAAATGCAAATCGATTCGAAGTCCTCCGTGGAGACCCTCAGAGCTTCTAGGATGATGCATCCCTGGTTGATTTTTTGCTTGTGTGGCTGTCGCCTTTGTCGCTCGTTTGATTGGAGAAAGTCCAAATTGTAATTGCCATTTGCCACATTTGCCATATTGGATAATGTCTGAATGTTGCCCACAACATTTGCAACACTTGCAACACTTGCAACATCTGCCACATCTGCAACATCTGCAGCAACCCAAGTATTCGTATGGCATGCCAGGCAACTCATCCATAAATACCCGCCCGGTGCCTCGAAATGTCGCACTGCCATCGCCCAAAAGAGGCATCAAATATACACACACACACACATATATATATATGTATATATTTATATATATATATAGTTATACATGGGTATTCCGGGAAGCAAAGTTTCTTGATCGAGATCTCAATTTGTAGCTTGTCTTTCATTATTTCTTCCAATTCAAAATCTGATCCTAAGATGGGAACTCCACTCGAAGCCCCCGAAGCCTCCCCCCAATACCCTTTACCTTGTAGGGTATGAGACAGTCCATACGACTCTTAAAACTTTCTCGATTTGCTTAAAGTCCATAGCCGTCGATATTCAATAAAAAACAAATCAATTTCTTAATTGAATTAAGTAAAAAAATAACTGTTTATTTTTTAAAGCGTTAAAAACTTAAGACTTTTCTATAACGACTTTTCCGACAGATGGAAAACTGAGTTTTCTCGTGATATTTGATAAATATTTTTGAATATTATTTATAAGAATTAATTGTTACTTAAATAAGTTTAATAATAATTATAATTATTATAATAATTATAATAAAATAAAGATGAAAATTATTATTATTATTTTTAATACTTATTTTTTATTTTTTTTGTTTTTATTATTCATGAAAATGTTGAAAACATGTCTTATTTTAAATTTCAAAATTTATACTCGAAATTTCAAAAATTATCTTTAATCTTAAGATCTTAAATTTCCAATTCAAGCATTTCCTTGTAAGGATATTCGTTGCTCGGATTCGGTTACAACTCAAAAATAATTTTTATTTTTACTTTGTTTTATTTTTGTTTTTTTTTTTTTTTTGGTATTTTAGCGCTCTTGGCCATGATTATTTATTTATTTGTTTATTTGTTTGTTTTTTGTTTTGTTTATTTGTTGCGTCGGCTTTGAAAAACTTTTCCTGCTTTACCTCCCCCCCTCTCTCTCTCTCTCCCTCTCTAGCATCGCTCTCTCCATCTTCTGCTTTCTTACTCTCTCTGTCTATGCCTTTCTCTTTCAGTCTCTCCTCTTTTCTCTCAGTCTCTCCTCTTTTCTCTCAGTCTCTCCTCTTCTCTCTCTGTCTCTCCTCTTCTCTCTCTGTCTCTCTCTCTCCATGTCCTTCTCGTCCTGGCTTCATCCTGTGGCAACTTACGCTTGAAAATTTATTAATTTATCCTTAGGGAGCAATAGTTTGGCGTATGTTGTTGCTCCTTCGTCTACTTTTTTTCTCTCCTTCTTCTGCATCTCCTTCTGCTCCTTTTCTCGGTGTGGGCAACCAGACAGCAAACAGCTCCTGTCGCACAGCTCCTCCTGCTTCCCCTCACATACTGCCACCAATTTTTTTTCTCTCTTCTCTCCTTGCTGCTCGCCACTTGAACTTCAAATGGCGCCACATGCCGTTAAGATACTTTTGTTATTGTTTTTATTGTTGCTATTGTATTTGTTGCTGTTGTTGTTGTTGTTGTTGTTGTTGTTGTTGTCGCTGATGCGAAGACCCGGAAGTGGGCATGGGCATTATTTAATTACAGGCTACAGCTTTCCTCCTGTCCATGTCCATGTCCATGTTTTATCCTGTGCCGAAGTTTGACCCCCCCCCCCCCCCACCCTTACCCCTCCCCCCTTCACTCTTCACCACCCGTCGACCTATGATCCCTGCCCTAGATGAGCCCCGCCTCCGGAGGCGCTGCAGCTCGCGTGCTTCTTGTTGTTGTTGTTGTTCTTTTGTTTGGGGCTTCATCGTAAAAATATTTTCAAGCTGCTTTCCCTAAGCATGCAGCATGGACGGGGTACCTGTGTGTGCGTGTGTGTGGGTGTGTGTGTGTGCCCTTGTGCTTGCGTGCGTTTATGTGCTTGCGCGTGGAGGGGGAGTCCCTTCAGTTGGCCAATTTCTTGACCG
This sequence comes from Zaprionus lineosus, assembly GCA_035044505.1. NCBI lineage: Eukaryota > Metazoa > Arthropoda > Insecta > Diptera > Drosophilidae > Zaprionus > Zaprionus lineosus. The sequence continues at coordinate 84,957 of JAWNNX010000662.1, read as the reverse complement.
TCAATGGCCCGAGGGAGCCTCAAAACAATTTTCAAATTTTACCGTAAAGTTTTTAATTATTTTACGCAACTGAAAAACTGAAAAAACCGAATTTGTTTCACATTTTTATGTATATATTTTGTTGTTGTTGTTGTTGTTGTTTTTATTTTTTTATTTATTTTGTTTTTTTTTTTGTATTTTTTTCTTTTGTTATTGTCGTTTTTAAGCTTAAGTACAAGTCACAAGAAGACAAATTCAATTAATGTCATTTTCCTTCTTTTTTTCTTTCTTTGCAGGTGAGTCGCCTTCTCCTTCTTCTTCTTCTTCCTCTTCCTCTTCTTATCCTACAAAGTGTCCTCGCTGTAAGTACAAAGTTTTCCCGGCAATTGTATTTGTATCTTTAGCTTTAAGTGTATCTTTTATTGTGACTGCAAGTGTATCTGATGTCTGGACGGAGACATCGTTGGGTCTCTGGCAATGCCTATCAAAATCCATGTCTATGTCCATGTCATGTTGCAATACACTCAAACCCCGAACACAAATCCTCATCGTGGACCTCGTCAACCGCATCGCCTCAACTAGCCCAGCCTCCCAGCCTCCGAGCTTCCCAGCCTCCCAGCCTCCCAGCCTTCCAGCCTCCCATCCTCCCAGCCTTCCAGCCTCCCAGCTTCCCATCCTCCCAGCCTCCCAACCACCCATCATCATCTGGCTCATCATCTCTAGGATTTCACCCATATGCCTCAGCTCAGCAAACATTTGTCGGGCATTTTATTAGGGGCCATTTTCGTTTTAGTTTTTCCTCGCTTTTCCTCGCTTTTCCTTGGCATTTGACAGTTTGTTTACAGTATGGGGAATTCCATGCTGCCGCATATGATGGACAAACGGGAGTGGGTGCTGTGGGTGGCTTCGGCGAAATAAGTGGCGTGGGTGGAGTGGAGTGGATGGAGCTTGCATCCAGATTGTCTGCATGATATGCTCCACGTGGGTGGCTCCTGTCAGCGACTGCCCAAATGTGTCATGAAATTCAAATGCAGACATTTGGCCAAATCTTTGACTGCTGCAAAAAAAACTCAAAAGTCCTTCTGCCTCAATAAGAAATATAAAAATATTGTCCGAAGTCTCAACCGCTTTATCTGAAATGTGTCCTTTATTTCCAAATCAAATGTGAAATTTTGCAATTTTGAAAAGCAAAGGACATTTTTGTGTGGTTCTGTGGTTGTGTGGTTGACTTAAGTGCTTAAAGCTTTCTAGATTTTTTTATATTTTTAATAAATTTACCAAAAGAAGAAATACTTAACTTGTTTCAAGTTGAAGCTTAAAGCTTCTTGACCCTTCAAGCAATTCTCAAGTTTATTTATCTATAAAATAATTAATTAAAGTCAAAAGAATTATAATCAATTAATCAGCAGTAAAATCTGAAATTAAAAATAATTTTAAATTAAATAATAAATATGCAGAAAAAAGCTTCACGAAAGCTCATTTAAGCTTGCCAAAAAATTTTATCGAGCTTTTCACTTAATTCACAAATTAATCGAAAGGTAAATAATTAAAATTTTCTCAAGCCAATGAAGTCATAAGCTTTTGGGCTTAGTTTCATATACAGTTAGTTCTATATATAACTAAGAAACCAAACTTAACGCTCCTTAAAGCTCCTTAAAGCTCCTTAAAGCTCCTTAAAGCTCCTTAAAGCCCCTTAAAGCTCCTTAAAGCTCCTTAAAGCTCCTTAAAGTTCCTTAAGGCTCTTTAAAGCTCTCTTTAAGCCTTAATGTGATTCTTAAACTAAGCATAAAATAAGCTAAATTTTTAGCATAATTTTTTGGTTCGAGAAACTCTGATTTTTCTTGGCCTAAAGCATTTCCCAAATTAACGATGGTGTTTAGGTGATCAAGTCTCTTGGGGAATCTGTCAAGGATGCGAATCCTTGCTAGCAGATTGATCGGGAGAACAAAGAGTTCCTGGAATTGTTTCGAAGCGTTTGAAAAGTGTTTAATTTGCTGTCTGTTGGTGCCAAGTCGGGCAATTCAGGGCCATTAAAATATTTGTGGTCGCTGACAAGCCTCTGCCGGCGTCGACTGCGCAGCTGGCCGTGCTTATTGTATTGCGAATTGTTGCCGTTTTAATAATTAATCATTTGGCCTTAAAACAAACGCAGCAACCAGAAATATGCACATTATGTGGCCAACAGGGCAAGCAACAAGGACCGGAAGTGGGAGTGGCTGTGGCAGCGGGAGTGGGAGTGGGAGTGGGTGTAGGTGTGTGGGTGTGTGGGGCGGGTTGGTGCTTCGCTCTCAGGATATACGCAAGCTACAGACCGATGAGGCAAGCCAAAACCAAAACCAGAACCAAAACTGTAACTGAAGTCAAAGCCAAAGCCAAAGCCAAAACCAAAGCCGAAGCCGAAACCGAAACCGAAACCAATATAAATTGCATTATGGGCAAATTAATTGTTTTTACCGCTATGATGCTGAAGGAGGGGGGGACATTAATGGGCCAACCCGCCAGCCATTCAGCCGCCCAACCAGACGGTACAAGGCCCAAGGACATTAATAAGGCCCAAAGGATGTGGTGACATTAATTGCGCGACGTCCGAGACAGAGTCAAGCCAGTGTGGGAGCTGTGAGGGCAGGCACAGGACCAGGGACATGGGTAGGGGAGATGAAGCAGGGGCAAGTGGCAAGTGGCAAGTGGAAAGGAGGGGGGCGGTAGCAAGTCAAGTCTGGGTGAGAGAGAAGCGAGGCAGTCATTACATTTCCATATAAATATTTATCGCATGTGATAATGCCACAGGACCCGTTCCAGGGGTTCGGGGGTGGTGCTGGGTGGTGGTGGGCACTGTCAATAGTTTTTCAATTTGTGTTATATATGTCCTAGAGCGGGACAGGCAATGTAATTGTGGAGCACATGTTGGTGCTTCACTCAACACATCTGTGTGTGTGTGTGTGTACCGTGTGCGTTTGTGTGTGCATTGGTGTGCGTGAGTTTTGCCTATCGGCGCCTGGCTTTGCATATGTAATTAAAGGCGAATCCCTCGCACAGCCTGTCATTGCCAAATGGTCAAGAAATTATAATGGGCTTTGGACCAATGCTGGAGTTGGCTTTAACTCGAACTCGAACTTAAGCTCCGGGTATTCTAAGCACATTAATTATTTTAATTAATAATTGTACGGAATTAATTTTGATTTATTTGTTCCTCTCACTCTCCGCATTGTGCTCCATCTCACTCTTAAGCGCAATTAGTCATGTTCTCCCGCTGAACAGTTGGGAATTCGCTACTTTCTCGTCTCGTCGCCTTCTCTCACTCTCTCACTCGGTGGGCCTGTCTCTTTTCATCTTTCACTGATGCACAAGTCAAAACAAAGCAACAGCTGGTCGATCGCTTCGACGTTTGATCGTTCGAGGCCACGAATACAACAACAGCAACAACGAAATCACCAACGCCAGCAGTGAGAACAAAGGCCACAAGAAGAATAAAACTTTAAAACAGTTTGGCGAAGGGCTCTCCCACGTTCAAGTTGCCATGACAATGCTTAATACGTATATACACATATGCGTACAACACATACATACAAAGCTCCAAATACACGCATGCATACAGACTCACATGTTCCACTTCCTTGGCAGCCGCCTCCAGTACCTTAAGACCATTAACGATCTTCATTGGCTCCCACTCTCTTATTGGCCGACGCTCTCTTAGTGTTGCGTTCTCTGCTGCTTTACACGCTTCGCTAAGCTTTTTGGCCAACAGCAGCGACGTCAGCAGAATTGGGCGCGTTTTACACAATTCAACAAGAGATATTTGCTCTTCTCAGTGTGCTGTCACACCTTAACCGATTATGGCTCATATCCAATTAAGTTAAATAATTTATTTATTTCATATTTTCAAAAAAAGATAAAGATAACATACAGTGGTGGAAGAAATAATAGTAGTGCAACATTAAAGAAAAGAAAAGCCTTTGTTTCCGATACTTCCAGTCGCACAATTTTAACAAAATTTTACAATTATTTAAAAAAGAATGTCTGGAAGAGAATAACAAAAAATTTCCGTTAGATTTTCATCCCTATAATTTGTTATTGACGATCTTTGACAAGTGCAACCAAATTTCGCATAGGAAAAAAATAGTAGTGCTGCACTTATTGTTAGGAAAACAGCTCGTTGGAAAAAATTTAGCAAGTAATTTATATAAAACAAAGCTTTATCAGTAAGTTTAATTTATTATTCAATATTTTCATAAATTTTATTAGTTGAATTCGCAACATAATTTGAGTTTTAGTGGACAGAGGAAATCCATGCCTTGCAGGAAAAAGAGAACTGATATTAAGACTCAGAAAAGAGGGAAAACATACAAAGAAATAGAAAAACTTATTGGATGTTCACCTGTCATGATAATCAATGCCATTAATATTAAAATTAAGCCAGAATCTTGTGGCGGGAAGCGCATAACTACCGCTTTAGAAGACAGACGCATCGCGCGCATTAGCAAAATTAACCCGTTTGCCTCTTTTAAATCTATTAAAACTGAATTAAATTTATCAGTCAGTGATGTCACAACTTGTCGTCGACTATTGGAACAAAAATTAAGTGCCAAAGTCCTCGAAAGGTACCGCTGGTGACCAAGAAGCACCTGGAGCATGGCTGACATTTGCAAAATTTCATTTGACGTGGCCCGTAGAGAAATGGCGTAACATACTTTGGTCAGATGAAAGTAAAATTTCTTTATATGGTAGCAGTGGGTCTAGGCAGTATGTACGATGCCCCCAAAATTCTGAACTCCAACCCAGGTACACAAGAAAGACAGTTAAGTATGGTGGTATGGTATGGTATGGTTTGGGTATGTTTTTCATAGTCTGACGTAGGCCCATTACATATGATAGAAGGTATCATGGACCGAAATGTCTATGTTGACATATTGACAAACTCAATGTTGCCATATGCCAGTTGGGATATGCCATCAACCTGGACATTTCAACAGGATAATGACCCAAAACATACTAGTAAGCTGGCTAAAGATTGGCAGGCATCAGCAAAGATCGACGTGATGCGATGGCCAGTTTAGTCCCCGGACCTCAAATCGATAGAGAATTTATGGGGATATGTATAACGAGTTGTGGCAGCCACTAACCCTGCAGCCAAGCCCCAACTTTGGCGTGTAGTCCAGGAGGCATGGTCAAATATCCCCATAAAGCGTGGCCAGGACCTTATAGACTCCATGCCACGCCCCTGTAGTGCAGTCATAGAAAATATTGGCTTTACAACTAAATATAAGATCCATATAAACATATAGAGTAAAAAAATTAATCGAAAATAAAGTTATAGATTATTTTTTTTACCGTTATAAAAGTCACTACTATTATTTTTGGATGCAAATTTTTGATATATTCTTATATTTTCGTCCTTGGAGGGTAACTAATCAAGCAATTTAAAAAAAAAATAATATGAATTATAAAACAAATATGTATAATAAAATTTTGAATTAAAAATTTTTGCATATATGGTTTCTGTCTATAAGTTTTCTTAAGCAACATTTTGAACTGAAAAGCACTACTATTATTTCTTCCACCACTGTATATTTAAAAAACCAAAAACATGCAATGTAATGTATTCTTTGTATGTTTGCGCAAATGTTTCATTTGATAATCTTTAAAGCATATTTATTATAAAATAGAAGCCAATTTTTGTGAGATAGTGTAAAGCAGCAAGTGTGCACATTTTACACACAAACTAGTACAAATAAACATGTACATAAGTGAAGGCATACGAATGTTCAAAGTAGGTATAAGCCGTATGTACAAACATACGTATGCATGTAGTTGGCAAGTATGGAGCCTACAGCGGCAATGGGCCGCAACGATTGGGTCGTCTGTATTGTGTGGAGCCTTGCTTGTGTTCACTGCATTGAGTCTTTTAATAGTTTTTATAAATTTTTGCTTACATGTGCTAAAGCAAACAGGCACGCGTTTTATGCGCGCCAGCAATGCGGTTGACCAAAAACAATGCGGACGCATTGTTTATTGCCTTTGTTGCTATTGATATTATTTGTTGATTTTGATCACACGACCTGCAGTGCGTTGTTACTTGTCAGTTGCAGTTGCAATTCTTCAGGCATATGGCACGCATACGCAATCAGCACCCAAAGATCTTTACCCACACAAATATACGTATGCGATTTACGCAATTTGCATGCAGCGACGCTGACAGCGACATCGCAAACATCAGCAGCACCAGCACCAGCAGCAGCAGCGGTAGTGTCAGCAGAAAAAGCAACGGCAACTCTAACGTGGGCATAGGGGCAGTATCAGTAGAAGACTCAGTCGCTGCATGTTGCCAACTCAGCAACTGTAACTGCGACGGGACCGTCAACTGCGACTGCGACGGCAACTGCGACTGCGACTGCGACTGCGACTGCGACTGCGACTGACTCCGACTGCAAACTTGTTCCACACATTTGTTCGCTTACACAGCATCAACAAAAGCCCCACCATCAGGCGTGCTCTATTGCACATTGATACAAACATTACATATTTAATAATACTTTAATTAAAGTTTATATTCAAATAAGTCATTGGGTTCATAACTTCATTTGTACAATCAATATTTTTTATAAAAATAAAATATATTGTAGTCTAGTGGTAGTATTTTATATAACTTTATTTTGTTTGTCGAAATTCAAATATGCTACTTACAATTTACATTATATTTTGATTGGACTAAAAATATTTAATGCCTTAAAGTACCATTTTTAATGAACGGCAAATACTTAAATTAAATAGATACTACGCCACTGTATATCGAGTTTCACATGTTGTTGTTTGAAGAGCGGGTGGTAGACCAAAAGAGCGAACGTGCCCGAGCACGAGCACGACCACGAAAACGAGCTTCGCAGTCACTGTCGCAGTCGCCGTTATTGTTGCTATTGCTCTATGCTGTCGGGCGCCCGTTGCCGGCTTCGTTTGCTCAGTTGTGTTTTGCGTTCCACAGACGACGGACAAAAGTTTTGTAAGCATAGCGTGCGGTTAATTTTTGTTTTTGTGTTGTTTTTCTTGTTTTTGTAACTGTTTTGTATGCGTGTGTGTTTGTGTGTGTGTGTTGCCGATTCGATCAAATTCATAGTTTGTGTGCAAAGCAAACAATTAAAAACAAAACTAAACAAAAAATCAAATATAATTTGTTACAAATTGCGCCGCGTTCACCAAATGTTTTAATCGCTTTTATTTTACACAATTTTCGTTATTTTTATTGTTACTGTTATAATTAGTTCAAAGCAATAAAAACTTATATAATATTTATAAAATAATTAACTTAAATAATTAAAGAAATAAAAAATATAAATAAAACAAAAAGGGAACGGGCAGAAAAATAACGAAACGCAAAGCGAAACTGTTGCCATTGCCGCTGCCGTTGCCGTTGCCGTTGCTGCTGATATTGTTTTTGTTGTTTACATTGGTGTTGGTGCTTGTGCTGTTTTTGGTAGCCGCATTTGCGTTTTGCTTTTGCCGTTGGCAGCGCTGTTGCTGCGCTGCCTACTCGAAATTGTTATGTTTGTGTTTTGGTGCCGAAGTTTGTGTTTTCTTTTTATTTTTCGTAGATTTGTTTTTCTTTACTTTTTTTGCGAATTTAACAAAACAATAAAAAAGAACAAACAATTTAATGCCGCAATTGAAAGCTCAAGTCTGTTTATTTATTATTTAAATTGCCTTCAACATTTCCAACTTAAAATGTTGTGCCCCAAGACTTGTGATTACAAACATTTTCGAGGCTCAAATCTATGTGTGGACTTTGTTTATTTCACCCAAGGGGGGGAGTGCAGTGGAGCGGATCAAAAGGCGGTCACACTCGCCATGCGGCCTCTGACTCACGTCGCTGTTCTACCCGTTTGCCCTGCGGTATCTGCCGCCCGAATTCGAACTCGAACTCGAACTCGAACTCAAGCTCGAACTCGAATTTCGTCAGAGTCCAAGCTGCAAGCGATACTCCAATACGATGTAAATATAATGCCAGATATGAACATATGTTTGGATCGTAAGAAGTTCGGATCGGAATCCTCTGAAGCTTTCATTTTAAGTAATGAAAAAATCAAAGAGAATTAATTGAAATTTAAAAATTTAATTAAAGTTGAGTGAAGTCTGAATTATGATATTCAATAGTAGATTGAAGTCTTCCCTTAACATACTCAAAAATATATATTATATTTATATAATTTATTATCTGCTTAATTAATCGCCATTTAAGGTGCTAAAATCGTTAAACTCCTCAGTTTTATTAATAATAAATTAATTGTTAATATGAAATGATCCATTAAAAAAAGACAATCTTGATAGTTCGAAGATTTGGGAAATATTTTCATATTTTTTGGCCTATGAAAATATGAAAAATTAAAGATTTCCGATTCCTATATTTAGGACTTCCTCTGAGTCATCATCTACCCGAGGAAAATCTCAAAATACCTATTTAAACTTTTTACGATCCCTTTTCAAATTATTATCAAAGACTTTCAAAAGTCTTGTATTACATGGGGCATGGGGCATGGAGCATGGAGCATGGAGCATGGAGCATGGGAGAAGTTAACTATCTTAAAGTGGTTCCTAGAGTGTGGAGCACTTTTGGATATTTAAAAGTTTTGAAAAACTGTCTCATGGGCATTCGAAGTGCTCAACGTGTGATTAACCTTCTAAATATAGATTGGTGCTGGAGGAGCATGTTGGGGATTTACTCGTATGTAGTACGGATTTGTATCTGAAAAGACTTCCTCGTCAAGAGACATGTGTGCATATCTGCTACTTCCCATTCATTCATCGGTTCATCGGCACATCGGTCCACACTCTCCGGGCAACACTTTCCGTATGCCCTTAATGTCATCTAAAATCATTAGTAAATCAATTTTACAACAAATGGTGACAACATGTGTGCGATGGGTAGAGTATGGGGACTGGGGAGTGGTGGCTGGTGGCTGAAGGCTGGGCCAGAGGGGAAGTGGTGAAAGCTGCGAGCAAATCTTTGGCACTTGTAACACTTTGGTATTCCACTTGTGGTTAACATTTATTAACTGTAAAAGAGTGGAAAACAAAAACAAAAAAAATATATATAAAAGGAAGGCAAATGCAATAAGAGGCGTCGATGTCAGCGTCGATGTCAGCGTCGATGTCAACGTCGATGTCGATGCTGGCGTCAACCACGCGCTGTGGCGAAAGACGCGACAAAAATCGCGAGCGATTCGAACGCAGCTGGCGATTTTGTCGACTGCAACATAAGTGAAATTATTTTTACACTTTATTTGAATTTTTTTATATATGTTTTATATTTAATTGTATTTTTCGGATTTTCTTTACACTTTTTTTTGTTTTTTTTTTGGGTCTTTTCTTTAATTTATTTTACATTCTCGGTTTAATTTACGTGCATTGCGCGCTCGAGTGAATTTTCATTTTATTTACATGCATTCCGCGCTATCAGTGAAAGAGAATAACTTGCGTGTGTGTGTGTGTGTGTGTGTGTTTGGGAGCGGAGGGGAAAACGGAGAGTGAGAGAGGAAGATGTAGAGTGTGGGGTGGGAATGGGTGCAAGAGTAAGGGGCCTAAAGGGCGGCAACATGGAGGAGTGGCAAACTGTCATGACAACATTTTTTAAGCGAACGGTAAAATGAACGGATGGCCGATTGAATGAATGAGTGAATGACTGAATGAGTGAATGAGTGAATGTTTCAGTGTGCGCTTGAGTGCATTATGCAAATGCCAACGGCATTAACAACAACAAAGGCAAAAACCAAATTACAACAAAAACACAAACAGCATCAACTTCAACGTCAACGTCAACAAATTGAAATAAATGAAAAGTTTTATTTGTATCATTATTTTTCTCTTTCTTTAATAAATAAACACAAATACAAACTCAAAATGAAATTTAAATTAAAACTGCAATTTAAATAAAAATCCAAATAAAAATAAAAAAAAAATAAAAATTGAAATTAAAATTTAAGTCAAATCGCCAGCGCCATGAAAATGCAAATGCAACATAGCAAATTTATGCACCGAGCTGCATTTTAAGCAATTCACACAAAGCGTCAACGAACTGTGCCAAAAAAAAAAAAAAAAAAAAAAAACGGTTACTGCAACCACAAACAGTCAGTGCGACAGAGAGAAGAGATAGCGAGCGAGTAAGAGAGAGTGCGAGAGAGAGAGAGAGGGGATAATCATCATTTGCATAAGCAGCAAAAAAGATTAAGAAAACGAACTTCTTTTTCACGTAAGTAGAAAACCAAAAAATTGCTTACCATGAGAAAACTTTTGATGCTACCACAAAAAATAAAATCAGGTAAAACAAAAAAAATGGAAAAAAAAAAAGAAAATTCAAAATGAATATGAAAACCAACAACAACAAATTCTTATAAAAAAATAATGTGTATATCTTATTTTTCTATCTTTTGTTGGGAAATTATTATGCGACACTTTAAAATAATTCGCAGGCGGGACGCGAGTCAAAGCACTTCATCTGCTGTCATAAAGCCCCATATCATATCATATAATATCATAATTAATTTATGATGAAACCCCTGGGAACGGTTTCCGGGAGACAATTGCTAATTAAATGTTGACAGCCGCTTAAATCATTAAAAAATCACTTTTGAATACCCGAGCTTTAAATAGGAAATCGTAGCTAATTATCGGGATATGCGAAAGAAAGTATTTATTTTTATAAAAGGTCCTTTCATTTCACTTAACTTACATATATTTTTGTATAATTTATTATCAGAAAAGTTAAGCTTTTTTTATTATTAATTAAAAAATAAAAATAATTAAAAAATAAAATAAATATTCATTCATATCAAAAATTAAAAGAAAGAACTCATTTTTTAAAATCCCAATTTCTATTCAAATCAATCAACTGAAAATTAATTTTTTTTAATTTAAAAAATAATTTCTCAAAAAAGTAAAAAAAAAAAATTAAAAATAATTTTGAATAATTTTTATACGTAGTTTTCATTTAAATAAAAAACTCGACTTTAAAATAATTAATTAAAAAACCCAAATTTATTACCAAATCGCGCATTAAATATAACGGGAATCATAACGAAATATTTCCCGTTATCGAAGTACTCGCTTTTTAGAGCTTTCGAAATGAATACTTGACACTCACTTCAATGGTTGTCATTTCTGAGAATTGTCTTCATGGGGCATGCATTGGGGCAAGTGCAAGGGGTTAGTGGCTCGTGGCTCGTGGCTAGTGGCTAGTGGCCAGTTCTGTGAAGATTCCCACAGTTGATTCCAGCCCGGACAACCCCCTCAGTGTTGGTCTAGACAGTCGTTTGGGGCGGTTCTCATTGTGGCACACAAACGCATGCAGACAAATGTCTGACCACAGGAGCGACGAGGCGGAAGGGGGCGGCACTCTTATCAGCGCCTTGCACTGTCGATAACTCAGAACTGTGGAGACACATTAAGAGCTCCGCTCCGAGCGTTGGCCAGCGACCCAGGGACATTCATTCACACCACCTGCATGAATGAATGTCATTCGTGAATCGCGATAAGGAAGAGAACGCACACACATTCGAATACACTCACACACACACACACACACAGACAGCAGCCAAAAGTTTGGTTACTCCACGGGTTAGGGGTATGACCGGAGGCAGAGGTAGAGGCTGGAGCTAAAGCAGGGGAAGGGGCAGGGGCAGGGCCAGGGGCAGGGAATGGAAAACTTGGGTATCTATTTGACCAGCAGCTATGCCGGCGATGGGAGGAGGCGGTTGGCAGTCCAGGCAATCGAAGATACAATTTGTTTGTAATTTGTTTGTCTAAAGCCCAACGCCTTGTCGCAGCTCGAGGCCCGCACCCTCCACCTTTCTCAGCGCTTCGCAGCGCACCATCAATGAGGTGCCCCTTAAAGTGCAGGTTTATCTTCTCCATGTACCGAATTGTATCTACACAAATCGCTGAGCAAACAGTTGGTGGGCAGGCGAAGCGGTGGGTGCCTGTGGGGTGGAGGGACGCTGCTGGAAAACTCAAATGGAATCGGTCGCCGTGGGCGCAAAAAGCAAACAATATTGACAACTAAGGCGACAACAAAAACGAAAAACAACAACAACAACAACAACAACAACAACAACAACAACAAAAACAAAAAACAACAACAACAACAACTGAACACACTTTCAAAAACAAATCGCCATCAAATGCAACCCAAATACGAGTAGGTGCCTCTTACTCCTCCCCATCTACCCATCTTCAACCCAACCCACACCCAACCCATCCACCGCGCGTCTTATCAAACTTTCCTCCACTTGGCGACTCTCCCGTCCAAAGTTTTATCAGGCCGCAGGTTAAGTTGACTTTCGTTTTCATCCTCTCTTGTGCTCCTTTTCTTTGGGGTGCACCTGCTTTATCAGTGCAACCCGCGCCTCCCCGCCCGCCACTACATGGGATTTATGTACTTTATGTAGCCACTCGTCTGGCCGTGTCCCATGTGAAACCCACTCGAACCTATTTTGTAACCGATTTGGTGGCGCGTCTGCGATTACAAAACTTTTTTTCTGCTTTTCTGTGTTTTTTCGTCTCCTATGGCTCAACACGATGTCAATTGCGTCGTTTATCATTGATGGTCGATGGTCGATGGTCGGGGTGGGAGTTTGTGTGTGGGGGAGCTTGTGTCGGGTGTCGCTTCATTTAATTGTATTTCAAATACACGATACGTAACGCGAGAAAATTTATTGACCTATTGATTTTGTTGCAACATCGCCAACAAATTGATGTAACATTAACTCAAAACTTTCTGCCTATCAAATCGATGAAGGTCCGATAAATTATCGACGATTGATGGCTCAGGATTTTATTTCCGTCAGATATTAATTATAGAAAACAATGTGTGTACTTGGAACATGTGCTACACATTTTCGCTTTTCCCTGCAACACATAAATATTTAAAAATATATGTTAATTAAAATTTATAATTTTCCGATTTTATTCTCGATATGTGAATTTAAGAAAGTGTCATGAATAATTTATGTGAAGGTTACGCATAAAATGGATCATTTTGAGTAAGTTTCTGCTCATATTAATTGCTTGATCTTTCTTATATAGAATATATATATTATTTTTGTATTCTATATATAATATATGTATAATATATATTCTTGAATATATCAATAAATACAAAAATCCAAGTCCTTCTACTATAACTTGAAATAAACTAGATAATGGCATGGACATTTATTTGTGAAGGTTGCGCAAAAAAAAACGATCATAGTGAAAAATGCCTTGAACAACGAAGAAGTCCCTTAAATCTTCATATTGTATATTGAATGTGAATTTCTTAATCTTCTTTTAATATTAAAATATTAATAAATATAAATAAATAATAGTTTACGCATTTCCAATTCCGAGTTCGATACACAGAAGTTGGGCAAATGGTCATTTCATTGTGAAGGTTGCACAGCTTAAAAAAAGTTTGAATTGAATTTTCTTTTAAGAAGTATTTTTTTTTTTAATTACGACTAATAGCTATATTATTATATTTATATTATATTATTATTATTTAACTGGCATTGACTTCAATATTATTATTAACATAACATCAAAGTTGAATATCGCGTGCGTGTCAAATTTTGCAGATGTGGCAACGCTACGCAGCGGCTGATTAGGCGTACGAAGTTTATTCGGCGGCAGCTTCTTAATTTCTGTAGCTCTTTTTTTTTTTGTACTGTGGGTTGTGGTGTGTGGGGCAAGAGGGTTATGGGTAAGAGGGGTAAAGCTTCCGCTTGCAAATTTTGCGTTTTAAAATTCTTGAGACGTTGACGACGTCGTTGATGGGGCGACGTACACAGCTGCTGCAAGCGAGAGAGATGAAGAGAGGCAGAGAGAGTGGTGGTGGGGACTTGCAGCGTCGCGACGCTCTTTCAAATTTGAACTTCCAGACAAAAACTGATTGAGCTTCAAGTTCGTCGTTGTCGTTGTCGTTGGCAACGTTTAATCAAGCCAAGAAGCCAAGTGGAAGCCGCCGCCTACAAAATGAAAATGAAATGAAGACAGATATAGATATAGATAATGAAAGGGGAAGAGGTAGAGGAGTAGCTAAAGAAGAAGAAGAAGGAGGAGAAGGAGGAGAATGAGGAGGGGGAAGAAGTTCAGCAAGTAAAACAAAGCACGGTTCTTGTTGCTCTTGGATGCTAATGATAGTTCAGAATGCAGATATCATAGACGTGAGTCGAGTTTCTTGTATCGGCAAGATACGCGGATACTCGCAGCTTTGAATCTCGGCCGCATATTTGTGGGGGCGCCACTGCGCTGTTGGCAAACTTGCAAGATTTATCACAACGTGTGGCAACTTTTTGGTTTCGTCGTTGGTTTTGTTTTTGTTTTTGTTTTTGTTTTTGTTTTTGTCTCTGGGTTCAAACTTGGGTTTGGATTTGAGTTTGGAATTGGAATTGGCTTTGGGTTTGGGTTTGGCGTCATGAGCAAACGTTGGCGTTTGCTTTCAAAGGAAAGCATCAAAAGTCACCTGCAACCTGCAGATGCTGTCAATGTTGCCGACGTGTGTTGTCCGTGCTTGGTTCTCATTTAGTTAGTTTTGTTGCTTTGGCCCTGACAGCGAATGGCCTCGCCCATTGAGCGCCCACGCCAACAGGTGTGCCTATATATAGATATATATAACTGACTGGTTTGCCGTTCCAAGCGATTTGTGGCTGATCTTATGCTTGCTAATAGCTTTTACCGTCCATGTTGCTGCTGCTGCTGACAGCAACATGTTACCTGGCGGCAGCCCGTGTCTAGTGTGGGGTGTGTGCGAGAAAGAGAATGTGATGTGTGTGTGAGTGTGTATGTGTGTGAAGGGTGAACCAACTCTGGTTCCTTGTGGCTGTTTAAATCTTATATCAAATACCCTGCTATCACTTCAAGTGGCAGTCGGATGACCTATCGATATTCCTTGAGGCTTCAAATGATCCTCTGGCTGCCAGTCAAACATTTAAAAAGAAAAACTTCTTTTTAATTTTCTAACTGACATTCGAGGAAAGGATAGTCAATTACAGGGTAACTGTCAGTCGAGTTCATTGGCACTTCCTGCCGGAAAGCATCTCCGTTACAGACAGATTTACAGGAATGCGAACGTAGGAAGTCAGCTAAGTAAATGTTAAGATAACAGAGTGGGTTGCTTGGGTGTGGAAAACTGGAAAGTCGGAAAACAGGAAAATTGCAAAGCTGAAATAGTTTTTTTTTTTAATTTTGATAAAATTAAGTTGGAGGATACTCCCTGAATGCATTACAGCTTCCAATGGCTGCGACTTCTGTAGAGTTTTTAAAATACGAAGTCAACTGTAAGGACTAAAGTATTGAAAATGTTAATAATATTAATTATATATTTTACATTAAAATCAATTCTTTAAAATGTCATGTTAAATATGTTAAATATATTTTTAACATTAAGAAAAAAGAAAGCCCAAAATTAAATGTCATTTACGTCCTTAAAAATAGAAGATTTTAATTTCCAAACAAAATGCCTAAACACATAAATAAATATTAAAAATAAATAAATATAAATTATTTAAATTCATAAATAATTATTAAAAAAAAAATTTATGTAAATTCATAAATAATTATTTATATAAGAAGAAATATTTAAATTCATAATTTATTATTGAAATTTAAAAAAATATATTTAATTATTTCTATAAAAAAACTATTTAAAGTCATAAATAATTGATTAAATAAAAAAAAATATTTAAAATTTATAAAAGATTATTTAAATAAAAAAAATATTTAAATTCATAACAAATTATTTAAATTTAAAAAAAAAATGTTTAAATTCGTAAATAATTATTTAAATAAAAAAAATATATTTAAATTCATAAATAATAATTTAAATAAAAAAAATATTTAAATTATAAATAGTTATTAGAATAAAAAAAATAAATAAAAGGAAAAAATGATGCTGGAAACTTCAAAATTGAATAATAATCATTTAACATTTTAAATTGTGTAATTTGAAATTTATTGTTAATTTTAAATTAACATTCGATTCGATTTACAGTCGCTGTGAAACCTTTAAAATGTTATAGTTTTAAAAGCAATTTCCAAAATGTTATTCTTACTTTTTACATTTAAACTGTTAACTGCAATATGTAAATTCCAACATTTATAACATTTCTCATTTAACATCGCCTGAGCTTTAACATTTATATGTTAACTTTCCGCTTTAAATTAACATTGGGAATTTGACAGTTATGTAAGTTATGTAAACATGTTAAATATTTAAAATGTTAACTTCCCGATTTTAAACTTCTTAAATTGTCATTAAAATCAAATGAGCATTAACATTGCTTTAACATTTCTTTAACAGGCCTTTTATAATTTCGAAATGTTAATTGTTATGTAATTGAATGAATTGCAAACAGACGCTTTCGGCCCATTTGAGGGCGGGTGGGGAGGGGGCTGGCTGTAAGCTGACATTCAATTGGGCCGTAATAAGGTGGCCTAATGCATGTGGGCGTGGCCAAACGAGAAGTGGGCGCTCCATTAACCGCCGCAACGGCCGCATAAAAATACTAAATAAATATAAAAATTGATTATGTCGCGGGCTGACAGTCACATTGGCAGTGAAGCGGGGGAAAAGTGAGAAAACCCAAAGGCGGGAGGAGAAACAAAAAGAAAATCATAATAAAAAGCAGGGAAAATCGAAAAAAAACAAAAAATAAGAAATGTCAACGGGCGTGAAAATGATGGACGAAGGGACAGACGCGTTAGTTCTGTGAGCAGCGGGCAGGTGCGGGGTGTTGTGTGGATGTTGTGTGTGTGTGAGTTGTGCGGGGGTATGAGCGGGGGGGTGGCTGCGGGCTGTGCCGGCAATCAAAGTTGAAAATTAGGCAATAAAATTAAACGAACAGCAACGAAATGGCACGAGGCGCAGGGTGACAGAAGGGGAAGCAAATGGTGAAGGGCGACACGGGAGAGGGGGCCAAGGGTAAGGTAGTGGTTGTCGTGGGTGGACGAGGGGCTGGGGGTGGGTGAGGGGCGTTGTGTTAACCTTTTGCCATGTAATAAACACAAATAAAAGAGCGCCGAAACGAAAAAGAAGAAGAAGGAGAAGAAGAAGGGGAAGAAGGGGAATAGCCGCAAATGGTTGAAACATTGACAGGCTAGCATGTGGCAACAATGTTGCCACACTTCAGCTGGAGTCCTAAGTCGCTTCGGTGTCGACTCGAGGAGTCGTGTGGTGGCACGTCGAGTGTATTATGCCCCATGAATTACGAGTCCGCCGCTCGGCAAACAAAGTCCCATTTGGGTCATTACAGCGATTGATTTGCCTCAGTTGGGCTCAAGACGAAGTTTCAGGCCAGTGGGAGGGAGTGTGCGTGTGTGTGTGTGTGTGCGGCAAGTAACCTGGCAACAGTTGGTTTTGGCCACATTTGATGTGAAAGTCGCGTGTACTTGTACAAGTCTATAGCCATGGCCAAGACTGCAGCTGCGCCATAAAACTGAACCTCCAAGTGGAATCTCTGTTTACTCTCCCTGCCGCCTATGGCTCTCGCTCCACGACTATCTGTCGCACTCATGTGTGTGGCATGCCACCTGAAAGCCATCTACAACATGGTCTATACTTTTGCCTGCAAATTAACATAGTCTGCAACACGCAGAAAGTGCAACATGGCTTTCCCTCGTTCAATTCCAAATAGGTTTACGGCACTGAGACTCACCTTTCCAATTAATGAGCAGCAAATGTTTCAGGAACTAAAAGTCAGTGTTGGAAAGTCCTTAAAAAAACTGCATAATCCCTGCTTGTATGTCTTAGACTTCAGGGTCCTTCCCTCGGCTTTGCTTCTATTCTGATTACTCCAAAATGACCGTACCGGACAACTAAGTTTTCCAACACTACTACATATGTGCGGCTATATGTCTTGCGCTTGTTTTGTAGTGTTGGAAAACGTTAAATGATTAAATTAAATTAGTTGTCCATTCGGAATTTGATTTTCTCAAACTCAGAGCTCACTTTTGACGACTTTCTTTAGTTCAAAGAGAACAACTGACGACTGCCGACAATTAACAGTGTTGTAAATCGTTGAAAGTATAAAAATCAGTCTGGTTAACATCTCTCATTTAAATTTTAGCTCCCATCTTACAGTTACTTTTAAAGCGGGGCAGTTTTCAGTCCATCAATCGGTGCTGTGTAATGCCGCAAGGCATTCGATTGCAACACTTTCCAACACTTGTCAGTGCTTAATGTGTTCTGAAATAAACGTCTGTTGGGCGATCGTTGGGACTCGCGTGTGCCCAGAGGGACACACATTTGCAACATCCGTTTTATAGTTGCAACACATAAACACCTACAGTTGATGCCTCGTCGTCCGCCCTCCGCCTGCCGCCTGCCGCCTGCCGCCTGTCGCTGCCCCCACGCTGCTGTTGGCCGCGCTCTAAATGACCACAAAAGTTGCAAGTTGCTGCTCCAGTTGGGCATTTGTAAATTGCAGCAGCCGTTGCAACCGGTGCCGTGGTTGCCATCGTTGCAGCCACACGGCGAGGCATGCGTCTCATAATCAGCTAAATGCATCATTACAAAGCTGCCCCAAGCCGCAGCTTAACCAGAGTGTGCCTCGGGAGAAATTTTGATGGAGCGCTGTTTGCGGCAATTACGACACATGCCACAGTCAAAAGTGTGGCAGCTTCATGCTGCTCATTAAATTTCCGCTCTCTTTGCAAAATGAAGTGGTCGCCGTTGCTGTCGTCGCTGTTATCATCGCCGCTGACGATGCCGGAGCCAAAGCCAATGTCGAAGTTGCAGCCTTGGTCGACGCTGCCGCTGCCGTTGCCGTTGCCGTTGCCGCGGATTGAACGGACTGCATCGGGCCGGCGGTTCTGCTCTGCAAACTCATAAAATAACAGTAATTGTCGTAGTTTTTCCTTTCCACCGCTGTTGCCGCACTTCATCCATCCGTCCATCCGTCCATTCGTCCGCTCGTACATCCATCCATCCAAGCATCGTTCATTCAGCCATCTAACCGTCCGTCGGCCCAGCCATCCATCCATCTTCCAGGGCAGTTCGGCGTCAGCAGCTCCTGGGCCTCTGCTCGGGAATTGGCTTTTACTTGTTGCCAGTCACGTTTCCATTGTGTGTTCTTCTTGTTGCTCCTGCTGCCTGCTCCTGTTCTCTTTGTTATTGTGGCTGTTGCTGTTGTTGTTGTTGCTGGTGACTATCGCCCGCAAATCTTTGCCAGCGCTTGCATTTTTTCCATGTGGCGCAGACAAAGCAAAGTGAATGACAAAGACAAGGTGAACGCTTGAGTAAAAGAGAGTAAGCAAGAGGAGACAGAGAGGGACATACAGGCATGATAGGGGGAGGTGTGAGGAGGAGGGGGGACTTATTGGCTGGCAGCACCTGTTCAGCGTCCGTCTTGTGTACTCCTCGTTGCCGGCCATTTGATGCGGCCGCAGCACGAACGAATCTTGGCACAAAGCAAATTTTCTGGTTCATTGCAAGCATTCAAACTGTAATCAGATACCAGCAGCTGACCCCCTCCCCGGCCCCGCTCCCAGCTCGCCGTAACTGCACACATCTAGCTTGCGCTCCCCTCCCTCCCTCCCTCTCGTCTGTGCTCTGTAGAGACTCAAAGCCACTTTGTCCTGTCAGTGGTCCATAAGATAACAAAAACATGAAGAAGCGGGACCTGCAACTGGAACTGGAATTGGAGCTGGAGCTGGAGCTGGAACTGGAACTGAATGTTGAACTGTAATCAACCCCGAGCCACTGGAACGTGTAGACTCAGTGCATTCCATTCTCCACGCCGGTTGCTGGTTTTGGGTGTGGGTGCGAGGGGTTAAGCAAATGGCCTTAAGTGCCGTTTACCTCAACTGCTCATTTTACCGTTATGATTGCAACGGTAAATGGGCCTTCAGTGGTAAATGCGACTAGAACTATCGAAGAGAGAGAGACTGAGAGAGAGAGAGAGAGAGAGAGGGATTCTCTGTAAAAATGAATTGCATATGGAATTTAAGGATCATTCCTTCGAACTCCTTCCCTCACTCTCTCTGAGCCCATCCACCCGAGTCTCCACTAACGATCCGCTTGGATCAATCGATCGATCACTTACGCCTCAGATAAAAATAAGCATAATATCTGTAAAGTGGCCTGAAATCATCAGCTTGTTAATAATGGAGCTGCCTTAGCTAGTCATTAGGATTATTACTGTGTTGCTATCCCTCTCGCACTTCAAGCGATCGCATTGCTCTCTAGAAATGTGTTGCTTATCTTTTACGATCTCAGAGAAATCGTGCAGTAGCCGAGTGAATTTTGAATGAATTCACAGCAATTCATCTGTTTGCCTCTTCTTCTTCTTCTTCGTTTTGGATGAACTGCCGATCGTGTAAGCTGCAATTAACGGTTCTTCGCCGATCATCAGTTGGGGATTGGCAAGCAGCCAGTCTCTTCGGTCGGAGCCGCAAAGCGCCGGGAAATGCGACCTGACCCAACGACACCCTTTCTGGAATGCAAACAGCTTGCGGTCGCAGAGTGGGGCGCCACAAGCTGATCGTGCAGCCAAAGAGAGCAAGAGAGTCGAATCAAAATCTAGCGAGTATGTGTGTGTGCGTGTGTGTGTGTGTGTGTGTGCGGCTGAAAGAGCGGGCGGGCGGACGGTCACATTCCACACGCAGCATTGGCATTACAAATGAGTAAACTCATAACGCAGACGTCGGCGTCGCTGCTGCAGTCGCAGTCGACGTCGTCATTAGCTATTTGAGTGAGTTTGTGTGTGTGTGTGTGTGTTGAATTTTTACAGTTGCTTTGGGCACACAAGCAGAAGCGATGAATACAAAGAGGCACAGATGAAAAGATGGACAGAGAGAAGTTCATGAAGGGAAGAACCTGTAGAGGGGGGAGAGTGTGGATGGCATTGAGGGAGAGGGGATTGGAGAATGGGAGGGGAGGGAGCTGGTGGGGTGTTTGGATATTCGTTTGGCTCTTGATAATTATTGCAACATTGCCGCTTTGGCTGCAGCTAAGTGGATAGTGTGTGTGTGTGTGAATGTGTGTGTGTGTGTGTGAGTGTGAGTGTGTGTGTGAGTGTGTGTGTGTGTGTGTGTGAGTGTGTGTGTGTGTGTTCGATGTGCATCATATTTCTTTCAAATAGCTTTTTATGCTCTGTTGTCGATGATTCAACAAGTCCAAGGCGTAAAAATAACAACAAACATAAAAAAAAACATGAATACAAAACACAAAGAACAACAAATACAATGACAGCCGCAGTAGGAACAACAACAACAACAACAACAGCAGCAGCAGCAGCAACAAGAGTAAATGCTTTGTAAAACACTTAAAAAAACAACAAAATATTGTAATAAAAATATTTTTATAAACGCCGCCCTCCCCCTCCGCCCTCCTCCCTCCGCCCACCTCCCTCCACCATCCTCCCTTCGATATGAAATGAAATGAAAACTTTTATAGAGCACGCGATCCACAAAATATCTACACAAATTTTTTGTTTATGTTTATTTCGTTCCTCGTTGTTGTTTCTATAATTGCCGCTGTTGTTGTTGTTGTTGTTGTTGTTGTTGTTTTAATTTGTGTTTTTTGTTTTTCAGTGGCAAATTGAAAGCATTTTAATTGCCCTACAGAAGGTAGCTCTTAATTGGGGCTCTATAGATAGCGAGTGGCCGAGGATGAGCGATCAATGCACATCGTGATTTGAGAGGAAAGGAGATCTAACCTTTGACCTCAGAGCGAATAAAAAACAAATTACAAATTTGTATTTCTTTTATTGAGGCTTTCCATTCGATTATTATAACAATTTTCGGATTGTCTCTCTTTTAAATTCCGAACACTCAAGTGACCCGCATTGGGCGACCTTTGGAAAGCGCACAGAAAGAAAGTCGTATGAACTGCGCGGCACGCGGCACGCGGCGCGCGTCCTGCAGAGTGAAACGTAAACAAACGTAAGCCGATCAGAAATTGAATCTTAATTAAAGGCGTTTTATTAAAAGACCTTAAAATGTGATTCGTATGTAAATCGGAGAACGGAAAAGTGTCACTCGGTTATTGTTGGGGTTGGGGGGGGATCATAAATTATTTATCGATTACTGCGGCCGGCAGACTGCTTGGCACTCGGCATGCGCCCCAATTCTGTGAATGGCAATCAATTGGGGAGCTTCGCGTGCCCCAAAAGCTTCAAACGCAAAAATAGATCGCTATAAATTCTCAATTTCAAATATATCGCATTTGATTAACATTGCAAATTAGAGTTTCTTCCGTTGTTTGACTTGAATATTCTTTATTTGCTTTTCAGCTAGCGCCCCCTCTCTCTCTCTCTCTCTCTCTCTCTCTCTCTCTCTCTCTTACTATCTCTGTATCGCTTTGTATTTTCTTTCTTCTCTCCGCCCCTTTCTAGTTTTATGGCTTTTCGTTGATCACTGATCATGGGGCACCCCCCATCACGCTCTTTCCGCCAACAGCTTTAATTGGAGCTTTGAAATCTATCCCTTTTTCTCTGCCCCTCTCCCCTCTCCCTATCTCTCTTAC
This sequence comes from Zaprionus lineosus, assembly GCA_035044505.1. Classification (NCBI taxonomy): domain Eukaryota; kingdom Metazoa; phylum Arthropoda; class Insecta; order Diptera; family Drosophilidae; genus Zaprionus; species Zaprionus lineosus. Next base: position 62,495 of record JAWNNX010000662.1, on the reverse strand, counting down.
CCTGATGACGTCAGTTTTATGCTGTTTCTTCACTTTTTTATTCTTATTGCTATTTTTCTTATTGGACTATTAATTGAAGTCTGTGAAAATGAATAAACTGCGTTCCGGTCTTCTTAGGATTTACGCAGCGCTCATCGACGCTAACGGCGGCAGTGGCAGCAGCAGCGGCAGTGACAGCGACAGCGCTGCTCGTGCCATAAGCAATAGAAGCTTTTGCAATGGGCCGATGCATTTTGGGTGCTTTGGCGTGGATGCCATCTGGTCTCTTGGCATCCACATGCGTTCCACGCGGGCGCAGCGTAAAAGTTGCTTGGCAGGTTTTCTGCTTTGTTGCTTTATTGAATGTTGCCTTTTTGCTTTTGTTTTTGTTGCTGCTGCTGCACTTTCATATTTTATTATTTTTTTTTTTTTTTTTTTTGTTGGAGTTTTGCAGTTTTTAGTTTTCAACTTTACAACTGGAAGAAAACAAACAGAGACTCCAACAACTCGAAAAGCAACTAAGCAGCAACGCAACAAAATTCGTGGATGCATTTTGTATCTGCGGCTCAATATTTTTTTTTTCCTTTTTATCATAAATATTTCAACGCCTCTGTTGTTGTTGTTGTTGTTCTTGTTGTTGTTGTTGTTGATGATGTTGTTGTTGTTGTTGTTGTTGTTGTTGATGATGTTGTTGTTGTTGTTATTGTTGTTGATGTTGCTGTTGATGATGTTGATGTGGGGGGTTAAGCATTTGCTACAACAGAAACAGTAACAGCAACAGCAACAGCAACAACAACAGCAGCAGCAACAACAACAACAACAAAAGCAGCGCCTTTCACCAAAAGCGAAATGGCTAAAATGTATCTGAGAGATACGAGAATTGTGTAAGCAGCTAATTCATTTCCTTTCCACTGCGTGAGGCAACACAATTAGTCACACAATAAGCCACCAGCGCCCAGCGCCCAGCCACCTGATCGCCCCACCGACCAGCCACCCGATTCTCTGACCGCCCACTTCGCCGATTCGATTTATGTATTAAGCGCGAGCGGAAACACAAGAAAAGTATCCCGCAGATATGCCAAGAATTTTCCGAGCTGAAAAGCTAGTTGCACATACTAAAAAAAAAATATCTCATGGCTACATGGCTTCCGTTTAGAAGATCCCCACAAAATTGCAGTCGCGGGACACACAAATTAAAAATTCATAAAAACCAAAATCAAAATCTCAACTTTTGATTGAGGTGAATGAACAACTCGGGGCTACCCTGTAGCTGGCAATGGCGGGTCCAAGCGAAAGTCAATCCCTGGGTGATCCATTTGATAAAGTATTAATTACGACTCTTACACTATGCACCGGGGATATTATAATCCAAATGCATCGATATTTACACTGAGCTACACAACAAAATTTAATGGCCTCGGGTGTCCGCGTTGTGAAATCGATCGCTCACATGAATAAAGCGGATTTCAGACCAGCGACAAGTCAGAGCTATGGTTGGAGCTGTTGCACCTTTCTCTCCCAACCCCTCATACCCCTCGGACCCCTGTCCACATTTTAATGGGTATTCAAATAAAGTCCCAAAGAAATCCGATTTACATTTACACAATTTATGGACGCATGTCACTCGCTTTATATATAAAATATTTATTTAGATAACTTTGCTTATCATTCCATTCATTGTTGTTGTTGTTGTTGTTGTTGTTGTTGTTGTATTGGTTGTTGTTGCCTTTGTTGGTTTGGTTTTCTTAGTTTTGAGAACGCCGCGCCGTCTGGCATTTTGATGTGGGCGCATTGCCGTGCGTGGGCGTGCCAAGTGCGAGGGCCTTGAGTTATGTAGTGGCGCGCATAAGCACCATGCGGGATGTGGAGTGGGCGGGTCGCGAGTCGCGAGTCGACGATGCTGCCTCAATGCCAACGACAGCCAACGACAACAGCAACAGCAACAACAACAACAGCAATAACAAGAATATCAACAACATTTACAACTACAACAAAAACAACAACAAGAATATGAAGAAAAGTCATTCAAAGTCTGTCGAAATCAATTTGCTAATGTTGTCACCAGGCGTCCAGAAGACCGCCAAGAAGATCTGCAAATACCCCTGTCCCTCGTCCTTCGTACTCCGTCCGTCAACACACACACACACACACACACACCCCTCCCCATTGCCACCCCCTCCCTAGCGACCTTTCGACGATAGCGACCAATTACCAAGAGCCAAAGAGCAAAAACTCAACTGTTAAGCGTGGCACGCAGCAATCGCATTCATTGCAACAGCAGCAGCAACACCAACAACACCAACACCACCAACAACAACAACAACAACGTAAACACAAACAACAATACAAAATCAATTACAGTAAAGCCCCGTGTGGGTGGTTGGACGCTTGCTATGGCTTAAGAGGTGTACAGGCCGCTCTGCTCAGAAGGCATAAGGTGGGAAGGAGAAGAGGCAGGAGAAGGGGAAGAGGCAGGGGAGGGGGAAGGAGATTGGTCGAAGGGAGCGAGTGTCGCGCACGTGCCAAGCGCACCGCCAATAATTTGTAGTAACAACCACCGAAGGGTCCACCCCGCAGGGGCACACACATACACACACACTCGCACACACACACACACAGCGCAAAGCTGAAAAATTACTAAACACAAGAAAATTTCGCCACATACACACACACACATACACACACACACATACACACACACAAACACACATACGCACATTTTAACGGTAAACCCAAATCCATATACCGTTCACCCCCACCACCACCCGCACCACCAAGTCGCGCTCTGTTTCCCCAAACGGAGCATAAAAAATGATATTTAAAAAACACAGAAATGGAAAATGGAAAATGGGAAATGGAAAAATGGAAAATATTTTGTACTGAAAGTTTTTTTCGCATAACTCTGAACGACTAAGCGAAAACTCGAAAGTTTATTGCATTCCACTTATACCCCAAAGCGGGTCCAGGGGGAAGGGGGTCTAGGGGTGCGGAGGGGGGCGAAGGGGGGTTGTGCTCCAACGGCAGTGGGGAACGCTCTCCAATGTAATTATGTGTGCCTGTGTGTGTGTGACTGACTACTGACTATGTGCATACATTTGTGTAAATTCAAGTGATAATCACTTATTAATCATTCATTCGTAAATGATTCATATCATTCGTAGCTCTCTTGGTGTGAACGCAACATCACGAGCACTAGGATTCATCAGGAATGCACTCGAATCTCATGCATCGCCTCAAAAGTAAAGTGCACAAAGTCGTAAGCAAAATGAATAGACTTCGAATATCAGAGACACTCGAAATATTCATTAAGTACATGAGTGAAACTTGTATTAAATGTTTCTCAACTCTGATTCAAATGTGCATCTAATTTAACATGGATGAATGCCATATATTGAATTGAATAAAAATAAAAGTAAGATTTGAATAAGCATTCAGACTTCATTAGAAAACATGAAGATGTGAATATTATTCTGACAAATGTGAATGCGACGAAGAAACATGAATCATATGAATCATTGAAGGTCAGCCTTGAGGCAAAAGTTTTACTAAAGGGGAGCAGGACTGAATGAAGGAAAACCCTTGCCCATAAGAAATCACTCTTTATTCATAAATGAACTTTGATTCACTTGTAGATATTATTAAAAACTTTAAGATTCATCGTTTGAGTATTCACGAGTTATATAATGTTTGAATAAATTTGCACTTTTTATGAGTATTTACAGTTAATTGAACTTATTTATGACAGCCATTAACTGGCCATTGAGTGTTTTTTATTCGAAATGCCGCTTCATGACTCGAAAGCCCTTGTCGGCATTCATTGAATGAATATGGGAAGCGACTTGTTTGGCCTTGAAATCGAAAGCTATCACTCAGCAGCAACAACAACAACATAAGCAGACAATGGAGGTGCTCCCCAAATGAATCCATAACTGCGGTATTCATAGACTATTCACTACTCTGGCAGTGAATACTCGCTCCCAAACTATTCCAACTTTGGTTGACAATTTGTTGACAATTGCGATTCACACTTTGCATAATAATCAGTCCCCGGCCCTTGGCTCTTGGCTCTTGGCTCTTGGTGCCAATGGACGGGCAGTCTAGTATCTTTTTTATTCATATATGTATGTGTGTGTGTGTGTGTGTGTGTGTATGTGTGTGTTTGGCAGAGAAATGAAAAAGCACAAAATGTAGAGAAAACAAAAAGCATATTTATGCGGAATTCTGTCAAGCGAACGAGTCGAATGAATCATGTCACGAATGCGAATGAATATTTTGAAATCGATTCGAATGAAATGTCTAAAACACACCTCCCCATAAGTTCGCTACACACACACACACACACACACACACTTAAAGCCATATATCGTTCGAATATTGCATTTGATTGCAAATTGGGTTTTCAATTGTTGCAGTTGTTTTTATAGTTATTATTGCTGTTCTTTGAGGTAAATATATTGTTGTTGTTGTTGTCATTGTTGTTGTTGTAGTCATTGTTGTTGTTGTTGTTGTTGTTGTTGTTGTTGTTGTTGTTGTTGTTGTTGTATGCAATCAATTGGATTCGAGTAAAAATATAAAAACGACATTAATTGCGAAAGCTCCGCGATGTTAACATGTCCCGCCTCGATTTACCTGACGGATTCCCGCCCCACGATCGACCCACAAGTGATCCCAACTCACTCACACACACACACTCACACTCACACACAGACACATGCACACTTCATCCCCTTGCACTGCATCCTCCCTCGCTTGAGTAACTAATAAATTGCAAATGCACGAGGGAAAGTAAAAATAAAAATAAAAAAAGCTATGAAATTGATAAGGGCGATTTATTCAGGCGGCTGCTTGTGGTGAGTGGTGAGTTGGGTGTGGTGAGTGGGGTGAGGTGCGCAAGGGTGCAAAAGTACAAGCGGTTAGTCCAAAAAACATGGCATACATTTAATTCAAAGTGAATCACAGATTCGGCACTTCAAAGTAAAAAAAAGGTGATTAATTCCAACAAGGAGAATTTTATAATTATTTAATTGATAGAGGAATTAATATCGATTAGATTAATCCATGCATTCGATATATCGGCAACAATTCAAGGCCAACAGGTCGCAGCTTTGTATTACCTCTTTAAGAAAATTCTTCTTAGTGTAAGGGTCCTATATTCAGGACAGCCCAAATGTGAGGAATTCCAGGACTGCATCTTAGGTGATGGCTCATTACATTCTTCAATTATTCAATTAATTACAAAAATCTTGGAGTTTTTAAAAATTTTTTATAGAACTCGAAACGAATTTGTAATATCCCATAGAAGAAGAAGAAGATCTTTTCAGGAAATGATTCATATGGATTCATTTCTGAATAATAGCCTCCAGATATGGGAACTATGCCGATTAAACAATTATCAGAGCTCAAAGCCAGTTAAGTTTAAAAGTTGTAATTTATAAAAAATAAAATAATTAGTTTTTTCTTCTTTAATTTATTAAAATTTATTCAAATTAATTTTATATTTATTTGATTTATTCCCAACTGAGTCAACTGAGTGAAATTTGAATGGAGGCTGTGGGAAATTTTAAAAGGTGTGTGATCCTTGGAGCTGCTGAAGAGTATTAAAAATATTAAAATTAAAAAATAAAATCAGCTTTAAAAAAAAAAAATATTTCCCATTTATTTAAGAATTTTGTGTTTTTTTTTTTTATTTTTTTGATATGCCGAGTGGAGTTTATCGGGACTCGGAGAAATATGCCAAGCGCTGTGAATGCTTGAAACGACTTAATTCGAATTTATTTGCAATTGCGGATATCCAAATGGGTATATATGTATATATATATATATATATATATATATATATATATATATATATATATTAATATATATATTTATATATTTGCTTGTATTTGTTTATATATTTTGGATTTATTGCTTAACGATAAACGGAAACAAAGCTGCAAATATCTTCAAGATTCGCGCAGTCTTTGGTCTTAATATGATGTGTGTGGGTGAGTGTATGTGTGTATGTGTATGTATATATATATGTATGTATGTATATGTATAGAGAAGTGTGTGTTGTGTGTGTGTCGTATAAATAAATTAAAAATTCATTGAAGCACAACGAGACAAAATGAAACCCACTTTGGTCTCTTTGACGAGGCTCGACCCAAAGCTTTATATAATTTTTTTTTTTTTTTATTTATTTTTCTGTTTAATTTTTTTCTCTCGCTTTCCTCCTCTTCCTCCATCATTTTTCAACAATTTTATTAGTTTACTGGGGTTTCTTTTCAATTTCTTTGATGTCAAAATGTTGCAGCAACGGAGGCAGCAGCAAACTGAGTCGAGAGGCAAAAACCAGTATCAAAATTTTATAATTGTTTATTACTAAAAACTCTGCCTATGTGTGTGTGTGTCTGTGTGTGTGTGTGTGTGGTTTGTATATAGAATTATGTGTAGGGCACTTAACGTTGAGTGCTGACACATTCCTTACTCGATCGAGTCAACTTCCTTTCCCGCAATTCAAGTGATGTCCATGGCTATAAAAAAAAAGTCTCTTAGTCAAGGAAAATTTCAAGAAATTTCGAAAATATATTTTTCATATTTTTGTTTCACTTTTAATATGTATTTTGCGTCTTCTTCTTCCCTGCTAACATTTTCAGGGAAACGAAATTGATATCCCCCCCACACACACACGCACACACACACACACATACAATAAAAAGCATATGCGTTGTGGCTACAAAATTATGGTTAAAAGTTCATAAGTCGAAGCATAAAAATGAAAAATTTCAAAAAACACATCGAATTTCAAATACCCTGCGATGGTTTTATTACTCTCAATTAATTGGTGATTTTTAAATTAAATTAATTAAATTAAATATTTAGAAAGTGCCTAACGGATATAACGTAGGGCTATTTAATTATAATCCTTTTAGTTTATCCGAAGAACGGGGCTTCTGAGAACTATTTTTACATAGTTGATAAGTGAAGGAATCGAAATGATATGTACATGTATGTATATAGAACTTATCGATATCAAGAATGTCGATATTCAGAGCAGCGATTATTATTTCTTAAGAAGTCCCTATGATAGGTAAATGAAGGATAGATAAATGAAGGAATCGAAATGATATATAGAACTTATCGATATCAACAATATCGATATTTAGAGCAGCGATTATTATTTCTTAACAAGTTCTTATGATAGGTAAATGATGGATAAATAAATTAAATAATCGAAATTATATATAGAACTTATCGATATCAAGAATATCGATATTCAGAGCAGCGATAAGGGACTTATTAACAAGTCCTTATGATAGGTAAATAAAGGTTAGATATGAAGAAATCAAAATGATATATAGAACTTATCGATATCAAGAATATCGATATTCAGAGCAGCGATTATTATTTCTTAACAATTTCTTATGATAGGTAAATGATGGATTAATAAATTAAATAATCGAAAAGATATATAGAACTTATCGATATCAATAGTATCGATATTCAGAGCAGCGATTATTATTTCTTAAGAAGTCCTTATGATAGGTAAATGATGGATAAACAAATTAAATAATCGAAATGATATATAGAACTCATCGATACCAACAATATCGATATTCAGAGCAGCGAAAAAGAATTTATTAAGAATTGTTTTAATAGGTAAATGAAGGATAGATAAATGAAGAAATCAAAATGATATATAGAACTTATCGATATCAACAATATCGATATTCAGAGCAGCGATTATTATTTCTTAACAAGTCCTGCCAGCTGCCTAACAAGATAACAATGCCCGCCGCAGTGTAGGGCATTCAACCGCATGCAAAAGCCCAACCCCAACTCCCGAAATGAGTGCCTTTTGACGTTGCTGCAAAAAGTGGGCGGGGCAGTCGACAGGTGTTGCCATTGGCTGGAATCTATAAAAGCGCTTCGGACAGCGTCATATAATACGTTCCTAGTCTTTATTCCAAACACCCGCCACACGCTACCTACTACCCACTACCCCCCCACCACCCACCCCCCACAGTTGTCACTTTGCACTCACATTGTTTTCGAGGCTCTGTCGATTTTATTAGTAATAACATTTCGAAAGCCTCAACATGGATGTTAAATTTGAATTCGTGCAGTGAGTGCTTCGAGTGGACGGACACACGATATGCGATACGTTGGCTTAGGAACAGGAAGAGAGAGAGAGGGAGAGGGAGAGGGCTGTAGAGTAGGCGGGGATGGGGATGGGGGTGGGGTTGGGGAAGGTGACAAGTGATACCGAAGCGCTCGTATTGAATGTCGAATTCAATAAAACTGATTGACACATGTGTCGTCTGGGCGTTGAAAATGCTGTCGGGGCAGCTGCAAGCTTTTCCTTCCCTAACTTTTCATTTTGCTGTTGTTGTTGTTGTTGTTGGTGGTAGCATCAAATTATTTTCCATTGCAGCATCGGATTTCAGAAAATTATATTTGAATGTGCGATCTTCATCAAAATTTGCAGTATGTCGCAGGAGCTTGCAACCAAAGTGACGGCCACAGCGGCCATGGACGAGGACACCTCCAAGGTGGAGGTCATAGTGTACACAAAGTCGGACAAGACGCTCAAACAGAACATGAACATCAAGGATGACTCGCTCAGGAAGCGCACCTCGTTGATCATTGTGCCACAGCAGGTGGACGACATCCTGGATAGTCCCATGCATCCGGAGAAGGAGCAGCACATTGAAAATGGCAATCGCAATTCCTTTGCCAGCGTCGATAGCTGCGTCTCTACAACCACAAGTCAAAGTAATCAGTCGAGCGGCGGCTCCAGCTCCAGCTCAAGCACCAGCTCGGAGGACGCTCATGCCGCCTATCAGGATCTTCAAAATGGCAATGCAGTCGATGATCTGGAAACCATGCATTCGCCCAGCTGCTCCTCCTCATCGGAGTCGACATCCTGCTGCAGCTCTGTGGACTACTCCTTGGGTGAACAGTTGCAGAACTTTGCAAATCGCACCGAGGACTCTCACAAATGTGTCCAGGATCTGCCCACTGCAGCGCAGCTGCTGAAAGGCATGACCTTGCCCATGGAACAGACCAAAGCCGGTGGACTTTCATGTCCTCCACACTGCGATGCACTGCTGAGCCCCCAGGAGGCGCCGCTCGGTCGTCGTTATGCCGAAGTGTCACAGTTCAAGGCTCACGGCAAGGCGAGGTGAGTGCAGGACTATGGTCCTGGTCAGCTGCTCCAAGAATTTCAGCAAAAGTTTTATGGATATTTTGGAACAGTTTTCATTGCTTTTCCTTTTGTCTTTTAACTTTGTCCTGGAACGTGTCCCGTTACATCTCATTGTACGGGCAGTAATTAATTACTGTAATTAATAATTTATATTAAGAATTAATATACAAGATTTTTGTTCGTTTTATCCATTATCCTTTTTTGCCCTCTTTCTCGTAACCCACGTTGATTCTCCTTCCTGCTTAACTTACCTTAGGTGACGGATCCTTTCTTTGGCATCAACTCTTGGCCTTTTTATTTTTGATTCCAGGATTGAAGCTAATTGTGTTTGTCTTGAGACACACAGGACGAAGAATTCTGTGTTGTTGATATCCTTATTTATGGTTAAGCTCTAGTCTTTCCATTTGAGTCAAGCATTTTATTTTTTTTAATAAATAAATACCTGCAACTTTCTGTTCATTTCCTCTGCTGTCGGCGTCCTGTCTAGTCGCCGATGGAAGGACGTCTAGGTGGTTACCTCTATCAGTGCAAGATCTCCTTTGAGGGTTGGGGCCGTCTTCCCGGCTGCTCACTCGTCTTACTTTTGAGGAGTTGAGCACTTGCTGCCGGGGGCACGGCTTTGTTCTGGTATCCTAGCATCCTTTTAGCTAAACGATGTCAAATGCTCACTCAAGCTGTGCACCCAACCACAAGCACCACTTCCATCGTCCTGACCCCTCATCCTTGCTGCAACCTCAGCCACAATCCTGTTTCAACTCTTTATGGCCGCCAGCTGCTTCATTCTTCTTCTTCTTCTTCTTCTTCTCCTATCCCCCTCGCTCTCCCTCTCTGTCTCTCATTGTCGTCATGTTTTCTTGCTTCTCCTTCTTGTTGCCCCATCTTCCCTCGCCTCTTGCCTCGTCCTGCTGCACATGCATAATACACAACTTAATTAGTATTACTACTTTATGGCACTCTCGACGCGGAGGCTGCCACATTCCTCGCCCGTCACCTAATCCCCTATCTAAAGCTTAAGTCAGACACCCACCCACCCACACACACACACACACACACACTCACACATAGACACACACATGCACACATCTGCGTAGCTGAAATCTAATAATGGAACATTCTATACACGCATTGCCATTGCCACATTACCATATCAAAAACGACTACGGTTGCATGCCCCACAGGCACAGACAAGCTACCCCCAAAAAGCGGCAGCCCCGAACCACCCTCCCTCCCCCACCCCCATCCATGGACAGTCACTTTTCACACTGCTCCCACTTGCATAACTCAAAAGTGCAATGGGGCTTCATATGGCGAGTGTGTGTGTTGTTTATGAACTTTGGACGTTCCTGAACTCCACGCACAGTCGAAGCTCCGCTCGACGCTGCGGAGCTCCATGGAACTCGGTAGAGCTCAATGGAACTCAATGGAACTCAGTAGAACTCAATGGAACTGAAGGGAACTAAGTGGTACTGAGGGCTGGCAGTTGAGGCCGAGGGAAGCCGAGAAGGGGAACTGTCAATGCGCAGATGTTGTGCCGCCTCCTGCCACTCCATAGATTAGTATGGACTCAGATCCTGTCCCCATTGCCATTGACAACTATGTGAACTTTTTGAAAGCTGTCACAACTAATTTGCATAGACACTCCTCGTGCCTCTACTCCTTCCCACCCATCACTATACTTGCCACATCCTGGCTGACCCAGCTTCATCATGTTCTGCGCTCCCTGTCCAACGGCATGGAACAGCCTTCCGTCCCGGACAGCCCTCATCTCTGCCAGAGCACTTGAAAGGCTTGCTCCATATTTGTTTTACAGTCTGTTATCCTGCGGGACTTTGATTTGGGCCCAAATATTGAGGGAAAAAAAGAAACATTCAACTGGCCAAAATATTCATGACGGCAAATCATATTTTTTTTGTGATTGCAGCGACAGATGTAACCCTGAGTGTGTGTGTGTGTGTGTGTGTGTGTGTGTGTGGAAGGATGTCGGCTGGCTTAGCTGTAAATGAGCACCAGGAGATTCGTGGCTACAATCGCAAAAAAGTCAGGAGTTCCACTCGATGTACCTTCTGGGTGTTCATTTGATTTATGAGTGTTTACTCCTTTGAGTGAGTGGTCAGTGGCAGCTTGCAGGATCTTGAAAGGACTCTTTACTTTCGGCATGGATTTGGCTTCGTTGCATAACTTGACCTAGGCCCACGAGCTGACCTTGCCACACAAAGTGCCACCTTAAAGAAGACTTTAACTCACCACAGCCACACCCGCGGTCCGAACTTCCAGCTCCCAACTCCCAACTCGCCACAGCCACTGCCGGCTGTGACCCTGCGACGTTATGACTTGCCACTTCTTATCTTAATTGCCATGCGGCGCCACAAAGTGCTCCACACTTTGATGGGAGTTGCGAGCGAAAGGTCGCGTGTCCTTTGGCTTTGTGTGCACATCCAACAAAGGAAGCAAAATCTACCCTATAATATTTATATTTTATATATATGTGTGTGTGCGTGTGTGTGTGTGTGTTTGTATTTATTCGATTGGAGCCTCGATAAACCAATATCCTTTTAAAGTTTCTCACTAGGAAATTTCTTCGCATAGGTTAAGATTGCTCCTTGTTCATTTCTGATCTCTGATGCCAAAGGATATCTGAGCTGCCTAGGGTATCCGTCGGTCAATCATTTCGCCTTAATATCCTTGAGTCTCGTGGCTCATTGTTTGTCTTTCAAAAATGTTCATAGATTTATGCGTGCCTCAGCTCGCGTTGTGAGGACGAAGGAGCATCTAATGTTATCTAACATTTGTTTTTTTTTTTATTTACTTATTTTTTTTTTTTTTTGCCGTCTTTAAGCGTTTGCGGGACCCGTATCCCGGGGCCAACTAATTCCTTTAAGTGTTCTATTATCCTTTGCGTGTTGCAGTGGCTGTTGCCACTGCCGCTTGTTTGTGTTAATTTGACATGATTATGTCAGAATGTTTGACAACTTGTCATATGGTGCAAAATATGCTATTGCCCCATAACTCAGTTGCCTTGATCCTGGGGCCCGAGCTCGAGTCTCGGCTGCGTCATTGCGCGCGTCCTTGAGAAGGCAGGCGGAAGCACATGCCGGGCGAAAGTTTAGCTTTTCTTTTTATTCTTTTTCTGTGTCTCCTTTATCCTTGTGGCAAATTCATTAATAATATTTTATGCCTCAACTTTTCCGTCCCCCTCCCCCTTCCCCCTCCTCACCCTCTCTCTCCCACCCCAACTCCTGCCATCCCATCCGCCGCCTATCACCATTTCTTTCTTCTTCGTCTAGAATTATTGTTAAAATGGCGTAAAATTGGCCGCTTTTCGGGCGGCGTCAGTTTGTGACACGCGTCATGTGGGTGTCCTTGCAGACACTTTGGCGACGCGCGACGAAAAAAAATATGAAAGGAGCAAAAAAATAACACAAATAAATGGAGAAAAAAAATGTGTCGCAAATTAACCTTTTGACAGCTGAGCCCGAGACTCTGGCCGCTGACAAATGGACCGGGAGCACAGTCTGTGCAGGGCAACAAAGCAGCTGGGAGTGGGGGGAGGAGGTCCTTTTAGATTTAAAGCTCTGATTCCTTTGTGATCTGCGCACTTTATTTACGCTTTTCGTTTCATTCTTTTCGCAGAACAAGTGAACAGCTACCAAACGCCGCTGGTGCTACCATAGGCGGGGCCGCGCCCCCCGCTGAAATAACTGAGGCTACGGCTGCTTCTGTGAAGAACAGCTGCAACATCAACAATATCAACCACATCAACAACAACAACAACAACAACAACAACAACAGCAATAACAGTAACAACAACCATGGCAACAACACAAATTCACAGTCACAAATATCGCAGCCGCAGCAACAGCAACTCCCAAACAACAGCAACAACAACAACGCCGGCAACAAGCTAAATGGGCAATTAAATCTCATCGCAAATAGCAACAACAACAACATCAATAACAACAACAACCACAACAACAACAACAGCAGCAACAAAAACAAAGGCAACGGCAACGGCAACCCCATCATGACGCCCACCAACCACGTGGACAGCAAGTCGGGGGACAGCCGGAGACGCAGCAGCAGCCTGGAGCCCGACTCCGACGAAGTCGTGGACGCGGCTCATGGGGGCGAGTTTGAGGACGACATGCAGTTTCTGCTGCCAAAGTGCAGTCGCCGCATGAAGGACGAGCGCATGCAGGTGAGTTTCTATGCGATTTTAATTTTTAATGCTCGGAACCTTAAGGATAATTGAGGATACAAAATTCATACTGCAAATCCCCTGGGTGCAAGGGAGCTGAACTTTTCTGGCACGCTTTAATATAAGAAATAAAAGTGGGGAGGTCCTTAAGTGAAAAATGTGAAATTCCTTAAAAGTAAGAATAAGCTAGAAGCTGAATCCTTTTAGCGTATCCTGGGAATCACATGTATTAAGAATACATTTTTGACTGCAAGGATTTGGGATTCCATTAAGGAAGACATTTTCGAGATTTTTCATACTTGCTTATACTAAGACACGCTTTAAGTGTTTGCCATAGTCAAGGATATAAGACATAAGGACTAATAACGTAATAGGTACTATGTCCTTAGGCACTAAAATCCAAAAGCTTCAAAAACGTTGGGTGTTAATTAAGCGTCCATTTAATTTGTAATGAGTCAATTTCGTTGATGTGGTTCCGGATCCGGTTCCGGTTCCGGTTCCGACTCCTTACAACATTTTGTTATCCTTTTCATTACTATATAAAATATATTTTATATAACATGTCTTCTACTCTTGAGCCATGGGAAAGTCTGTCCTTCGATGTCCTTCGTATTTTCCCAGGATGAACTGTGCGAATGAAACTCTTCGCTGCCAGGAAACTTACTTGAAGTTCTATTAGTTCCGTTGCGGAGGTGTTAATTGATCCCGAAATCAGTGTACCTCGAAATCTAGTCGAAACTTATATTACATAATTAGGAAGCAGATTGAAAGTTTCGCACTTAGGGACTTATCCCTGTATCTGCTGAGCATATTGATGAGTCCTTTTGCCATTTGTCGCACAATTGATGAGAGTCACTCCCCCACCAAGCGGGACGACCCATTGGGGATGTGAAGTACCAGCGTCGCAAATGTAAGTTTCGAATTACGAAGGCTGGAAGGGGCGTAACGGCCACGCCCAGCACTCTTTGTCACTGCCAGTTGCCAGTCACTCCTTTTGTCCTGTTGAATGTGTTACACTCATTCATTCATAATTTGCTACGTGTCGGGATGCGAGTCGTAATGATGAAGCCAATGCCTCTGGTGATGGCTCTGAATGGTGCCTCGGGTGATGCCGATTCCGCCATAAACTGTGCATCAAATGATTCTCGCTCGACAGAAATAAAAATTACAATACACGTCCCACCGTTCTGGGCTCATATACACTATACATTATGGCGACTCTTCCACTCACATCCCACACTGCGGCAGCGGCAGCGGCAGCGACACCGACCACAAGCACCAGCCCGAACCCGATCCTGTCCTGATTCTGATTTCGATTCCTGTCCCCGTTGCCATAACCATTTTCATTCCCATTCCCAATCCCATTCCCATTCCCATTTCCATTTCCATTATTGCTTCATTATTTACATGCATTCGTGCGTGCGTGCGTCCGCACTGCTCCTTGGCAGCCTCTTCATTAGAGCAGGGAATCCTTTTTTGTATGTCCTCTCAACATTAACATTATCATCATCGCCATCATCATTAAAAGCGACGCCTCTTTCTAATGTCTGGCAGGAAATTACTATGAATAATGAAGCACTTCGCGTTCCACACAAAACTCTTTTTGACAAGTCAATTTACTAGTTAATTTGATATGCCAGGAGCCCAAAATCAGGCTAAAGCCAACCAAGCTAAAACGAGGCCAGAACCAAAGACTACGTCATGCCAGCCCAGACCGAAGCCATAATGAACAGTTCGAAGGTCAGTCATGCGTCTCTAATTGTTTAATAAATAGTTAGATTGCCAGGAGCTGTTGCCAAATTTCTCAAACTAAAAACTGTGCACCGTTGCCAAATTTCAGAGGCCGTACTAAAAAGAGGCCACAGCACGTTTTTAGCAGGAAAATATTTGGTAATTATAATCAGATTCCAGTTAGATTTTCGAATATTTCATTCGCTGTTGCCAAACTTCATTTATTTTTGAAATTTCCGAATTTATAATTGAATTCATATAGGTTTTTTCTTTGCTGTTTTGCTGCATCGTTGCCAAATCGTCCTTTGAAGTCACTGATGCAAAATTGCATTATTTATTCTATAGTACACGAAGGAATCTCTTGTTAAATGTAAATAAATATCCGCTCGAATATAAATGAAAGCCGTCCTTGCCCCCTGAGCGTTGTTGCCGCACTTCTGGCCCCTAAATGCAGGCAATACTTATGTAAAATATTCACCTTAATAGCTTGTTCAAAGTAATTTAGTTCTTGTGTTTGTGTTTCTCGCCGGCCAAGTTCAAAGTCAAGAACCAAATGAGAACTCACATGCCATTAGGTCCTGCATGGAGTCCGCCGAGACAGGAACTTGAACTGAACTGAAGTGCAGCAAGCTGGCCAACCGCAAACGAGTGGCCTGTCTGTCTGGACCGCTTTGAGCCAGAAGCGAGCTCGAGCCGATCCGACGTTTGTGGCAGGAGGACAGAGACACATGTTCACATTTTAATTTGTGTTGCATTTCCTGTTGCATTTGGTCAAGCAGAAACCACATCAAGGACTGAGCACAGGGACAGTTCGGAGTACGACAAGCATCTTTTTCTGTCCTCAATGTGGACTCTGGCTCAGACTCCTGTCTCTGGACTCGTGACTCTGGCCTCTGCTGTGGCATAAAATATTGATTTCAATGTGCCTCTGTTTTGCCCAGCATTTACAACCAAGAGTTAGTGGCAGTTGTGGCAACGTTGCTAACGCGGCTAACAGAGGGACTAACGGAGCTGCCAGCCAACAATTTCCTTTTCGTTTTTCGACCATTTATGAATATTCAATAAAAACAACAACGACAATGACAACAACAACAACAACAACGACAACAACGACAACAATAACAGTAAACGATGGCGATAAAAGTGTCTGCCATGGAACTGGAAACCTTTTACAGATCCATTGCTGGCGTTGCCATAACCACAGACAGATTCAACCACATGCAACACATGAGCCACTTGCCGTTGCATGCCGCCTGCCGCTTGCTGCCTGTTGCCTACCACCTGCCACCTGCCACCTGCCGCCTGCCGCCTGCCACGTTCCGTTTTTTGTCTGTTGTCTGCCTCAAAGGTGGTTATCGCCAACCTGACGATCAGGAATGGTCGCAGTTTTTGGATGCTGTTTGTTTAACTTTATTACTTTCATTATGCTTCCAACCCTGCTGGCACTTTGCCCAGCCCCAACCCCAAACTCCAACCCCAACCCCAATCCCAACCCCAGCCCCAAACTCCAACCCCGACCCAAGCTCCAACACTTCAGCTTCATGTCTAGTTGCAGCTTCAATTCCAGTTCCTGCTCCAATTGCAGCACCAGTTCCATCTCCAGCTTCAGCTCCAACTCCAACTCCAGCTCCAAAACCAGCTCCATCTCCCGCTTCAGTCTCTATCTGCGGATCCAGCAGCAGGCAGGAGCAACCAAAGACCCAGTCCCAAAGTCCATAAACAACTTTTGAGTCTAATCTGCAGCCGTGGGTCATGTCCAGGTGCACGTGTACTAATTGTAGCGGTATTAGTGGCGCTTTGTCAGCGGCTTACGGCCACGCCCCTTTTTAGTTAAGCTTGTCATGTCAGTTCCCATACTCATACTCGTGCTTGTCCCTGTGCTTGTCCTCGGTGTTGTCGCCATTGGCGGTCTGGACTGCTGTCCTTTTATCATTTCATCTTTCCTTTTTCTCTATTGCTGTCCTGGCAGGACGATGCTTTAATGCTCCTCTAATAAAGTATATCCTTCAAGGGAACTTTGACATTGGCTGCTAAAGCCTGTCGACTCGAATTCGCACTGATGTCTGGTCATCCATAAGTTTGTCACTCCATTTAGTTGGGGCATTTGGCATTTGGCAATCGGCGACCGGCAAGTGGAAAGTGGCAAGTGGCAAGTGGCAAGTTGCGAGTGGCAGGGCGTTTCGTGGTCGTGAGTGTCATGTTGCAAACTGCCCCAACTGGCAGTCCTTCACATCATCCTTGAGCGTCACATCACATCCTTGGTGCGCCTAATGGCTATGACTTTTTGACAACTACGGCAAGTATCCTGTGTCTTGTGTCCAGTATCCTGGGTACCGTATCCTTCGCCGCCTTCTCACTTTCCACTTCCCATTAATCCTTCCCCCCTCCACAAAAATGTATATAACATTTGTCTGCGTCTCGCCAGTGACCAGTTTTACGGTCATAGATTTTATGGCCAGCTTATTACTTGGCTTCAATGTTTATTATGCTTGCCTTATGCAAGGACTAAATATCCTTATTACTATTGTTTTTCCATCTTCGGACAGTCTACAGCCCATGTAAATTGTTCATTTGCACACTGTTGCCACACTTCTTGACCGAACGCTGCCAAACTGAGTCAGGACATAAATTTCTTGATGTTTATTATTATTCCTAAGTAAGTTTAATCCATACTTTATTTGTTATTTCATTTTGTACATTGTTGCCACATTTCTTTAGGATGTGCTGTGTTGCCAAACTTCAACTAAACATAAATCCTTCGCTGTATGTGCATCCAACTGTTATGGGATGATTTTTTATTTCATAGTTTTTTACTTAAGCTAAACCCATGACAGCTGCAGTTGTGCAGCGTTGCCAAGCTTCATGCTGCGACGTTGCCAAGCTTCACTAAAATGCTCGTAATTATGCATTCATAATGTGAGCAAGCAGCAAATCGACAAACATGCCAACTTCACGCTTCAATTAGCCAGCACACAGTCGTGCTTGGCATGCCGCTCATTTGCCTATAGCTTCCGCATCCAACTAACACACCATCAAGGACATCATGGTCCATTCATAGCTTCCTCGTGCCACACCAAAACCAAAATCAAGCACCACAACGGCAAAGCAGGCCAAAGGCACATATGTCACCAGCTTTCAAATGTTTTACTGAATCGTCTGTGCTCAGCTCTCAAATTTGGTTCCTCTTTTAGTGTTGTTGTTGTTGTTGTTGTTGTTGCTGTTTTTGTTGTTGCTTCTGACGCAGTTGTTGCCATTGCGGCTTTTTGCCGCTGCCGCTGCTGCCATTAAATGTAATTCTCTGTGGTTTTTATGGTTTTTTAAAACATTCAACAACATTTTACGTGGCTGCTATTTATCTTTTATTTCGGCACTGGCTTCAGGTCCCAGGACTCCCCAGCATTAGATCCGGCTGCATTTTGTCCCAGCCGGACTCCTTTTCACTCTCCACTCGTCCCTCTGCACTCGTTCATCTGTCTCTTCTCCCTTTTTTATTCTCTTCTTTGCTGCTGCCGTGTTCCATGCCGCGATGTCTCGCACGTTTTGCTTCTTGTTGTTTTTGCCTTTTTTCGTTGTTGTTGTTGTTGTCGTTGTTGTTGTTTGTTTTGTTGTTGCTAGTTGTGTGCCGCTGCGTCATGCAATAATTCAGTCTCGAGTGCAATTTGGCGGCTTTACACACACACACACAAACTAACACTCGTTCTGAGCAAACACACACACGCACATAAAAAGCACACACACACACACACACACACACACACACACTAGCACACCTTTTGTCAAACTATTAGTCCAACGACTAAGCAGAGCTTCGCACAGTGGCTCGAAAATATAATTTATGTACTTTGTGCTTAAGTTTAATATCATCTCAAAATATAACTTTAAAAACTTATATTAATAATTTTATTTTTTAAATTATTTTTTTTTATTTTTATTATTATTTATTTTATTATTCATGATTATTTATTAATTATTTCATTATTTTTATTATTTAGTTTATTTTTCATTATTTTGTATTATTTTTTTAATTATTCATTATTTCTTATTATTTATTTTATTATATATTTTCTTTTATTATTTATTATTTTATTATTAATTATTTTTTATTCATCATTCTTTTATATTATAATATTATTCATTTGATGTTCATTTTTTTATTAATTATTTTGGTATTCATTATTTTTTTATTAAAAAAAAGAGAGTAGTGTCAGTTCTTAAAAAATATAATTATAAAATATATAATATAATAATAATAATATAATAATAATAATATAATAATAAGAGATTTATATCCTAGACTATAGTCTATACAATGATATCGATTAATCGATAAATCAATTTATTTATCATGTTTATTATATTATAGTATATAATATTAATTGATTATTATATTATTTAATTTAATATTATATTATTTATTTATTACAAGCTTCGCATTAAAGCTTAATTTAAATGGAAAATTCTTGAGTCCTGAAGGGACTCCTTATGTACAAGCTTTTTATTTCAAAGCAATTTCCTCAATGAGGAATTTTAATTAATTTTAAAACTTGTCCCCAAATGAATCTATCGATTGTTGATTTTTCTTTCCTTCGTGAATTGTTCGCTTTTCCTTTTCACATTTGTCGCATTTGAAATATTTCATTATGTACTTTTCTGTGGCTTTTCCCAACTCCTCGAAGGATTGTGCTGCAATTTGCTGTGCAATTTATTAGAGTCCTGCCATCGGCGTGCTTCTGCCGTTGTCCTTGTGCACGGCTACACAGAAAATGCACTGCAATATATTCCCAAAAATAGTGAACCGGCGGGACGAGCTGGGAGCTGGGAGCTGGGAGCTGGGAGTTGGGAGCAGGGAGCAGGGAGCAGGGAGCAGGGAGCAGGGAGCAGGGGGGAATGAGACAAACGATATTTTGTCAATGGCTGGGAATTTTTATATTAAACAAAATTGGCATTGAATTTCGTTGGCAAATCGAAGTATTTGCGCGCAATACTCGAAGGGCGTCAGGCCAACAGTCGGGCGGAGGGGTGGAGAGGTGGACAGACAGTCGGACAGAGAGACTAAACAATATTTAACAAAAGGTGCAACAAACTAGAGGAGGCTCTAGGCCTTCGCCTTCGCCTTTCGTTGCTCCCCCCTCCCCCACGCCAATGGCCATTTTCATTTTCAGCCGCCCAAAGCGGAAGTCAACTTACTTTCAATGTCTGAGTCCTGAGTCTGCGTCTCCTCCTTTTTCTTCCTCCTTACTGCTGTCTGCATCCGCTGGTAGTGAATTCCTGACCCTGAAACGGTTGCTGCTGCTGCGATGCTCCTGCCGCTCGAAGGCGCCTGAGCTTCAAGTGCTACGGCAGCTGTGCGTCTGAACGCGCCGCTTGGCTGGCGATTGTGTTGCAGCCATAGACACCGAAGGACCAAAAGCAAAAGCATCAAATTTAAAGTCGCGAATGCTGGGCTAACATTACGCGTAGACAAGTGCACGCCGCCCTTCTGCTCCGTTTACCTCCCTTCCCCCATTCCTTTGCACTGACGCTCTTTCCCCTCTTCCCAGTCGCTGCTGTAGCCAAAATCAAACACATGCGACCAGGAAGCAGCAGCAACCCTCGGTGGCACTCAAAAATGCAGTCAGGCTACTTAGAAGGATTCCCTTTTTCGTTGGGGGTTGTTGCCATTCAATCTGAATGTATTAGTCTGTGTCTATATGTGTGTGTATATGTGATTGCCTGTGCATGTGTGTGTGTGTGTGTGTGTTTGTGTGTGGCAAATCTGTAAACAAATGAGAGTCCAGCTAAGTTAATAAGTAACGCATTAATGGCAAATGTCCTCCGCCTATCCTCCAGCTGCCCATCAAGAAGTCGCGCTCTACGCGACTCCAAATAGTTTTCGGTCCCAAGGAGAAAAAAAAAAAAACAAAAAGAAGGAAAAAGGACTCAGCCCGTAATAAGCAATACTTAAGACTTAATGCAGGGTATAAAATATGCGCCACATTTACCCCAACAGCCTGGGTAGAAGCTCTTCGAGCTGTTGGAACCGTTAGAGTCCTTCGAGTCGTTGGAGCCGTTGAAACTGCAGGAGCTGCTGAAGCTGTTGAGCTGCTGGTTGTAAGGGACATAAGGGTTGTCCTGCCACAACCGCAGTCCTGGCGTTCGCAGTGATTTTTGATTTAAACATAATTTCGCAACATTTTGCGTTCGCTTGGCAGGACGTCCTGCCGCTCCTGTTGGCCTTGCTGGAAGCCATGCTGTGAGCTTTGCCTTGTCTTTGAAAAATTTCAAACATTTCTTTAAGGGATTTGCGCTATTTCCCTTTTTTATTTTTTTTTTTTTTATACGTTCACCAGCCGATCCTTTTTTCGTTTCTTCTTTTTTTTTTTTTTCTTTGTCTGTCTCGCATTCAAATGCTTCGCAAATAAACAGGCAACATTTTACCGTATTACCATTTTCCCGTTTTCCATTTTCATTTCTATTTCCATTTCATTGCTTTCGTTGTTTTGGGAAAATCTTGAGGAAAACTCAACCTGCTAGCAGCTAGCATTTCATTTCCGACGTTTGTCAACGCTGCGTATGATTAATGCCCTGCACAGGACACAAATGGAGCTCAGCTCCAGCTTGAAGAGGGCGGGGACAGCCAAGCGGCAGGGGGAGTCAAATTTGAAAAGAAACCCGTTTAATAAATGACATCAAAAATTAAAACTCGCTCCTGGCGCGTAAATCAAATTTATATTGCTGAGGAACCAAAAGGGAAAACAGAATCATATCTATATCCACACACACAAACACACATATACACTCACATACAAACACATACACATATACAGAAACATGCACCCGCCCCCAGTTGCTGTGAAAAGGTGTTTGCGCCCGGGCAACCTAATTTGACAGTCGGCCAGAAATAACTCAATTAGTGATGCGACCCTTTTCTATGCACCGTGAGTTATCACAGGACCCACAAGCAGGAGGCAGGAGCGTGCAGCGGCAAAAAAGCCAAGCTCGAGAAAAACCGGAGCAAAAGAAAGGAAATAAAAGGATAGCCCTATCCATGACGTTGTTAGTGGTAACGAGCGGTTGTGACAGGGGCAAGGGGAGCGGGACGCGGCAAGCGGAAGGCGGAAAGCGGGGCACATGGAACAGGGAAGTTTTAGCTGCCAGGAAGGCCACTCGACTTTTTGCCACTGCTTGTTGAAGTAGCGCTCCTGCTGCTACCTTGCCTTGCCATTCACTCATTGGGATACCCTTCCTTTTCATCCTTACTTTTCTATTTCTATAAAAAACGAAAAATATCTTTATTCCTTAATCTTTAATTGAAAGGACTCTTTATTTTGAATTTGGCTTGCATAGAAAATCAATTTGCCTCTGAGTCACAAAGTATATCCTGTTATATCAAGAGGATTCGATATTTTGTGAAAAGGTGTAGGTTCCTTAGGCGAAAAGAGGTCAGATCTCAGATGGGATCAAAAATTCTAAGATTTTAACTGGAAGCGAAACTATCTTGACTGGGAATCTAATATAGGTACTCCATTATATCAGTTACTCACAATCGATACTTTTATCGACGAATAAAAAAAGCAACCTTAAATTCTAGACTATCGAAGAGTTTCTGTAAACATCAGATTTTCCTTGTGATATTCGTATAATCGAAGGATATTTTATTTCTAAATAAAATAATATATAATAATAAAAATTGTTAATAATAATATAAATATAAAATTCTTAAATCATTTCTCTTAATAAATCTAAAATTTTATAATTTTAAAAAATAGATTTCCTCATATTAAATTTGTTTATTTTTTTTTATTAAATTATTAAAAATTTTAAGAATATTTATAAATTAAAAAAATAAATTTAGAAAATTTGATAGACGAATTTTTTTTTTCTTATTTGTTATTTTTTTTTATAATATTATTTTAATTTTTTTTAAGCTATATTTATTATTGAATGTTGATAATTATTTGATATTTTCTTTTTTTATTATATTATTTTATTTAAGTCAAGTTAGATTTATTATTGAATGTTGAAATTTATTTCTTACACATATTTATATTTTTTTATTTATATTTTAAAATATATTTTACTTATGTTTCTAGTTACATTAAAATATATTTTACTTATGTTTCTAGTTACATTTAAAAAAATATTATTATTTAATAACTATAAATTTTTTTTTATTTACAACAAATTATATGTATTTATCCCTTCTTTTATTTATTTATATTAACCGATATTATTTTATATAGTCATCGATATAAGTTTCCTATTTTAATCATGCCTTATCGCTATTAATTTTTATTTATATTTTATATATTATATATATTAATTATATTATATATATATAATAAATATTTTATATATATTATATTATTTTATATTATTTTATTATTTATTTATTATTATTAATATTAATATATTAATAATATCTCAGCAATATCTGACACAATATTATATTTATTTTTATTATTATTTTATGTCCGATATTGAAGGGAGTTTAGATTTAGTTTATAAAGTATTTATTATTTTACACATATGAAACGCTTCACTTTAAAATAAATTTTAAATGAAAATCCATTTTTTCACCTGTAATCCGAGATTTATGTGTTTGAAATTTATTGAACAGAAAAATAAATGAAAAATGGACCAATTGTGTGTGTGTGTGGTGTGTGTGGCGTGCGTGGTGTGTAACAAAGAATAAAAAATCATTTAATTATTTTCATACTAAAAGTAATAAATCAGAAAAAAACCTAGCGTAATTAATTTTATTGTCTCTTATCTCGATGTTTATAGTTAAACAATTAATAATCCATCAATTAAATATTTAAATTGTTGAAAAAAAATTAATTAAGATGTTAAATATTTTTATAAATTTCGGGACAATTGTTTAAGTACCTAAAACATACTTGATGGATGTTCAGACTTCGTGTTGATTGACCAACTTTTTTTTGTTCTTAAACTTCGATTTTTTTTTTTTTTATTCTGTCTTGAGAATCTCCTTTAGTCAGATGTTCAAGGACTCTATTTGGGGATTCTACGAAAGGCAATAATAGAGTATTCAGTATTCGGCTTGCTGGGCAGTCCGTGTGTGCCGCAACCTCAACTTTATAGACTTCCTTGTTCGTGTTCCACATTTGATAGTGTCCTTAGAATTTTTTCGCAGCTTCGGAACAAAAATTCCTGGAATAGTTGAAGCGTGTTTAGGGTGTTTAATGTTCGTGGTCCTTTCTGCAGCTCTTACATTTATGCACGCAGACACACACAAACATATACCCTCCCCTCAATGTGTGTGTGTGTGTGTGTGTGTGTGTGTGTGTGCTTGCATTTGCATAAGCTGCTCTGGCGTTGCCTTGGCATCAATTTGGCATCGCTTACAGTTGGCAAACATCAACAGTGGAAGCGTCATCATTATATTCCGCAGCCTCCTTGGGATGGGGGTTGTGTTCCTCGGCTCCGCCCGCTGCTCTCCCACGCTTGCGATGGTTGCACCCGGCAGCTACCCGCTCCGCTGCCAACCGCTGCCCCCTTCCCCCGTTGTCCTGCACTCCTGGGTACACGCGCATATCAAAGTTTGCCACGGGGCAATGTGAAAGCCCTGGAAAAATCAACTTCAAAAGGCAGCCCACGGCAATTTTCAATTAAAAACGCCTACAACGAGGCTGCCGCAGAATTTTTTACACAGACTTTTGCTTTATTTGTGGAAAATGTATAAGAATGCCACTGAATAGGACGAGGGTAGAGATGAGGTTGGGGCTGTGGCTTGGGATGGGGATGGGAATGGGAATGGAATGTGGAGTGTGGCCCGTGGGCTCTTTTAAAGTTGCGCCCCGAAATTTTTGATGGCCTGACACGAGATTGCACTCAAGATTTGAGTATGTCTGTGTGTGTGTGTGAGTGTACATCTGTGTGTGTGTGTGCCCGTAGAAACATGGCCGGCAGCAATGTGTCAAGCATGGAGGGCAGGACATGTGTCGTTTGTCAACTGTTAACAAGCGATGATGGCATCCACCTCTGCCTTAGGAGCTGCAGCAAGATGAGTGGTCGAGTGGCTCGTCGTCTAGCCAATTGGAGTTGCAACGACTCCTGAGTGCAGGATTTGTTGCCATGTCTGTCCGTGCATTGATATCAGTATCATAAGAAGTTTAACTTTGTTGCTGGGATAGATTTTTAATGCTGGGGACTTTTTGCGGGCACATCTGAAGGACATTTACGAGCTTAAGTGATGTTATGTTATAATAATGATTCATTTCTTTTTCCCCTTACAGTCAGTCGCATCTCTGGTGTCCAGCTCAGAGGGCGGCATCTTGGCCGAGGGCGAAACGTCCAGTGAGGAGAGCTCCCGGGACTCCAGCGACGATTCACCGCCCTGTGACTTGGGCCTGATGGAGCGGCTACTACACACACATCCCATGTGGTTCTTGCCGGGCATTCAGCGTTCCGGTGCCGTGCATCTGCTCCAGGGAAAGGAGGAGGGGGTGAGTGGCCGATAATTATGAATTTATTGATTCCATTTAATGAGACAATTGCCGACGTATGCACTGCGGCCGAACGATGGTGGTGGCGGGATGCGGGGGCGCCACTGGCGGGTGATTGAGTGAAATCAACAAACACATGTGACCACAAAATCTGCACAAATTTTCCGCAGGACGAGTGGTGAAAAAAACGTTGCATGCAAACAGGCGCATTTACATATACAAATTGCAATCAATTAACGTGATTCTGAGTTGAGTGGCGGCAGGAGTGGAGGTGGGGGTAGGGGTGGGGGGTGGGGGTGGGTTTGATGTTTGGGACTGAACGGGGTAGCTGGCTTAGGGAGAGTCAAGGGATATTTGTGGTTCTGGTCCTGGACAAATGGTGGACACACGTTTACACACACACACAGACACACACACACACACACACACACACACACACAGAGAGAGAGAGAGAGATTCATTAATATTACGACAGGGACAACAATGCGAAGCCCTTTTAATTGTAAATGTATAAAGATAAACAAAGAAATGTTGCCAGTGGAGATGGGACGCGACCAGGACACAATCAGGACGCGCTTGCAAATTCATTGAAATTTATCTGGCAGCCAGCAAAAGGCAGCAAGGCAGACGCCACTGGAGTGGGCTTAATCGCAGCTACGAGCCACATGACAAAGGCGACGAGAGACAAAGGCCATCCAATAGGATTTACATTGCATCTCTGGCCCCAAGGACTGTGGCCGAGGACCGAGGTTGGTTGCTTTGAGGGCGTGGCTGAATGATTTTAGGGCGTGGCTGGGTGCTGGTCATTTTGTGATTCGAGGCGCTTTGCATAGACAATTGAAATTACAACAAGCGAACAGGAGAAATGCCCAACAAATTGTACAGATTCAATAAGTTGTCCTCAGCTGCTCTCAACCCAGGACCAAGTCGTCCTCCTCCAGCCTTTCGTCGAAAGGACGACTCGGCAACAATTATCACGTGTACTGCAGGCAGCAGGCAGCAGGCAGACAGACACACAGCCTGCCAGGATGGCCACCAGCTTTGAGCCATTCAAATGGATTTACTGAATGCTCCATCGAATCGCTCGAATGCCAACTAAATTACTGGTCATTTGTTTGCAGGATGCAGGACGCAAGCCTGAGGGGGAGGATACATCACAAATTGAGAATTTTATTAAGTTCTTGTGCTTGTGTAAAGGCTCTACGCATTGGTCCTTTAGAATGTTTTGGAGATAACAAATAATAATTTAAAGGATGTTCACTATCCTGGAAATCAAACACAGGCTTTGATCCTTTTTATTTATTATTCTTTCATTAGTATATATAAGTCCTTAATTAATAATTCTGTAAAGTCCTTTCCGATGTAACCATATTTTTCCTTCGATTTAAAATTTTCGTGTGGTTTTAATAATTGAAAATATATAGGGTCCTTTTTAAAGGACTTCAGCGTTAACAGAGGCGACTTTAACAAGACCCTCGAGGACGAGCTAGATTTAGAGGCACAAAATTTCATCGATTGATGAAAGTCCTTTAAATTTCATACTTTTACTCGACCTAAAGAAAAATGTATCCTGGAGGATCACTTTTCATAATTAAAGCTTTGGCATCAAAATCATATTTCAAAGGATCCTTAAACATACGTTTATGCTGTCTGAGTCTGAGAAATCCTAAGCCGACTTAGGTTCCAGTTCTTCCAAGTTTTTAAAACTTTTCTTCAAATAATTCAAAATCCTTTCCATTAAAAGTTTATGTAAGGGTGTCCTGCAGTCAATCAAATCCTGTCTCACTTTTTATGTCATTTTTCTTTATATGTATTTAAGGAGCTTTTTTACAAATTTTTATTGAATCCTTAAACTTGGTTTATTTCAATTCCAAATCCAATGCGGGCATATTATTCCAATAGGGAAGGCCTTCGTCCTGCCCTTATACTTTTCATTCTCCGCCGCCGTTGTCCTTGAAGGCCAACTTTTGGTACGCGTCTCCTAAAAGGAGCAACGGAAATTTCAATTACCAACTTTGCGCATACGTCGAGTATTTTTGACGACTTTAAAATGGAAATCCGAACATGGCACTCGACGTAGACGACTAGTCGCCGAGTCCTTGCTGCAGCTGGGAGCTGGGAGCTGGAGTCGGGGAGCGGGAAGCGGGGAGCGGGAGCGGGAGAGGAGGCCAGAAAAACAGTGAAAAGCATTTTTTCAGCTCGGCAATTTTCAATTGTCGAACGCGTCGTAACAATAGCGCATTGATTGCTGCACATAGGGGACAGGGACAGGGACAGGGACAGGGACAGAGACGGGGACGGGGACAGGGGGTGGCCAGGATGGGGGCGGGATCGATGATGGTCGGAAACTTTTCACTTTTTGCCAACTTGTGCAGTTCATTGCTTTGTCTCTTCCCTCTCCTTCACTTTTTCTTCGGCTCTTCCTCTTTCTTCTTCTCTCTTACTTTCTTTCTTCCGGTC
Source organism: Zaprionus lineosus (assembly GCA_035044505.1). Lineage (NCBI taxonomy): Eukaryota > Metazoa > Arthropoda > Insecta > Diptera > Drosophilidae > Zaprionus > Zaprionus lineosus. The sequence goes on along the minus strand of JAWNNX010000662.1, from coordinate 34,492 downwards.
CTTATATATGTCTTCTTGTTGCACTCTCCCTCTCTCTCTCTCTCTCTCTCTCTGTCTTCTCCCTTTCTTATTCATAGTATTTGCCTATTGAAACACTAATTGCATGCATCGACGTCGACGTCGGCGTCGCCGTCGTCCATTGCCATCGGCAATTACACGCCTTGTCGCCCCGCGCATGGGACACACCCCCACGCACTGGCCCCCATTGTCCTCCGATTGCCCGGCCCGGCCCGGCTTTAAGGCCCATTAGGAGACTGCGGCTGCTACGCATTTGTTTATGCGTTTAATAAAAAGTATTTGCATAATTGAAATTGAAATTGAAGCAGCCGCTTCAAGTGGCTCAATGATCTGCGCCCCATCCTTCGGGGGCAGCCCGTGCATCCTTTGCACCGCCCCGACCCATACTCCCCCCGTACTCCTGCGGACGTCCGGCCGGCTGACCCTCTGTGTAAACTGCACTGGTAAATGCTTGTAATTAAAAATCAATCAATATGTTTGAGCTACGAATGCGGCTGGACGGTGGCCGTTTGTGGCAACACATGTGGCTGCAACAACAGCAGCAACAAACTCCAACCCCGTTTGGTCCATTTGCCTGCCTGGTATTTTAATTACTTGTTTTGGCTGTTATCCTGTGCCTCCATCTGTCGATTGCTTTCTTTCCGCTTTTATTTTTTTTCTCCCTGTTTGTTGTTCTCTTCTTCTTCGTCTACTCCATCAATCATAAATAGTCCAAAGCAGGGGGCGCGAGTCAAAGGAGGAGCAGGAGCGGAATACTGGATACTGGCTACAGATCCTGGTCACATATGCGTGCGGACGCGTCCTTTTGCTGTACTGGTTTTTTATATCGAACATTTTGCGTCCGGGATTTGTTATGCTAACCACAGAATGTAATTAGCAGCAGAAGGATATGACATGCGTGTGTGTGTGCGTGTGTGTGTGTGTGTGTGTGTACGAGTGGGTCTGGCAGGGAACGTGGCACATCATCAGCTTGGACAACAAGTACTCAACACCTTTTAAAGCTTTAATTGAACTCATGAATCGCTTAACGAACTTTTTTTGCGGCACTCCAAGGGAATTCATTGGGAGTGCACCACATGACGTATACGCAATATTCAACTATTTGAATGCATTCAGGATTCATCTATTCATTTTGCATGGCATTTGATTTATGCAGTCGCAGTACAAAGGATTCATTGCAAAGCCGCAGGCGACGAGTCGCAATGAACTTGTTAAGCTTGTGCATTTGACTGACCACGCCCACTTAGAGCGCGTTACCGCCTCTTTGGGCAGGGGCAGGGCACTCGCTGTTTAAATCGCAAATAGTGAAGCGGACAAAGCAATCAAATTGAATTTTTTCCCCCATTTTTGTGGAATTTTTTGGCTTTGTCGTTTGGCGTGTATCTCAAAGCCAATAGATGGGTGGCTGATCCTGGCTGGCGGGGGGAGGGGGAGGAGCTAGCAGTTAGTCAGCTTACATGACAAAAAGTCAGCCCAAAAAAAAAAAAAAAAAAGAAAAATCAGAAAACAGAAACAGGAAAAAAAGGAGCAAAGGAGCAAAGCAGAAAGCAAAAGCGACCAAAGCGAAAGTAACAGTGGCTGCCACACACCAAGCAACAGTGGCTGCCACATAGGCGCAGACAGTTTTTATTTATCACCAGCAGCAGCGGCGGAGGGGTAAACGCAAGGAACGTTGCAGGAACGGGTGGCAAGGGGGCATGCCATCAACAGCAGTCGCTGGAACAGAAGCTGCCACAGCCGCCAGCAGCTGATGAGCGATAAGGCCGCAGACAGACGCAGTGTGGGTGTCATAGATGCGCACATGTGTGAGTGTGTGAGTGTGTGCGTGTGTGAGTGTGAGTGTGGGAGTGTGTGCGTGTGTGCGACATACACACATTGGGGGTAAGTCCAGATGACAACCAAAGCCAAAGGGTTGCTGGCGACCCCATTGAACCGGGCACAGAGACCAGACAGCTAAGCAGATCAATTGGACTTCCCATAAGTTGGATAGTTAACATACCATAAAACGACCTGGAGAGTTGCCAGCTTAGCGCAGTAACTAAGGACGAAAGTCTAGGATGGGCGAAGGATCAAAACAACAACTGAATCAACGTTTTTGGGGAACTCAATTTAAAGCTGCTGATGCACAGCTCAGATGAGTTCCTTCAATGATGACGTATACAGCAGACGCTTTCCACTCACACATCCTTAAGAAGGAGATGGGATTGGCTTACATCATCGGCCTATTGGATCTATCGATGAATTATTAATAAATGCTCTTAAATTAAAAAGAACTGACATCAAGTTTCAGCTCTTGGATAACTGAGACTCAAATCCGCTTCAGTTTCTAAGGAAAGGGAATACTATAAATATACTGTATATATACTAAATATATATATATATAAATATACATATATATATATATGTATATATATGTGTGTTCATATTATATACCCATCAAATAATCGGCTTTAAATATCTGATTCCTGATTGAAGCTCTTAATGCACTTCAACGCGTGTCACACGTGGCGTATACGCAACGTTGTGTGTGTGTGGCTCCCTTTGAGTGGGAATGGAAAATGTCTGAATGCATTTTGGCTACACTCGTTACACAACAGCAATAGTAACAACAACAGCAGCAACAACAACAACATCAACAGCAACAACAACAACAACAGCAACAACAACAACAACAACAACAACAACAATGACCGAAGGCGACACATTGTGCTAATGAATTATTGACAAAAATTATAATTGAAAGCCGTTTGGCAAATGAGTTTAATGCACTTGCCAGCCGTCGAGCCAAGGGAGAGATGAGGGGTGTGTGTGTGTGCATGACGTGATGTGAATGAGTGTATGTGTTGGTGTGTGTGCGTGTGCGTGCAGCTGACGAGCCAATGATGGAAAACCGAATTTCCAAGCCAAAAAAGCCTGAACCGAACAAGCGGAAATCAAGGGAAATCGGCTTAAGGCAGCTCAGCCATGGGTAGGGGCGGTAGCGAGGGGCATGGGGCGGCAGAGAGGAGCCAGGGATGGGAGGGTGGTGCCAGGGATGATGAGAAGGAGGGATCAAACCCGTACAATGTTCACATCAGCTGACTGACTCTTGAACTGCAGAACGAAAGCCGCTTAGTGGCCAATATGAGGTGAGGCGATGGGACGTCGATGGCGGGTGGGTGGTGCAATGTGTGGAGGCATTGGAAAAGAAAGACAATGAAGGAAGAGTGAGAAAGAGAGAAGTAGAGGGAAGCAGGGAAGGAGGGAAGGAGGGAAGGGGAAAAGTAATGAGGCAGGCGGTAAGCTAAGTGAGCACCAAAAGGCAAACAACAATGGCAACCACTGGCGGTCCACCTCAAGAGTGGGGTCAGTGGTGAAGTGAAGCCCATTGAACGGGGGGTGGGGGTGGGGGCTGAGAGCTGAGAGCTGGGAGCTGGGCCGTGGCTGCACAATGTTGGACTTTGAATTCAAATTCAATTTACTATGCAAAGAAGAAGGCGATGCGCAAGTAAAACAAACCCAAAAAATGAATTCACAACGAAACCGAGAAACTGAGAGAAACAGAAGGACAAACAGACAGACAGACAGACAGACAGACCGAGCGACCGACAGCCAAAATGAATGTCAATGAAATGTAAATGGTGTGGCGTGCGGAGCGGAGGAGTGGAAGGCGGGGGGGGAGTGAGAGATGCGCTCCTTATGCCAAGGGATGAGCAATGATACCCACAGCCAGGAGGAGGCAACAAAACAAAACGACCGAACGGCCGAAGAAGTACCAAAAACCGAGAGGCAAAGGACACTCTTCATGCCACAAGCCTCATTCTTTGGCTCGAATTACCAATTTGAATAAAATATGAGATTTTTATTATACGACCTCCGACTCGTCCTTCTACTCATTAGACGCGGCGTACTCCTTCCCATTTTTCGGTCCTTTAATGGCCGGCCAATGTCCAGGATAATAGAGGTCCAGTTCGGTCGCTCAGTTGGAGACGCTTCTTGGCATAATTTTCTTACCCAATGCAGTTTTTTCCCTCTGCTTTTCATATTTTTCCCGCACGGAGTTGTTGTTGTTGTTGTTGCCTTTGTCTCTATTGTTGTTGTTGTTGTTGTTGTTGCCTTTGTCTCTATTGTTGTTGTTGTTGTAGTCGAACCGCACCGCCGACACTATTAGACGGCTTTTCCGTGTGGTGTTACGTTCCTCCTGAAGCATCTGCGTTCCAAACACCCCGAGAGTCCTTTTGCCTGTAGGATTCGTTTGAAATATGCAAATTTTAGGGTGGACCGCAAATGCTTCAGCCTGGAAAAGCTGCAAAATAGTTGGAAATCTGTGCAACTCCTTAGTCCTTAGTCCTTAGTCCCTAGCGCATAAAAAGCTCGTTCGAATAAACTGAATATTTTTTCATATTCAAAACTTGAATAAATTTAGTTTCACTCTTGCATCGGTCATTATGACCCAGGATACTCTTTGAAAGTGTCCTTTACGAGCCACTTTACTGGTGGAAAGTCTTCAAGCCGTTTCTGTAAACAACCAAGAGGAAAGTTTCAACCTCTCGAGCTTTAAGGACAAACCCTCTCAAGGACCTTTTCGCTCTGGATTCCCTCTCGCATTCATTAAGGATTTTTCCTTTAAGATCATGTCCTTTTTTGTGTTCTTTTTGTGCCAATGTTTATTTGTTTTGACTCTAGGATGCGCCCCAAAATTTAACTACTCTAATAATGTGTCCTTGCGAGACATTTTCGTTAAAGTTATCCTTCTTTAGGCACCAGCCACACACCTGTCCTTTTACCTCTTCCTTTTGGGTGAGTCCAGCCATTCAGATATACCTTCTGCCGGAGGTGTCTTGGCCCAGCCTCAACGCATTAAAGCCGAAGTTAAGCCTGATCTTTGAGAAGTTGCACGGCACCGCCCTGCCACAGGATGTGGCAGATGGCGACGCAAGGACCAAGACAATGACCATTCCAATTATGCGCTTAAATCGTTTGCTTTATCGATGCAATTGGGGCCATTACGTAGTCAGGATTTGATGTCAAGCATTTTGATGTGTCGCAGTGTCATGATTGATAGACAGACAGAAGGAGGGGGTACATTTGGTGGAGAGAAACAGACAGAGGGGGGGCTGGGGGGAGGTCGGAAGTGCAATGCACAACTCGAAGCATGATTTGATGATTATAGACTAGACTTGGCGCTCGGGCGAGCGCAACGAGTCTATTTGCGGGCCAAAACTTGATTACGAAATGTCCTGGGAGTGTGCGAGGCACGGGGGGTGCAAGGATTGAGAGCGGGTTGCACTTTCAATTCATGGCCACAGACCGCAGGCCAGACAGACGAAGCGACTGACGACCAGACCCAGACACAGACACAGACACAGACGGAGGCAACAGCTGCGGCACGTTGCGCATAACTGAAGGACATCGGCATAGAGCAGAGTTGTCCTCGGGGTCCCTTGTCCCTTGCCTGGCCCCCTCTCCTGCCACTGTCCTGGGCCCATGGCCAAGATGCGGGGTGATGCGGCGGACACATGCCCAAATAGCGCCCCTAAGGCACTCGCGCCAAATAGTCGAGAAATGGAAACCGGAAATGTTGTTACCCTGCAATCCCCGCAACCCACTCACTTCTCTTCACCCCACCACCACCCCCCATCCCCTTTGCCACTTCCATTGCCCGGCGAAGTGCAGTTGGTTTTCCAGTTGCCGGAAATGGGCGTAAATGCGACAACTACAAGGACAACGGGACTTTTGCGGCAAATGGCTGCATGTGTGTGTGTGTGTGTGTGTGAGTGCGGATGGAAATGTGACGTGTGTGTTGGGTGACGTCTGATTTGTTGCTCGGACCCGTGCAATAATTTACGTGCAATTAAATGCAAAACAAACGCAATGAACAAACCATTAAAAGTCGCACAGGATCGCCGCACAAATCACTTTCGCCCACATTTCGCACTGTGACAAAATCTCTCTATATATATGTATATGTATATAGCTGTGTGTGTGTGTGGGTGTGAGTGTGTGTGTGAAATTGATTCTCGGAACAATCCTCCTCCAAATGGCACACACCGCAGACACTTAACTCGCCGATGGGTGCGACTGTCACATGCACAACGTTTAAATTTACGTGCTGTGGCCACGCCCACTTCGTATTGTCCGTAACGGAAATGAAAGCGTTAACAGCCTTTTGCGGTTTTTTTGGGAAAAGTGCAAGTGAAATTGGCATTAAAGAAATTTTCCAGCTTTTCAATTTCCCTGTGCGAAGCTGTTGACCGCTGCTTCCGCGGGGAGAGGGGGTGCTTGGTGTCTGAAGGGGCAAGACTTAAGAATACAGTATTGAGAACAGGGAGTAGAGTATGGGGAGTGAAAAGTGGAGAGTGGGCGAGTGTAGACTGGAGACTGCTGTCAATGAACCGTTAAGTGGAAATGCATTTGGAGCTGCATCCAAAGTAATGCATTTCTAGGGCTTCCTCATTGGTCTGAGTATTTGAAAGCAGGCTAAAGAAACCGTTGCACCTGTGTGTGTATATGTGTGTATTCACTGTGTGTGTGTGTGCTACGAACAGGGCGGGACAGCACGCCCACATTTTGTATTACCAGAGGCAATGGATTCCAACTATTATTCGAACTTTGAACAAACAGAAGCTCACACACACACGCACACACACACACACACACGCATATATGCATATATGCAAATGTACAATATAAATATATAAATAGCTTAACATTTTCCAGCACATATATCGGTATAATATGTATATAGCTGTGTATATATATACACCTGCCAGAAAAAGTCTGCGTACACCCTTGATGCAAAACTTTGACCGAAAAAAAATAATATTTGTAGAAGTGATATCGCTTTGATTTTTTTTTTAAATAATTAACTGAAATATTATTAACAATTCTACCACACGGCTTTAAATACCAAGCTTTGGTTACTTTATAATGTTAAAAAACAGCTTGGGTCCCCGCCTCAGTCTCCGGACTTAAATCCCATAGAGCATCTATGGGATTATTTGGAGAAGAAAATTAGACTACGGACAATAACCTCCAAAAAAATGCTGAAGGAGGTACTCCTGGAGGAATGGGGCAATATTTCGCCCCAAATTACCAGAAATTTAACGGAATCCATGCCTAAACGGTTGGCTGAAGTTATAAAAAGAAACGGGTGTCCAACATCATATTAAATATTCCTGATCTTTATAATAATTAAAAAAAAAAATAATTAAAAAGATACGTGTACGCAGACTTTTTCTGGTTAAAAATACCATGTTTTTTAAGTTATTTAATTTTAATAAAAAATATATAACTTTTCATAAAAGCGGAAGGTGGTAGAATTGTTAATAATATTTCAGTTAATTATTTAAAAAAAAAATCAAAGCGATATCACTTCTACAAATATTATTTTTTTTCGGTCAAAGTTTTGCAAGAAGGGTGTACGCAGACTTTTTCTGGCAGGTGTATATGTATTGATTTGGGTGCAGTTACGCCTTTTTATTGTTGGAAAACATTGGCAAAATTTGTCAAGGCGTCTATAAAATGCAGACACATATCAATTTAACATGCCGAAGTATGTATATAAACACACACACACACACACACACATACCCAATGTGGCAGCCACTCAGACTACATCCTTGGTACACAATCCTTGGCTTGAAGCTTGTTAAGGCATTTTTCCGCTCGTTTTTGTCTCTCGTAAATTGCATTTCCGTGACGGTCAACGCCCCAAACCCTTCGCACCCCCCGTCGCTTGACCACAACATAAAATCGGTATACAAAAAGTTCTCCCTGCAACGTGCAGCTCGCTTTAAACGTTTGCCAGCCCCATTGCCCGCTCTTTGCCCACAGCTCAACCACCAGTCGCATGCCACTCGATGGATAATAAAATCAGCAGCCCAAAAGTATGCTTTAAGAAATGTTGCAACGCAGCCAAATCAAATAAGCACACACACACACACACATGCATATATGTAGAGTCATGCATGTATGGGAATATATATATTTATATATATATATATATACATATATATATCTGAGTAAGTGTGTGTGTGTGTATAATTCGCTGTCGCTTTCTTATTCACTTTTGCTACCACCACGCCTCCACTTTCGCTGCCCCCTATCAGTCATCCTGAAGTAAGCAGAGTTTTGCTTTCTTTCCTTTCCATTCCACTTCCCTTTATTCTCATTTTTTTATCTTCTATGCTTTTTCTGGTTTGCGTTTTCAACTGCTTATTGAAAATTGTGCACAACGCACACAGAAATCATAAACAACGCCGCGGGTGTCCATACTCCTAGCCCCCCCCCCCCTCATATTCCTCATCCCCGACCACCTCAGCCAGCTCATCTCCCTTCCTTTACTTAAACCCACACCCACACCCACTCTTCCATTTCAGCCCCTCTGCCCCCTTTACGCTGTAAACTTATCGCTCTGCCCTTTCCAACGCCCCCGCACAGGGAGTTCACATTTATTGAAATCTGAAAAAATATAATTGCATACTTTTAGGGTTGCTGCTTGAAATTGAAGAGCACACAATGTATACGCATACACTCCCGCCCTCCTATACACATGCACACAGGCACACACGCAAACACACACACACACCACAAATTCTAAGCAAACAACATCAATGCCCACAATAGACGCAAGGAGTCGCAAGGAGACGCACGAGTTCCTCAATTCTATAAATCCTGAAACTCTGATTCAGATTCAGATTCAGATTCAGATTTTGACTTGGATTCAAATTTAGATTTGGATTAAGATTCAGATTTGGATTAAGAGTTGGATTAAGATTTAGATTCAAATTTAAACTCAAATGCAGACTTGGAGTATATAAAGAGCTCCTTAAGCATAAAGGTCCTAAAGTAACCGTTAAGATAATGCCAGTTAAAGGAATATAGAGAGGAGCTTGGCTCGAGAAATCCCAATTTTTATGATTTTATCCTGAGTCCTGAAAGGATTTCAACGATTCTCATCGTCAATAACTGAAATTAGCAATAAAAATATAATTATATCTACGTCTGTTGACACAACCATCGCTTGTCCACGTTAATCCTGCAGGAGATCCTGCAAGCAGGACTTAAGTGGGAAATCGTTTGTCAGAACATCGTGAACAAGGAATTTTCCTGTTCGTGATTTTAAGTAAAGGCGCTCATTATGAAAACTTTTGTTGGCGATTAAGGAGACGACAGGCTTCTCTGGCTTGGTCCTGGACCACTGCCGCTGCCACTTGACCAGCTCCGTTTCTGAGGGCAGTTCGAGACGGTGGCTGGTGCCTGGTCTGTGGCACTTGCCGCGTGCTGCTTGCCACACAACTTGGGCTTGGACTTGGGCTTGGACGCTTTTGTCGCAGCGTCTGCAAAGTTTTCCTTGTACGCGAAGACAAAAGGACAGCCAGACGGGCAATCGGACGGGGGGCAGGAAATGGTAGGGAGGGCGACGCAAGGCGGATTGAACGCCAAGGCGTTGCATAGTTGCAGACGCCGCGACGTGCGGCATACCAATTTATCATTTATCATTGTTTTGGCGGAAAGCTTCATGGAAATCATGAAATTTATGTGCGCGCATTTTTAACGCCACATTTAACGCGAAGTGTGGGTGGGGAAGGGGTTGGGGGGTGGGGTATGCTGAACGGAGGCTGGGCGGGCGGAATGGAGATGGGGCATTGCAGAGTCAGGCGCTGATTTACGTGGCGGAATTATGTGAACAGCTCACTCAGCGAACACCTCCCTCCCTCTCTCTCTCTCTCTCTCTCTCTTTGTCTCTCTCTCTCTCTCTCTCTCTCTCTCTCTCTCTCACTCTCTCTCTCTCACACTCTTCTGCTCTCTTTCTCCCTTTGCAGACCTTCATCGTACGAGGCTCCAGTCAGCCGAACACGATGGCCGTGTCCGTGCGCCTGCCTCAGGACACTGGGCCCTACATCGAGCACTACCTGATCCAGTCGCAGGATAACGTGCTGAGCCTGGAGAGTTCGCGCTTTAAGTTCGGCTCCATTCCAGCGCTGATTGCCCACTACGCCCAGTGCTGTGATGAGCTGCCGGTGCAGCTGATGCTGCCACGTGTTTTGCGCGAGGCAAACAACCGCAAGACATTGGCCTCTTTTGCGCTCCTTGGGCAGGAGTTTTGGAGCTATGTCAGCAGTCCGGCGGTACTGGGACCTCCGGTCACGACCAACGCACTGGCCTCTAAGGCCATGGCTGTCTCGGCAGAGCAACCGCAGCCGCTGATGGAGATCAAGAGTCCGCTCTCGCTCACGGAGACCAGCGGATTGGGCACGGCCACATTTTTCAGTGACGTGTTGGCTGCCAAAGCGCCACCAATGGCACCTCCACAGACGCTCTTCAGTCCCACGGGCAGTGGTCAGCTGACGGGATTCTGCAGTCAAGCGGGCACTCCCTCAGACACCAATTCTAGCATGAGCTCCTTCACCACCAGCGGTGGTCAGCACATGCAGCTGCTGAGTCCCAACTCCGTGGACTCGGTTATATTGACCATGTCACCAGTTGAGGGGCAGAGCTATCTTCCCGGTGGCAGTGCGTTGGATCACGCCCTCCAGCCGCACGGCAGCAACAATCTGAGCACCTTCAAGATGACCACTGCAACAGCGGCAACCAGTACGGAACTGGAGCAGGTGCGTCCGCAACGTCCGAAGCCACCCAACACATTAAATCTCAAGCCGCCGGCGCCACCAATGCGCTGGTCCAAGCCCCACTCCCCGGATCAGTTGGGCGGCAACTTCACGGTGACCACCACGGTCACCTTTTCTGTGGATAACAACAATGGCAACGGCAACGGCAACACCAACACCAACGGCAATGGCAATGGCAATGGCAATGGCAGTGGCATTGGCAGTGGTATCGGTGTTGGGGCCATTCTCAACTCCAAGCCAAATCCCTCACAGTTTGTTGAGGTGACAACTCCCGCCTCCAGCAACCCGTTCAACGCAATCCTAAACGCGCAGGCCAGCACAAGCACCTTCCAGACGTTCGCCAAGCGCCTGTCGCCGGAGGGCGAGTGCAAGGACACGCTCTCCTCCCAGGGCTCCTCCAATGACAGCCGCTGGCACTCGCAGTCGCAGTCGCAGTCTCAATCCCAATCCCAATCCCAATCCAGTCGCGACTCGAATCAAAGCCAGCGCAAGATATTGTCGCCCACGACACCCAACGGCGGTGGCAGTTTGCTTGGTGTCAGCAGCGGCAGCAAGTCACGCAAGTCGCGCAGCCGCAAGGAGTCCAAACACTACCAGGAGTCGGACATACTCGAGAGTCCGCCGACCCAGTACTGCGCCAGCGCACTAAGTGATAAGATCAGCGACTACGAGGATGTCTGGTCAACTGATCCTAGTGACCGGGCCGGTCTGCTGACCAGCTTCAAGCCGGGACTCGACAGCCACCACAGTCACAGCAACCACAACAACGCCGTCAGCCGACGCCCTGATCTGCTCGCCGAGACACGTAAGTTGATCTTCATTAGAATTTTTATTTTGGAACCTTTGTTCACTTGACCATCTGATCTCTCGTTGTCGTCCCACAGCCAGCACGCCAACACAGCAACTGCCACCCTGCAAGGAGACCAGCACCATCCATGACAGCAGCCAGCTGCCACAGTTCTCTGTCGATGCTCTGCCCCGCTCCAGGGCTGGCCTTCTCTTGCCGAACCTCTCCAGCGGTGGTGTGGCCCCAGCAATGACGCAGTCACTAACGGAACAGGGTGGAGTAGAGGATGGAGGGGATACCACACCCACTGCCGCACAGACGCCTGGATCGCGCAGCAAGCAGGGAAGTCCCTTCTACGCCGAGCCAGCGGATGCACTGCATCAGGCTGGTCTTCCAAGCGCTGCGGCAGCCATACTGCGACGTCAGCCTCGGAGTCAAATGTTACCCCCAAACCACCGCCACTCGGAGCCAATGAAGGGCGGCCTGACAACTCCAGTCGCCCCACTGCTTCTGCCCACGGAGCAGGAGAAGTTAGCTGGCAGTCTGGACGAGCTTAAGCAGAAGCCAAAGCCATCGGTGCAGCAGCCTGCGAAACGCAGGAATCGCTTCGAGCACTGGCAGCTGGACAGCAGCTGGGAGTTTATGCCCAAGCAAGAGCCAGGTGCTGGTGGGGACTATGACACCGCCGCCGACTGGCAGGAGAAGGAGAACTCCCTGGGACGTGACAAGAACTCAGATGGCTCAACGAAACGGCCACTAACCGTGCATCAAATAATCGCCAAGCGCCTGCCCGATCTTAACCTGCCGGAGCTGGTGCGCTGTTCCACGCCACCACAAGTGCAGGCCACAACGGTGCACGCGCCTCTGCAGGGGCAGTCACAGGATAAGGCGAACATCGATGGTAGCCAAAAGTCATTCCAGAGCCAAAATGGCTGCCGCCTCTCCGCCTACGACAACGTGGAGCGCAACTGTGCTGTCTTCTGCCAGACCTACTACGGCGCCATTGACTCGGCCCAGTCGGACGATGGAACCATCTTTTCGGAGCCGTGGGACTCGTCCCAGTGGGACACTTACATACCCGCACAGGATGGTAAGTCCCCAATCCTGTCTAGCAAGTGAAATACTTATCATACATTCGCTTCCAGATGTCACCATGAACTCAGACACCATTCACCTATCGAAGGGTCGACCCGCTCTCTCCGAGGACGACACCATCATTGAGGAATTCAGCAGCACCAAAGACGGCAGCAACAGCAGCTGCAACCAGGACACGCTCAAGGCCAGCAAGAATGGCGCCAGCGCCGGCGCTGGCACCAACCACAAGGCAGTGCGGCCCAAAGTGGCCACCATCCTTAGGAATCCAAGCATGCGGGATCGCGAAATATTATGTAAGTACCTCGGGACTTTGCATCGCCATCAATGGCGTCCTTGACTTTTGAACAGTTGTGGGGTGTAGAGTGAAAGGAGGAGACGTAAGGATAAATGAGGTAAAAAGAAGAAGTGAGAAGTGTCTCCTGAAGAACCCATGGATTACTTGGAATTGTGAAAAGACCACCTTGTCCTGAGGACTGCATCATTCCTCTATGAATTTCCGCGAGGCAATCTTCGACGAGGTGCGTCGTATCCTCCCGGCTGTAATCCCGCGGAAGTGCAGCTGTGACACGTCTCGCTTCAGTTGGAGGCAATCACTGTCATCTTTGCAGCAATCCTATGCTCGATTGCAATCAGTTGTTATTGTTGCATCATACAGCGGTCCGTGGCCCCCATAGAGCGGCAGCCGCAGCGGCCGCAGCAGCAGACAAACAATGGAAAATCCAATGATCACGAGCGATCATCGTCATCATTGACAACGTAATTATCGATTGAACAAATGAGAGACTGATGGACTGATGGACTGATGGACTGACGGACTGACGAACTGCTGGACTGCTGGACTGACGGACTGACGGACTAACGGACTGACGGACTGACGGACTGCTGGACTGATGGATGGGAGGCCTGAGCACACGAGCTATGGAATGGAAAAACAAAAGTATCAATTCACAATGCATGGCATCACGAGAACGCATCTCCAGCTATCGACACTGGTTGGAACTGGAAAACCTAATGTCAAACTCTGTGGATTCAGTATCAGCGGTCGCCGTCGCAACTTTGTAGGCCTGTGAAATAAGCATCGGGCAGGCGTCGGCACTGCAATTCTTTGGTCTGCGGCTTACAGACTACAAAGCCTTGCCGAAACTTATCTGGCGGCGCAACACATCCATAGCCAAACGAACCCCGTTCCAATGCCAACATCGATACTCTACGCACTTCCATATCCCATGTCTCCGTCCCCGTCCCCGTCCCCGTCCCCGTCCCCGTCCCCGTCCCCGTCCCCGTCCATAGCCATAGCCATGCCCATTCTCGTGCCCGAGTCACTTAAATGCGTCGCAGTTTGCCAGGCGGACGAATTTGATAAGTTCGGTTGGCTCTCATCATGGAGCAGCGATTCTCTGTACAAATATTGGACCAGTCGGCGGTGGCGGCGACGCGTACTTTGGAATGTAAACCGACGACGGCAACGGCAACTGCGTTGGCTGCGTTTTTATCAGCGAGCGATTTAAAACGCGCCGTGTCTAGCTTCTCAATGGGATACGTTTGCCCAGTGGCTCGGAACTAGAAAGATTGAGATTTGAAGCCCAGACAAACACAGAGATTGGTGCGAGGACTGGAGTATTTCTCGAGTCTATTTTAGGTCAACGTTGAGCAAACAATGCGACCGATGTGAATGATGTGAATGATGCGTCTCATGCGTCTCATGCGTCTGATGCGTCTCATACGGATGATGCGTCTGATGAAATGCACACAAGAGGAAAGCGTGTTTTATTTTTGGCGCGTTTTAAAACGCGTCTATGGCTATTTTTAGCTGCTAGCCACCAGTGTGCAGCCCACGCGGATTAGGTCCACCCTAATGGACACGTGTTTTTACAACACTTCAGCACTTAACTATTTGCTCTAAGCCATTGTAAAGTCTACTCAGCGATTTTGTGTTGTCAAGCGTTTCGTGATAAGCAAAAATCTGGATAAGTTAACGACTGTTTAGGGCGGTTCGCTGAACTTGCATCTATGTAAATGGTTAGCGGACAGACGGACGGACGGGCGGACAAACAGACAGCCAGTAAACCTGTAAGCCAGTAAACCTTTCTGAAGGGCACCTCAACCTTGTGCAGCGACGCACAGTAAAAAGAGAACTTGACGCTCCGACGCAGCGACACCCCGACGCAGCGACACCCCGACGCAGCGACGCATTTCCAGATCGACACAGGCAAACACCTTCGACGAGCTACGCAACACTGAAAAAGGTTTTTCCGAATTGCGCAGCGAGAATTTTCATCGATTTCCATTGCAAGCGGAACTCAAACTCTTAAAGCTGATGCAATCGCAAGGTGAAGTTGCAATAGATCACTAATCCCGGACTCAACATTATCTCTCCTCCCACCCCGGCTTCAAGACTTGAACCCTTCCTTGTTGTCGCCCATCCACGCCGCGAGGCGTCATCTTTGTTCAGCCTTTAATCTAAGACGCAGGAATTAATTGTAATTCAATTACTAGATACTGTTTCTCTCTCCCTCTCCCCTCCCCCTCTCCTTCTCCCTCCCTTCTCTCTGTCTCTGTCTGATAAACTGCCAACAAAATGGCCGCTCCAGTGAATAAGTGAAGCACGAGTCACAGCTGTTCCCAGTGCACTATGAATCAACTTGGCGTAATCTCAACAGCCTTGCGATCACCGCCCACCAAAGCCCCCGCCCCTCGGCATCTTTGAGAGTCTCAATAACAGTTTTACCTGCTCATTTCATTGTGTTACTCTATTCACCAGCGAATCCCTGAATCAATGTAATGTACTTTACACAAAACCCACTCCATCCCCTTCCAAGCCAGCCGACTAAGCACCCAGCAAGCTGAAACCCTGGATCATTGCTTCAAGTCTGACTCATGCCAGTTTCCTCTTGACACAGTTTTTTACCCAGCTGCAAGATAATATGAGGTTTCGCCTTAACTTGCCGCGGGCCAAGGACTTGCGCAAAATGGCGCACGTACCGAGCGGCAATGGTAATCCGGAAATACCCATTGGCCCATAAATGTCCTTAGGCCCGTTAATGATCTATACGTTCCGGCGTTACCTGCTAAGCGGGCAGGCGGGCAAATGAGGTCGCTGCGCTATGCAATTTAGAGCGCAGCTGCCCGCGGCAGCGCAGTCGACGCAGCTGAGGCTGCGGCTACAGCGTCGATGCCGGCGTAGATTTCGATGTCGCTGTCTATGCGTCGACGTCGACGTCGACGTGGACACCAATGCCGATGCCGATGCTGATGCCGATGCCGATGCCGATGCCGATGCCGATTCCGATGTCAGACCTCTTGCTATCATCTTTTGACTGACTGAGACTGACATGTATTCGGGTGCTGTCGCTGTCGCTGCCGCTGCCAGCGTCGACGCAACGTCATCGCCGACTTATAAACTAATGCGTATGAAGTTCAGCATTAGTTTTGCATTGGCCGCGTTTAGAGTAACAACTCGAAGAGCGACGACAACAAAAGAAAACAGCAGCCGCCGCAGCAACAACAACAACAACAGCAACGATAAACCCACCGATAAAAAAAAGTCGATAGCAGGAATTGCGCCTACGATCGAGCGATCGATAACAGCCAGTAGCGTGTGCAGATGAGAAACTTTCGTTTTCGTCAATTTGTATTAGCTGGCAAAAATCGTTACAGGATCCATCATGAGCTGGTTCAGAAGATCGTCGCACGGACTCCCCGCGAGCCGCCCGCAGCTTGTGAACGCCCACGTGGGCGCGGCTAGTGGCAGCTGCCATCGGTCAGCGGATATGTCGAAATCGCTGTGCAGCCTGGATGAGCAGCGGATCGAACGCCTCGAGCCCGAGGAGTTCTTCCACGATCCGGTCCATGTGCGTCACTACAAGGAGGAGG
Source organism: Zaprionus lineosus (assembly GCA_035044505.1). Taxonomy (NCBI): domain Eukaryota; kingdom Metazoa; phylum Arthropoda; class Insecta; order Diptera; family Drosophilidae; genus Zaprionus; species Zaprionus lineosus. Next base: position 18,106 of record JAWNNX010000662.1, on the reverse strand, counting down.
CGACGTTCCTTAGCTTCATGTCCGAGTGGGAAATTGTTGAGTATCCGCAGCAGGAGAACTTCTTCTCCGCCGACTTCGAAGAGGAGCTGCTCCAGCAGCGCACGCAGCCATCGAACACATTACCCCAAAGCAACGCACATACAGCGGAACAGAAGCTAACAGAATCCACAACAACATCATCCTCGACGAAGGTCATCCCACCCGCTGGCCAACGCAAGCGAAAGTTCCTAGAGCTACTCTTCGTGGACAACATACAGACGGGAATCGCCCTGCCAGCTGCCAGCCAGATGCAGAGCTCTGTGCTCTGCAAGAAATCAAAGTACGGCAGCAGCAGCCTGTCCAGCCTCGGCTCCATTACGACCGTTGCCAACTCAGCAGTAGCTGCCACTCCAAGACTAACCACCTCGACGGCCACCTGTCCGCAACAGGTGATCAAAGACTGTCGCATTAATCGCAAGCAACTAAAGACTGAAGCCCTCGCTGGCTCCATAATGGGGGCGATTGGGAAGTGCCCCAATCCGGATGCGAGCAGCCACAGTGTCGCCGAGTCTGACAATGTGGATGCCTGCCATCCCGCGGAGCGGAACACCTGTGATCACTACGATATTAAGCAGTTCTTTCACCTGGACGAACACGGCAACATTCTGCTCAATATGACGCACATCGTGGAGTGCCAAGCACTAGGATTAGCGCTTCAAGGGCAGAGCCGTCGTCTCTATAGACGCTATCGACGCAACTGCGAGTGCGCCAACGAGAAGCACTGCCAGGCCGCACAAGGCTGTTGTGCTCCCTTTATCAGTTTGATTCGTCTAATCTATAGACTCTTCTTTGGTAAGCCACTCCACAGGAATAGAGCAACTCTCGAACCCCACAGCCAGCCAGAGAATCTACAAGAATTTCAGATATCTTTCCAGTTACAATTCTAAAAATAGACATGTGCTTCATTTCCCTCTTTCCCTCTGCTCTTTGCAGGCCACCCCCGCAACAAGAATAACATACAGAGCACTGGACCCGGTGACTCACTGCGGGCGTACACATTGCAGTTGGCCCAAGATCCAAGCTCGACATTTGCCCGCAACATTGAGAACTTCATCAGCTGCACCAAGGAGTCGCGGGAGGCGGCGCCACAGGTGGTCATGCGCAACATGCGCCAGTTCATGAGCGGCATGAAGAACTATCTGGTTAAGCATGGCGAAGGCAAGTTCCATGATGAGGTCGAGCTGGCCCGGGCACGACTCAAGTCCGATGAGTTTCTCAATCTCGATGTTATACTGGAGACTGTGATGCACCAACTGGTGGTCCTGCCGCTGCGCGAACATCTTTATGGCATCTTCGTGGACTACTATAAGCGCAGCGAGGACATTCAGCTACTTGCCCAGAACGTGCGCTATGCCTGCGAGCGAGATGCCTCCAACTTCGGGATACGTGCCACTGTAACGCCACCATCGCAGTCCGCGTTGCGGCTCATTTCCAATCTGTTGTGGAGACTGCAGGAGGCCGAACTGCCCCTGGACAAGCTGGAGCTGTTTCTGTGCGTCGTCTCCACGGTGTTTGATGCGACGGGCTGCCCACGTGGTCAACAACTGGGCGCCGATGACTTTCTGCCCGTTCTGGTGTATGTAGTGGCCAAGTGTGGATTCGTTGGAGCCGAAATCGAAGCCGAGTTTATGTGGGGTTTGCTGCAGCCAACGTTGCTCAATGGCGAGCCTGGCTATTACCTCACCTCCTTGTGCAGCGCTGTGCAGGTGCTCAAGACGTTCATGGCATCTGAGGGTGAAAGCGCCAGCGGATCCTTGGACGTAAGTTATAAAGAAAAAGATGGAGGGGCATAGCTCCTCTCCTCTCCCACAATTGAATCACTCATGTATTCATGTATTTATTTGCTTCGCTTTTGCTTTTGCTTTTGCTTAGTGGCGTTCAAGCTGCCTTCCAGCCTGCTCCAGCGTCTTGCGTGTCATTATCCCGGACGAGTGCAATGGATCGCTGCAAACGCGCACCTTGCCTGTGCGGCCGCACACAACGACCCGCGAGGTGTGCCGGATCATAGCGCACAAAGCACGCATCACCAATCCCCAGGACTATGCGCTCTTTAAGCTCGTCGACGGCGAGGAGACACTGTTGACGGACGCCGAGTGCCCACAGGATGCACGACTCGCAGCCAAGGGAAAGCACTGCATGCTTGCCTACAAGCGCATAGATGCAAAGATCGCCTGGCCCACATCCGCACAGTCGTGTAGCCACTGAACAATCACTGAACAGAAACTCAGCCATCGAAGGAGAGAAACGTCAACTCCCGCCCCGTCCCCTGCCCTGCCCTGCCCTGTTCCCCCCATCTGGCCAACGCCCCCATCTTGCTCACTAACAAGCATATTTGATTAATAATTTATTATTATTACATTAAAATATACTTAGTAGCCTGTAAGTAAAGCTAATTAACGCTAATACATCTAATGTGTACTAAACAAGAACAGTATTGATTTAAGATCGGTTATTTTTTTTACTCATCAACATTATCAACATTATTACCATTATAATCATTATGAACATTATAAACATTATAATCATCAATCGCGGGAACAACGTCCGAATCGGTTGTTCATTTTTTTTGCTAATAAATATGCATTAACTATAAAGTATACATTATAACTGTAATGGAAACATCTATATATATACACATATATACACACACACACACACACACATATACGGATAACGTAGAGGGGCCAAGCGCGCTAGCACAAGGCCGATCTTTTAAGAGAAACCCTCAGAAAGACAAGCAAACACACACACACACACCCGTAGCCATACCAATGTCCATACCCATACACAGATAGACAGACACACACACACACACACACTTTCTTCTTTTAACTCTTCATAAGAAGATATATTTATAGATCGTCAAGAGAACCAATTTACAATACACAAAAGAATCACAAACTTTGAACAATTTACAGGATGCACCCATTCACACACACGCAGTAATACACTCATACAAGCTCACACTCAACAAAGCATTTATAGCAATGTTTTTTAATGGAAAGGATTTCAAATAACGCAATTTACATGCATATAACATATTAATATTAACACTTAACATTTAACTCTAACTTTAATATTTATGTACAACTAAAATGCTATCCGAAAACAATCAATTTTGTTTGGTTTCTTTTCTCCTTTGTATACTTTGTAAAATAAAGCAACACAGAAGGCAATTATTTAATTGAAAATAATAAACAATTATAATGGAAACTCTTCAATTCTTTTAATTATTACAACACAAACAAAGTCAAGAGATTTCAATATATTTCAATATATTTATTTAAATTTCAGCAAATAAAAGCCACTCAACAAAGTCACTCAAACAATTATCAGCTTCTAGTTGATTCTGTTAGCCTGGTACTTTTTCATAATTAGGTATCCCGCATCGATCACCGAGATCAGCGGCCAACGAGCGGCAGCCGCCCAAAATTCGTAACATACTTTCAGGAGGAAGATTTTTTGTTTCAAAACGTTGCAACGAAAAAATGTGCTGCCTACTTTCGAGGGCTGCACTGCACAATAGAGAGGATCTAACTCGGCCATATCCTTACGGATTTGAAAAAAAATCAGTGCGTTAGAATCACAAGGAGCAACTCTATCGAATGGCATTCAAGGATAACGGGCTTATCTAGACTTCATTGACTTGGAAAATTTTCGTCCCGGGGCGCGCCGGAAACAACCAAACGTCACCAAATTGTTAATAACCCGAGAACCGTTAGTCGGATCCGGATGTCCTTTGTCCAGATGTTAGTCCTTGCTTATACAATTTGTTTAACACATAATTGGCCAGGATCTGAAAGGACATTCCAGAGATATGGCTTGTTTTTTAAATAACGAAATATCCTGCATAATATGAGTTTTAAAGGACTTTTCGTCCTTTTAACAGTCTTATCAGATTTTATAGCTTAAGCCGCACCTCTGTGCCAAAGGAGTTAAAGTTAGTCCTTAAAATGGCCAAGTTATCGTCCTTTTTGTGTTTTCATGACAAATTTTGCATGCCTCACCCTTGACAAAAAAAATTTGAAAAATTTTTGAAAGATCCTGAAAATCCTGGAATGCCATTCGATAGAGCGGTTTCTCAGGAGTATAAAAATAGGTATCCTTTTTAAAATCGAAAGGATATTCAAGGACTAGAGCTCAAAAATGTGCCATCTTTGAGTCAATTGTAGTGCAATTTGACGAGGATCTTTCAAGGACTTTCTAACTGAAGTCGATCTTAAATGATAACAAGGATAACCAGGATAACGGACTGAAAATGATGAAGTAGAAAGAAAGGATAAAAATGCAATGAAAATTATATTATATGATTATGCACTTAATGATTTTTCCCCCAAGTACAATAAGAACCCAGTGGCTCCCAAACTGTTCATGCAATTTTAGTATGGAGAAACCATTGATTAAGCAGTAAATGGATGTTACAGGTATTTTTACTGACAGGATACCAGAGCCACTCGCCTTCCATGTGCATAGCTGTTGTTTTGTATCTGTATAAATCTACAAGATTTAAAAAGTCTTTGATATGAGCTCGAATGAATGTCCTTCGACGATTAAAATTCCTTGTTGGGTCCCGTTATGGTTAAAGCCCGAGTGCTTGGCAGGATCCAAGAGGAAGGGTGCTGCGATTGACTTGACTTGAGTGTCCTTTGATTTGTTAAAAGTCCTTGATAGAGAGGACCTTAAGCCAGTGGAATGTACTTGACTGAATTTGCACATGTTATAAAGGACTTAACGGTAAACAAAAATTTGTACAAAAAAATTTGGTGTCCTGAAAGGACCTTTTTGTCCTTGGAAAGAAAACATATACATTTCTTGGCACCGATCCTGGGTAAATTGGTGGGTCAATTTTAAACGTTTGGCTGTGTAACGATATTTTAATGTCCTTTGACAACGTAAAGTCCTTGATAAAAATGTCCTGCAGACGTTTAAATTCCTTTTTGTTCCTGTATATGTTTTAAAAAAAGCCTCACCAGGATTCGAAATTATATAATTGAAATTGATTTGATTCGAGTATCCTTTGGCCGGTAAAAAGTCCTTGATAAGAAGGTCCTTTGACCTATTAAATGTCCTTGATTGATCCTGTATATGCTTAAAATGACTTGCAACGATCCGAACTAGTAAAGTGAAGAATTAAACACCTTTTCTGTAGAGATATCTAGAGTCCTGAACGGACCTTTGTCCTTGAAAGGGACACTGAAATGTTCAGACACAGATTTTGTGCAATTAAGTGAGATCATATAAAAAAAAAGATTTTTCCTTGCCTATTTTTAAAAGTCCTTTGACCAGTTAAAGGTCCTTGATATGAATGTCCTTTGGACGGTTTAAATTCCATGTTGGTCCTGAAAGGATATCTGAAAAAATATATATAGTTTAGATATTATTATTATTATTATTTTATATAAATGTTCTGGAGTCCTTAAGGACCTTTGTCCTTCCGAAAGGATAATCTTATACAAACGAGCCTTAACTTTCGTCGTGCCAAAGGATATTGCCAGAGTCCTTCAATTGGCGAAGATAGAGAAGATCTAAGCTTTGATCTAAAATCTAAAAATCCAACAGGCTGTCCCAAATATTTTTCAAATTTAAATTTGAATTTTCAAATTTTAACCGCCGCCCAAAGTTGCGGGGTTGCCCGCTAGGCGTTTCTGTTCGCCTGGTGCTTTGAAATTTTGCGGGCGTTCAAATTTTCCAGAATTTTACAACAATTTTTGTTGTTGTAAAAATTGAGATTTGAGCTTGTGTCACTTAAATGGCCATAACTTGGCCAAATGACGTCCGATTTGATCGAAATTAATGTCGTTGTCTTTGTAAAAGAATTTCCTATCATTTGAAATGGGTACGACTGAAAACCATATATATTTTAGGTGTATTGATGCCTCGGCAGTGAGTCTCATTTAGCAAGAGAACATCCATGCCATGCCGCTGCAAGAAGCTTTGCAGTTCAGGCAGCTTCGTGGAGACGCCATCAGCGTTCCACACGGCGATGCGTAGAGGCATCATTGTGGCTTTTAAGGCTTGTGGCTTGAGGGCAGCAAGCGTCTGCAGTAATTGCAGATGTTGCAGATGTTGCTGATGCTGCATTTGCTGCTGCTGTTTTTGTTGCTGCAGTATGAGCTTGGTCACAATAAGAAAAGAAATGATTATGTTATTCTGAAGTAAATAAATTAATAGATTTAATATACTTGTTACTCCATATGCTTAGAATGATTATAAATAAAAAAAATAATGTCCTTTTAAGGGGGCAACAAAAAGGACGGAAGTCCTGAATGTTTTGGATACTGCAGGATAACCTCATCATGTTGTCCAAGAATCAAAGAAATCACTCAACCAATGGCCGAGTTATAACCATTTCAATATATTTATTTAAATTTCAACAAACAAAAGCTCAGTGACTCAAAAAAGTCACTCGAAAAAGTCACTCAAATAATTTTCAGCCTCTAGTTGATTCTGTTAGCCTGGTACTTTTTCATAATTAGGTATCTCGCATCGATCACCGAGATCAGCGGCCAGCGAGCGGCCAGCGAGCGGCAGCCGCCCAAAATTCGTAGCATACTTTCAGGGGGAAGATTTTTGTTTACTTTCGAGGGCTGCACTGCACAATAGAGAGGATCTAACTCGGCCATATCCTTACGGATTTGAAAAAAAATCAGTGCGTTAGAATCACAAGGAGCAACTCTATCGAACGGCATTCAAGGATAACGGGCTTATCTAGACTTCATTGACTTGGAAAAATTTCGTCACGGGGCCCGCCGGAAACAACCAAACGTCACCAAATTGTTAATATCTCGAGAACCGTTAGTCGGATCCGGATGTCCTTTGTCCAGATGTTAGTCCTTGCTTATACAATTTGTTTAACACATAATTGGCCAGGATCTGAAAGGACATTCCAGAGATATGGCTTGTTTTTGAAATAACGAAATATCCTGCAGAATATGAGTTTTAAAGGACTTTTCGTCCTTTTAACAGTCTTATCAGATTTTATAGTTTAAGCCGCACCTCTGTGCCAAAGGAGTTAAAGTTAGTCCTTAAAATGGCCAAGTTATCGTCCTTTTTGTGTTTTCATGACAAATTTTGCATGCCTCACCCTTGACAAAAAAAATTTGAAAAATTTTTGAAAGATCCTGAAAATCCTGGAATGCCATTCGATAGAGCGGTTTCTCAGGAGTATAAAAATGGGTATCCTTTTTAAAATCGAAAGGATATTCAAGGACTAGAGCTCAAAAATGTGCCATCTTTGAGTCAATTGTAGTGCAATTTGACGAGGATCTTTCAAGGACTTTCTAACTGAAGTCGATCTTAAATGATAACAAGGATAACCAGGATAACGGACTGAAAATGATGAAATGGAAAAAAAAGATAAAAATGCAATGAAAATTATATTATATGATTATGCACTTAATGATTTTTCCCCCAAGTACAATAAGAACCCAGTGGCTCCCAAACTGTACATGCAATTTTAGTATAGAGAAACCATTGATTAACCAGTAAATGGATGTTACAGGTATTTTTACTGACAGGATACCAGAGCCGACATAGCAACTGAACCGCCAGGACATACGAGTTGACAGGATGCATTTAAAATGTATCCAGAGCCACTCGCCTTCCATGTGCATAGCTGTTGTTTTGTATCTGTATAAATCTACAAGATTTAAAAAGTCTTTGATATGAGCTCGAATGAATGTCCTTCGACGATTAAAATTCCTTGTTGGGTCCCGTTATGGTAAAAGCCCGAGTGCTTGGCAGGATCCAAGAGGAAGGGTGCTGCGATTGACTTGACTTGAGTGTCCTTTGATTTGTTAAAAGTCCTTGATGGGGAGGGCCTTAAACCAGTGGAATGTCCTTGACTGAATTTGCATATGTTATAAAAAACTTAACGGTAAACAAAAATTTGTACAAAAAAATTTGGTGTCCTGAAAGGACCTTTTTGTCCTTGGAAAGAAAATATATACATTTCTTGGCACCGATCCTGGGTAAATTGGTGGGTCAATTTTAAACGTTTGGCTGTGTAACGATATTTTAATGTCCTTTGACAACGTAAGGTCCTTAATAAAAATTTCCTGCAGACGTTTAAATTCCTTTTTGTTCTTGTATATGTTTAAAAAAAAGCCTCACCAGGATTCGAAATTATATAACTGAAATTGATTTGATTCGAGTATCCTTTGGCCGGTAAAAAGTCCTTGATAAGAAGGTCCTTTGACCTATTAAATGTCCTTGATTGATCCTGTATATGCTTAAAATGACTTTCAAGGATCCGAACTGGTAAAGTGGAGAATTAAACACCTTTCCTGTAGAGATATCTAGAGTCCTGAAAGGACCTTTGTCCTTGAAAGGGACACTGAAATGTTCAGACACAGATTTTGTGCTAGTAAGTGAGATCATATAAAAAAAAAGATTTTTCCTTCCCTATTTTTAAAAGCCCTTTGACCAGTTAAAGGTCCTTGATATGAATGTCCTTTGGATGGTTAAAATTCCATGTTGGTCCTGAATGGATATCTGAAAAAATATATAATTTAGATATTATTACTATTATAATTATATATAAATGTCCTGGAATCCTTAAGGACCTTTGTCCCTCCAAAAGGATAATCTTATACAAACGAGCCTAAGCTTTGATCTAAAATCTAAAAAATCCAACAGGCTGTCCCAAATTCTTTTCAAGTTTAAATTTGAATTTTCAAATTTTAACCGCCGCCCAAAGTTGCGGGGTTGCCCGCTAGGCGTTTCTGTTCGCCTGGTGCTTTGAAATTTTGCGGGCGTTCAAATTTTCCAGAATTTTACAACAATTTTTGTTGTTGTAAAAATTGAGATTTGAGCTTGTGTCACTTAAATGGCCATAACTTGGCCAAATGACGTCCGATTTGATCGAAATTAATGTCGTTGTCTTTGTAAAAGAATTTCCTATCATTTGAAATGGGTACGACTGAAAACCATATATATTTTAGGTGTATTGATGCCTCGGCAGTGAGTCTCATTTAGCAAGAGAACATCCATGCCATGCCGCTGCAAGAAGCTTTGCAGTTCAGGCAGCTTCGTGGAGACGCCATCAGCGTTCCACACGGCGATGCGTAGAGGCATCATTGTGGCTTTTAAGGCTTGTGGCTTGAGGGCAGCAAGCGTCTGCAGTAATTGCAGATGTTGCAGATGTTGCTGATGCTGCATTTGCTGCTGCTGTTTTTGTTGCTGCAGTATGAGCTTGGTCACAATAAGAAAAGAAATGATTATGTTATTCTGAAGTAAATAAATTAATAGATTTAATATACTTGTTACTCCATATGCTTAGAATGATTATAAATAAAAAAAATAATGTCCTTTTAAGGGGGCAACAAAAAGGACGGAAGTCCTGAATGTTTTGGATACTGCAGGATAACCTCATCATGTTGTCCAAGAATCAAAGAAATCACTCAACCAATGGCCGAGTTATAACCATTTCAATATATTTATTTAAATTTCAACAAACAAAAGCTCAGTGACTCAAAAAAGTCACTCGAAAAAGTCACTCAAATAATTTTCAGCCTCTAGTTGATTCTGTTAGCCTGGTACTTTTTCATAATTAGGTATCTCGCATCGATCACCGAGATCAGCGGCCAGCGAGCGGCCAGCGAGCGGCAGCCGCCCAAAATTCGTAGCATACTTTCAGGGGGAAGATTTTTGTTTACTTTCGAGGGCTGCACTGCACAATAGAGAGGATCTAACTCGGCCATATCCTTACGGATTTGAAAAAAAATCAGTGCGTTAGAATCACAAGGAGCAACTCTATCGAATGGCATTCAAGGATAACGGGCTTATCTAGACTTCATTGACTTGGAAAATTTTCGTCCCGGGGCGCGCCGGAAACAACCAAACGTCACCAAATTGTTAATATCTCGAGAACCGTTAGTCGGATCCGGATGTCCTTTGTCCAGATGTTAGTCCTTGCTTATACAATTTGTTTAACACATAATTGGCCAGGATCTGAAAGGACATTCCAGAGATATGGCTTGTTTTTGAAATAACGAAATATCCTGCAGAATATGAGTTTTAAAGGACTTTTCGTCCTTTTAACAGTCTTATCAGATTTTATAGCTTAAGCCGCACCTCTGTGCCAAAGGAGTTAAAGTTAGTCCTTAAAATGGCCAAGTTATCGTCCTTTTTGTGTTTTCATGACAAATTTTGCATGCCTCACCCTTGACAAAAAAAATTTGAAAAATTTTTGAAAGATCCTGAAAATCCTGGAATGCCATTCGATAGAGCGGTTTCTCAGGAGTATAAAAATAGGTATCCTTTTTAAAATCGAAAGGATATTCAAGGACTAGAGCTCAATATGTGCCATCTTTGAGTCAATTGTAGTGCAATTTGACGAGGATTTTTCAAGGACTTCCTAACTGAAGTCGGTCTTAAATGTTAACAAGGATAGCAAGGATAACGGACTGAAAATGATGAAGTGGAAAAAAAGGATAAAAATGCAATGAAAATTATATTATATGAATATGCACTTAATGATTTTTCCCCCAAGTACAATAAGAACCCAGTGGCTCCCAAACTGTTCATGCAATTTTAGTATGGAGAAACCATTGATTAAGCAGTAAATGGATGTTACAGGTATTTTTACTGACAGGATACCAGAGCCACTCGCCTTCCATGTGCATAGCTGTTGTTTTGTATCTGTATAAATCTACAAGATTTAAAAAGTCTTTGATATGAGCTCGAATGAATGTCCTTCGACGATTAAAATTCCTTGTTGGGTCCCGTTATGGTAAAAGCCCGAGTGCTTGGCAGGATCCAAGAGGAAGGGTGCTGCGATTGACTTGACTTGAGTGTCCTTTGATTTGTTAAAAGTCCTTGATGGGGAGGGCCTTAAACCAGTGGAATGTCCTTGACTGAATTTGCATATGTTATAAAAAACTTAACGGTAAACAAAAATTTGTACAAAAAAATTTGGTGTCCTGAAAGGACCTTTTTGTCCTTGGAAAGAAAACATATACATTTCTTGGCACCGATCCTGGGTAAATTGGTGGGTCAATTTTAAACGTTTGGCTGTGTAACGATATTTTAATGTCCTTTGACAACGTAAGGTCCTTGATAAAAATGTCCTGCAGACGTTTAAATTCCTTTTTGTTCCTGTATATGTTTTAAAAAAAGCCTCACCAGGATTCGAAATTATATAATTGAAATTGATTTGATTCGAGTATCCTTTGGCCGGTAAAAAGTCCTTGATAAGAAGGTCCTTTGACCTATTAAATGTCCTTGATTGATCCTGTATATGCTTAAAATGACTTGCAACGATCCGAACTAGTAAAGTGAAGAATTAAACACCTTTTCTGAAGAGATATCTAGAGTCCTGAAAGGACCTTTGTCCTTGAAAGGGACACTGAAATGTTCAGACACAGATTTTGTGCAAGTAATGAGATCATATAAAAAAAAAGATTTTTCCTTGCCTATTTTTAAAAGTCCTTTGACCAGTTAAAGGTCCTTGATATGTATGTCCTTTGGACGGTTAAAATTCCATGTTGGTCCTGAATGGATATCTGAAAAAATATATAGTTTAGATATTATTATTATTATTATATATAAATGTCCTGGAGTCCTTAAGGACCTTTGTCCTTCCGAAAGGATAATCTTATACAAACGAGCCTTAACTTTCGTCGTGCCAAAGGATATTGCCAGAGTCCTTCAATTGGCGAAGATAGAGAAGATCTAAGCTTTGATCTAAAATCTAAAAATCCAACAGGCTGTCCCAAATATTTTTCAAATTTAAATTTGAATTTTCAAATTTTAACCGCCGCCCAAAGTTGCGGGGTTGCCCGCTAGGCGTTTCTGTTCGCCTGGTGCTTTGAAATTTTGCGGGCGTTCAAATTTTCCAGAATTTTACAACAATTTTTGTTGTTGTAAAAATTGAGATTTGAGCTTGTGTCACTTAAATGGCCATAACTTGGCCAAATGACGTCCGATTTGATCGAAATTAATGTCGTTGTCTTTGTAAAAGAATTTTCTATCATTTGAAATGTTAAATGGTACGACTGAAAACCATATATTTTAGGTGTATTGATGCCTCGGCAGTGAGTCTCATTTAGCAAGAGAACATCCATGCCATGCCGCTGCAAGAAGCTTTGTAGTTCAGGCAGCTTCGTGGAGACGCCATCAGCGTTCCACACGGCGATGCGTAGAGGCATCATTGTGGCTTTTAAGGCTTGTGGCTTGAGGGCAGCAAGCGTCTGCAGTAATTGCAGATGTTGCAGATGTTGCTGATGCTGCATTTGCTGCTGCTGTTTTTGTTGCTGCAGTATGAGCTTGGTCACAATAAGAAAAGAAATGATTATGTTATTCTGAAGTAAATAAATTAATAGATTTAATATACTTGTTACTCATTATGCTTTAAGGGGGCAACAAAAAAGACGAAAGTCCTGCATGTTCTGGATACTGCAGGATAGCCTCATCATGTTGTCCAAGAATCAAAGAAATCACTCAACCAATGGCCGAGTTATAACCATTTCAATATATTTATTTAAATTTCAACAAATAAAAGCTCAGTGACTCAAAAAAGTCACTCAAACAATTTTCAGCCTCTAGTTGATTCTGTTAGCCTGGTATGATGATTCATAATTAGGTATCTCGCATCGATCACCGAGATCAGCGGCCAGCGAGCGGCAGCCGCCCAAAATTCGTAGCATACTTTCAGGGGGGAAGATTTTTGTTTACTTTCGAGGGCTGCACTGCACAATAGAGAGGATCTAACTCGGCCATATCCTTACGGATTTGAAAAAAAATCAGTGCGTTAGAATCACAAGGAGCAACTCTATCGAACGGCATTCAAGGATAACGGGCTTATCTAGACTTCATTGACTTGGAAAAATTTCGTCACGGGGCCCGCCGGAAACAACCAAACGTCACCAAATTGTTAATAACCCGAGAACCGTTAGTCGGATCCGGATGTCCTTTGTCCAGATGTTAGTCCTTGCTTATACAATTTGTTTAACACATAATTGGCCAGGATCTGAAAGGACATTCCAGAGATATGGCTTGTTTTTTAAATAACGAAATATCCTGCATAATATGAGTTTTAAAGGACTTTTCGTCCTTTTAAGAGTCTTATCAGATTTTATAGCTTAAGCCGCACCTCTGTGCCAAAGGAGTTAAAGTTAGTCCTTAAAATGGCCAAGTTATCGTCCTTTTTGTGTTTTCATGACAAATTTTGCATGCCTCACCCTTGACAAAAAAAATTTGAAAAATTTTTGAAAGATCCTGAAAATCCTGGAATGCCATTCGATAGAGCGGTTTCTCAGGAGTATACAAATGGGTATCCTTTTTAAAATCGAAAGGATATTCAAGGACTAGAGCTCAAAAATGTGCCATCTTTGAGTCAATTGTAGTGCAATTTGACGAGGATCTTTCAAGGACTTTCTAACTGAAGTCGATCTTAAATGATAACAAGGATAACCAGGATAACGGACTGAAAATGATGAAGTGGAAAAAAAGGATAAAAATGCAATGAAAATTATATTATATGATTATGCACTTAATGATTTTTCCCCCAAGTACAATAAGAACCCAGTGGCTCCCAAACTGTTCATGCAATTTTAGTATGGAGAAACCATTGATTAACCAGTAAATGGATGTTACAGGTATTTTTACTGACAGGATACCAGAGCCGACATAGCAACTGAACCGCCAGGACATACGAGTTGACAGGATGCATTTAAAATGTATCCAGAGCCACTCGCCTTCCATGTGCATAGCTGTTGTTTTGTATCTGTATAAATCTACAAGATTTAAAAAGTCTTTGATATGAGCTCGAATGAATGTCCTTCGACGATTAAAATTCCTTGTTGGGTCCCGTTATGGTAAAAGCCCGAGTGCTTGGCAGGATCCAAGAGGAAGGGTGCTGCGATTGACTTGACTTGAGTGTCCTTTGATTTGTTAAAAGTCCTTGATGGGGAGGGCCTTAAACCAGTGGAATGTCCTTGACTGAATTTGCATATGTTATAAAAAACTTAACGGTAAACAAAAATTTGTACAAAAAAATTTGGTGTCCTGAAAGGACCTTTTTGTCCTTGGAAAGAAAACATATACATTTCTTGGCACCGATCCTGGGTAAATTGGTGGGTCAATTTTAAACGTTTGGCTGTGTAACGATATTTTAATGTCCTTTGACAACGTAAGGTCCTTAATAAAAATTTCCTGCAGACGTTTAAATTCCTTTTTGTTCTTGTATATGTTTAAAAAAAAGCCTCACCAGGATTCGAAATTATATAACTGAAATTGATTTGATTCGAGTATCCTTTGGCCGGTAAAAAGTCCTTGATAAGAAGGTCCTTTGACCTATTAAATGTCCTTGATTGATCCTGTATATGCTTAAAATGACTTTCAAGGATCCGAACTGGTAAAGTGGAGAATTAAACACCTTTCCTGTAGAGATATCTAGAGTCCTGAAAGGACCTTTGTCCTTGAAAGGGACACTGAAATGTTCAGACACAGATTTTGTGCAAGTAAGTGAGATCATATAAAAAAAAAGATTTTTCCTTCCCTATTTTTAAAAGCCCTTTGACCAGTTAAAGGTCCTTGATATGAATGTCCTTTGGATGGTTAAAATTCCATGTTGGTCCTGAATGGATATCTGAAAAAATATATAATTTAGATATTATTACTATTATAATTATATATAAATGTCCTGGAATCCTTAAGGACCTTTGTCCCTCCAAAAGGATAATCTTATACAAACGAGCCTAAGCTTTGATCTAAAATCTAAAAAATCCAACAGGCTGTCCCAAATTCTTTTCAAGTTTAAATTTGAATTTTCAAATTTTAACCGCCGCCCAAAGTTGCGGGGTTGCCCGCTAGGCGTTTCTGTTCGCCTGGTGCTTTGAAATTTTGCGGGCGTTCAAATTTTCCAGAATTTTACAACAATTTTTGTTGTTGTAAAAATTGAGATTTGAGCTTGTGTCACTTAAATGGCCATAACTTGGCCAAATGACGTCCGATTTGATCGAAATTAATGTCGTTGTCTTTGTAAAAGAATTTCCTATCATTTGAAATGGGTACGACTGAAAACCATATATATTTTAGGTGTATTGATGCCTCGGCAGTGAGTCTCATTTAGCAAGAGAACATCCATGCCATGCCGCTGCAAGAAGCTTTGTAGTTCAGGCAGCTTCGTGGAGACGCCATCAGCGTTCCACACGGCGATGCGTAGAGGCATCATTGTGGCTTTTAAGGCTTGTGGCTTGAGGGCAGCAAGCGTCTGCAGTAATTGCAGATGTTGCAGATGTTGCTGATGCTGCATTTGCTGCTGCTGTTTTTGTTGCTGCAGTATGAGCTTGGTCACAATAAGAAAAGAAATGATTATGTTATTCTGAAGTAAATAAATTAATAGATTTAATATACTTGTTACTCATTATGCTTTAAGGGGGCAACAAAAAAGACGAAAGTCCTGCATGTTCTGGATACTGCAGGATAGCCTCATCATGTTGTCCAAGAATCAAAGAAATCACTCAACCAATGGCCGAGTTATAACCATTTCAATATATTTATTTAAATTTCAACAAATAAAAGCTCAGTGACTCAAAAAAGTCACTCAAACAATTTTCAGCCTCTAGTTGATTCTGTTAGCCTGGTATGATGATTCATAATTAGGTATCTCGCATCGATCACCGAGATCAGCGGCCAGCGAGCGGCAGCCGCCCAAAATTCGTAGCATACTTTCAGGGGGGGAAGATTTTTGTTTACTTTCGAGGGCTGCACTGCACAATAGAGAGGATCTAACTCGGCCATATCCTTACGGATTTGAAAAAAAATCAGTGCGTTAGAATCACAAGGAGCAACTCTATCGAATGGCATTCAAGGATAACGGGCTTATCTAGACTTCATTGACTTGGAAAAATTTCGTCCCGGGGCGCGGCCGAAATAATCAAATGTCACAAAATTGTTGATATCTCGAGAACCGTTAGTCGGATCCGGATGTCCTTTGTCCAGATGTTAGTCCTTGCTTATACAATTTGTTTAACATATAATTGGCCAGGATCTGAAAGGACATTCCAGAGATATGGCTTGTTTTTGAAATAACGAAATATCCTGCAGAATATGAGTTTTAAAGGACTTTTCGTCCTTTTAACAGTCTTATCAGATTTTATAGTTTAAGCCGCACCTCTGTGCCAAAGGAGTTAAAGTTAGTCCTTAAAATGGCCAAGTTATCGTCCTTTTTGTGTTTTCATGACAAATTTTGCATGCCTTACCCTTGACAAAAAAAATTTGAAAAATTTTTGAAAGATCCTGAAAATCCTGGAATGCCATTCGATAGAGCGGTTTCTCAGGAGTATAAAAATGGGTATCCTTTTTAAAATCGAAAGGATATTCAAGGACTAGAGCTCAAAAATGTGCCATCTTTGAGTCAATTGTAGTGCAATTTGACGAGGAATTTTCAAGGACTTTCTAACTGAAGTCGATCTTAAATGATAACAAGGATAACCAGGATAACGGACTGAAAATGATGAAATGGAAAAAAAAGATAAAAATGCAATGAAAATTATATTATATGATTATGCACTCAATGATTTTTCCCCCAAGTACAATAAGAACCCAGTGACTCCCAAACTGTACATGCAATTTTAGTATGGAGAAGCCATTGATTAAGCAGTAAATGGATGTTACAGGTATTTTTACTGACAGGATACCAGAGCCGACATAGCAACTGAACCGCCAGGACATACGAGTTGACAGGATGCATTTAAAATGTATCCAGAGCCACTCGCCTTCCATGTGCATAGCTGTTGTTTTGTATCTGTATAAATCTACAAGATTTAAAAAGTCTTTGATATGAGCTCGAATGAATGTCCTTCGACGATTAAAATTCCTTGTTGGGTCCCGTTATGGTAAAAGCCCGAGTGCTTGGCAGGATCCAAGAGGAAGGGTGCTGCGATTGACTTGACTTGAGTGTCCTTTGATTTGTTAAAAGTCCTTGATGGGGAGGACCTTAAGCCAGTGGAATGCCCTTGACTGAATTTGCATATGTTATAAAGGACTTAACGGTAAACAAAAATTTGTACAAAAAAATTTGGTGTCCTGAAAGGACCTTTTTGTCCTTGGAAAGAAAACATATACATTTCTTGGCACCGATCGTGGGTAAATTGGTGGGTCAATTTTAAACGTTTGGCTGTGTAAGGATATTTTAATGTCCTTTGACAACGTAAGGTCCTTGATAAAAATGTCCTGCAGACGTTTAAATTCCTTTTTGTTCCTGTATATGTTTTAAAAAAAGCCTCACCAGGATTCGAAATTATATAATTGAAATTGATTTGATTCGAGTATCCGTTGGCCTGTAAAAAGTCCTTGATAAGAAGGTCCTTTGACCTATTAAATGTCCTTGATTGATCCTGTATATGCTTAAAATGACTTGCAACGATCCGAACTAGTAAAGTGAAGAATTAAACACCTTTTCTGTAGAGATATCTAGAGTCCTGAACGGACCTTTGTCCTTGAAAGGGACACTGAAATGTTCAGACACAGATTTTGTGCAAGTAAGTGAGATCATATAAAAAAAAAGATTTTTCCTTGCCTATTTTTAAAAGTCCTTTGACCAGTTAAAGGTCCTTGATATGTATGTCCTTTGGACGGTTAAAATTCCATGTTGGTCCTGAATGGATATCTGAAAAAATATATAGTTTAGATATTATTATTATTATTATTTTATATAAATGTCCTGGAGTCCTTAAGGACCTTTGTCCTTCCGAAAGGATAATCTTATACAAACGAGCCTCAACTTTCGTCGTGCCAAAGGATATTGCCAGAGTCCTTCAATTGGCGAAGATAGAGAAGATCTAAGCTTTGATCTAAAATCTAAAAATCCAACAGGCTGTCCCAAATATTTTTCAAATTTAAATTTGAATTTTCAAATTTTAACCGCTGCCCAAAGTTGCGGGGTTGCCCGCTAGGCGTTTCTGTTCGCCTGGTGCTTTGAAATTTTGCGGGCGTTCAAATTTTCCAGAAATTTACAACAATTTTTGTTGTTGTAAAAATTGAGATTTGAGCTTGTGTCACTTAAATGGCCATAACTTGGCCAAATGACGTCCGATTTGATCGAAATTAATGTCGTTGTCTT